>CM062290.1:175469833-176036919 GCA_031216915.1 Pictodentalium vernedei
CAGAGAAGTTTGATAGCGTCTTCGATGTTTAAATATTGGTGTTTAATTGATGGAGTTCTGATACGAAAACACTTTGTGTATGTTCGCATGGGGGTTATCTTATCGAATGGAGGTCACGGGCGGTGAATTGATGATTTGAAACAGAGGATTTATTTAACCCTTTCAAACATTGTGGTATGTTCCATGCCTGTTCAGAGCCTTCAATTGGTAGAGTCAATATTCATTTCTGGAAGGAAGACCAAACCATATTTTTAACGTGCAGCCTTGGGGCTGCACGTTGAAAATCTTGTTTGGTCTACCACACAAATCACTGAACAACTATCTATTACATGAATTCGGGTCGTATCCCTATCCTGGGCCACAAAAGCGGCCTTTTGTGTTTAACCCTTTACCTAACATGGAAAGCAGACGACACTTGCAAAAAAAATTCTTGAAAAACTATTTTTTTTTCATTTTTTGTCTCAAAAACATAGGTTATGATCCCTCGTTGGAACGAGCTCGACGAGCTCGTTCCAACAATGGGTCATAACCTATGTTTTTGAGACAAAAAATGAAAAAATAATGAAAATTAATTGGCGATTTTTGAGAATAGCGCTGGCCGATTTTGGCCGTTACGTTGGGTAAAGGGTTAAAGGGTTAATAGGTCCCCGGGAGCAGGTGAAAGCGGCTTATGTCTTTAGGCAAAAGGTGAAACAAATCATGCTCGGTTCCATCGGGGAATCCCACATTGTGTATAAAACATAGCTAACCACGACATTTATCTCCCACTGCCCAATATTAGCCCCCCCCCCCCCCCCCCCCCAATATTCCAGTTTTTCGTCCACATATGTACTCAGTACTACCAAGGGGTGCATTATCATTTAACGAGTGTTGTATTATCTCTAGCCCAAAGGCAACCAGGGGGATAACATATATGCACCCGTGGTCACACAAATCGTTCATTTAGAGACATGTATCAACAACCATAATTTTGTGAAATCCACAGGTAGACGGACCAATAAATGACCTTGTCAACAATATAATGTTTAGAAAATCAACATTACTGCCTCAAGTTTAAACTTTATTTGCTTCAAAGACAAATCTCTTCGAAAGTTAAAAATCGCTCAGCGAAACAATCCCAACTTCATCAAGTTATAAATAGGCAAGGGTATGAGGACTCCAGTATATATATCGATGTTTCATCGACGTACAACCATCATTTATGACACCGATATTTTGGCATAAATCTCCAGTCATCTGCTTGGAGATAGAACTGGCAGTCAATAATTTACAACAGAGGGAACATTAACAAAACGGAGGAACTGTTATCAAGTTTTACCTCACAATAAGTTTGTTTTGGGTCCGCATTTACCCGAATGCGGCATGTACATACATCAAGGACCCCTTATACGTATCTTGCAACAGCAAGATAACTGCATGCTTGGTTTCGATTTGTTTACGTTCTTATTTATTGAATATTACAGGGTTTCGGAACGCATTTGCGAGTTACCTTGTACTTGTACGAGAGAGAGAGAGAGAGAGAGAGAGAGAGAGAGAGAGAGAGAGAGAGAGAGAGAGAGAGAGATGGAGAGAGAAATAGAGAGTGAGAGAGAGAGAGAGAGAGACAGAGACAGAGGGAGACGCTTCTCCGAAGTATAATTATTATTAAATTATGGAACTACTTTGCTTTTATTTTCCATTATGTTTTTGTATCTGAACAACTCGAACAATACGCAGTTACACCGTTAACGTACACAGTCTTTTCTGAATTCTGAACATGTAAGCGCTCAATAAATTTATCCGCCCTTGTTTATAGAGCTATATATCGACTCGTCGAGATATGGCCATAGAAACATGAGCTTGATTGATATAACATTTTGTACTTAAACGTAATGGTGATAATATATATTTACAGCATGATATTGGAAGAAGTCCAAAATATCTCAAATTGTCAAAGGTTTCAAGTGTAGCATCAATGGAATTCATACTCAGCACATAGCGGTTTCCTCGGACACGGAAAGAACATCCTGAAACTGCTCTCTCCCCCCGTCTGAAGTTTAAAAAGTTTACAATGTTTTCAGATACTTCACATTTTGTCTTTCCGTCGTTGATTTCTTTGGAAATATTGGATACTTTTTTCCAACTTTTATCGAGTGAAAAGCAAAGATAACAACAAACAGCATCAACAACACACACCATGAATACAAAAAATGAATTATTTTTATTCAGTCAAACATTACACTTATTGTTTCTCAATTGTTTTTAAAAAACAGGACCTGTGTGTATTGTTTATTTATGGAATTTATCCCAAAGAGCTTGATAAACTGGATGAATGATAAACAAAAACGTACATAAAAAGTTGACAGTAAACATCAATTTCGTGAGGACAAACATCTTACGTCTAGTAATTGTTAGTTAAGTGTGGATAGTCTTTGCGTATATGAAAGTAAAACAGTAATAGAATTTCCCTTCAATAAAAATACTGAAAATGATATACTATATTATAAAATGTGAGAAGGCGACAATTGTAAAAATAACTCTTGAATAAGTGAATGTTATATCTTTTTCCCGACAGAGATTATTGCCCTTCGACAAGCTTGTTTCAAGGAGTGATCATAAGTTGTGTTTTTAATTAAAGAAAAGTAAAAATAATAAAATTTGAATGGAAACTTTGGTGAATAAATACGCCCGCATAATTTACAAATTTAGCAGTTGAAAAAAATGCTATTTTAAAAAAATTCAACAGCCATAGCATGTGACCCCCTCACTGGAACGAGCTCGTCGAGCTCGTTCCAATGAGGGGGGGGGGGGTCATATGATATGGGTTTTTTTTGTTGGAGAATCATAGTAATAACATTTTTCGTCAACACACACTCTATTATTTATTTATTTATTGGGGTTTAACGACACTTTCGACAGCCAGGTTCACCTCGTATTGGATAGTTTTACGGGCGGAGTACCCGAAGGGAACCACCCAGCAATGGCGAGCAACTGTCTGACGCCCGAATGTACTAATAACGCGCAAGCAGGGTTAGCAATGATTGAAGACAGGTGCACCAAGGACGTGCAGTACACCTTACTACACAGCACCACTGTGCCCCCATATGAGCAATCCCAAGGACACAACGCAGTTACCATACATTCTATTGCCTTCGGTTTTTCTGTTCACTCGGCAGATCATTAGCGGTCATAAAGATCCGCCGTTCAAACAATATAAAAGCAAGTGCCACTTGGCTTTGCGTCTTTTAGGGCCAAGTCCATCTCTCAGGTCAATAGGCAAATTATGTACAGAACTCAACTGATACTGTTATGTCCCGAGACCACGCAAGTCCTTAAACGTTCATCGCCTATGTTTAGATTCACTTCTCAGGGATAGTTCGGTTCGCTTTCTCCACCAACTGAAATATTCAACCCGACTGAATCTAAAAGTACCGAAAACATTCATTTTCTTTGAATCAACGCAGGAAATCTTCCCAATGAAGACTTAATTTGACCGAATCATTGTTGACATTTCGAATACCCTGATATATGTTTGTTCACTGAATAATTATGAATGAAAACTCATCACAACCGTAGTTTATGATCACGCCGTGTAGTTCGACTAACTGTGATAAAATCATGATTTTTTTTATTAGGGTTTAACGACACATTAACAGCCAGGGTCGTATCATATCGGTAACAGTTTTACAGGTGGAAGAAGCCGGAGTACCCGGAGAGAACCACCGAGCAACGACGAGTAGCTGTCAGCTCTCCAACATCGTAACTTTAAACTCTGCACCGCGGCACAGGCAGGGTTAGATTGGTTGAAGACATGCGCACCATCGACGGACAGTAAGCTTTATTACACAGCGTCATCGTGCCCCCATGTAGGCAATCGGGGTTAAGTGCCTTGCTCAAGGACACAACGCGGGAGCACGAATCAGTCGCTGAAATTGTCACCCATCCAACTACTAACCGCGCTCGACGTTGCTTAACTTCGGTGATCTGACGAAAACCGGTTACCGCGACGCCACCGCGCCCCTGATAAAATCATGATGTCTTCGTAGTAAATTGAATACTTCTTGACTGGACATCTATAACTGGTGCAAAGAGAATATCTGTGCTTTTATGTGTGTGAAAGAACATCTCTTTTCAACAACGCCAGTCTGCGCGCAAGCTCCTCGGAAAACGAGTAAACAAAAAACCACAACGGTGTCGATTTCCTTGCAGAATTAGTCTGGTGGCCTGTAAGCCTGTGTCCAGACAACGGGGCTGTTACGTCGTCAAACCTCCCAAATAAAAGCCAAAATAGTACGGACCATTTAGGTCAAGAAAGAAGCGGTTTCGCAGATGATGAAAATTGAAATTGATGGCGAAAGCATTTAATGTTGCTACATGTCGCGACACGTTAGTTATGTGCTGTTCAGTATTTGGTAAAACGTCATCTGTGAGACAGGCTCGATCGATTCGAGGAGGGTCTCCTCGCGCTTATGATTTGAGTGGTTGGAAGAATTTCGTAAAAGGCTAATATTGGCTAAAAATAATACAAAATATACAACTTCGATCCGTCACTCGCCCAGTATTATGTTAGAAATGGTTCTTCCTGCAGTTGATCTGAAATGAGTTCAGGAATAATTCAGCGAATTGTCATTAATTCACATCTCCTATTGGTTGATAAATGTGTCGTCTGCTCGCTTTTGGCTATTGTGAGCATATTGTATTAAAATTACGAGGAAATATATGTATACCTTATTGAAAGGGTTGAACAAATATCTGAACCCTATGCACAATGAGATCAAAATATCAACCTGCAAATATTTCGCGCAAGAATTAAACTATTGAGCTCTGACAAACAAAAATGAATTGAATAAATTCTTATTTGTATTACGGAATAAATGAAGCTTTTAATTTTGGTATTTTTACATTAGTGTACAAATGGTTAATTTTAGACATATGTGCTGCGTGTATCAGTTTTATAGCTACTGTTTCTAGTTTATAACAATCCCAATTCACTATAATTCAAAACTAAAACTAGTGGCATATTCATTCATTAGTTTGTATATTTTCTATATATTATGTATCTGTGTGTTCTGTTATATTAGCCTTGGTTGTGGGTTAATGGGTGAAGCTCATGACGGTGACAAAATGCATCCGGCTTGTTTACGGTTTTCAAGAGAGCCCAGGGGCTCTCACAAGGTAGGGGCATTAGTTGTAAGCGTTATGTATTATAAGTTATTGTGGTGAATTGACAGTAATATGGTCTCGGGTTTGACGCTCGGAACGTATGTTCAACCGCGACGCGAAACGTCGAGGTTGAACATATGCTCCGAGACGAAAACCTCAGACCATGTTACCGTCGATTCATCCCAATAACGTATGTGTTCCAACAGAAACTGCCTATAGCCCCAGACCCACATCGTGAAATGAACAAGGCAGCTTTTTAAAGATAACAAGGTTAGTAAATAAATCGCTCTTCTTTTTTTATTATTAATAATAAAAAACAGATTTGGGCTTAACTTGTAGATGAAGGTTTTATCTTTATAACAGATTAATGTCAATATGCCCCGTTTGCAGTAAATTCTATGTCCGTTCCATTTGTTATTTTAAAATGTGTCTGAGCTAGAAGCTATTAACTGTTTTATTATTAATAATAAAATAATCTGGTGCTGTGTGAGTGAGCAACACGAGCACTTGCCTCTACAGACCCCAGTTGTCCACAAAAGGTTATCCCCAGCTCTTTGTTGCATTTTTCTAATTCCTCGTTAGCCCCTATAATCCTAGAATTTCGTTCACTTCTTCCATTCATCACTGGGAGGAGCGTCGAAAGGACTACCTTCCCGTTCTTACTGTGCAATTTAGGGACCAAATCTCTGTTTGTCTCCATCAGCTGAACTGGCCTCCTTTCCCAAATATTGTTTGCGTCCACGTACACCACCGCCGCAACTGAGTCTGGTCAAGATGCTGCCACAATACAGTCCACTCTATCCCTCAAGTCTTCTACCTTAGTCGGTTCAGTTTAGACTGTTCGGGCTACAAACTGTCCTATCCAACCCCAGAGCAGTGTTAATCCTCACAACAAACAGCTTTCTTTCCTCTTGCCTCTCCCCTGACTTTATTGCATGTTTCTTCTTTCGCCTGGATGCCATGTTACTTCCCCCATTGTGGAAAAGGAAGCCATGACCATCTTTCTTCCGTCGCCTTCTCACACCATTAGTACTCTGCTATTCCCCATTAGACTCCTCTTTCAACTCTTTCTTATCCTCTGCACGCCCGCCGTCATATTATTGCCTAAAATACCATCCTGCTCTTCCAAGCTTTTAGACCCCAGAATACTAGACTGGTTTGTTATATTACATTATTGTTCCACAGAACTCCTTTTCCCATTTATTTCTCCCTTCTATCCTCCTTGGTAACGACAACACATCCACTCTTTCTACCTCCAGATATATGGACAGTAGTCTAACATTTGTACTCCTGGTTTTTCACTCGTATACAACTTTATGAACTTTTCAACGTACTTTTCACCATTGTCAATCACATCGAACATCCTTCCTCCAATCCCTCGTTTCTTCTTTGAATCTCCAACCACTCCCCAGTCAAAAGCTATCTTAACTGGCGTAAGCCCTAATAGGCTCCCCCCCCCCCCATCCCAAGTTTCCCTTTCAACTCCTCAATCCCCTCTTCATACTTCACAACAGCCTCCAGCAAACGAAAAATCTCTCTACAATTTCAATAAATACCCTTACTGTCCATCGACCGAAAATCCCTGTACATTATATCACATCCCTTATAATAACTGACACCAAACTTCTACTGGACTTGGACTTCCTGATTCATTCCTACCCACTCACCACTCTGGGCCCCCTGTTAACCCTACCTTCCATACTCATCAATATGTGCTCAAAAAAATCACTAGCCATAGGCATGACAACAAAAGTAAACAAACCTAAACGATACAATACAATACAATACCAAATACAACGAATCCAGGCAACACCTTACGTCATATGAAAATACACACAATCTTAATCGTTTTTTAACCAAACTTAACCTAAATCACTTCTAAACAACTTATTTCTCCAACCCGCTCAGAAATAAATTTCCAAAAGAAGACTAAATTAAACAAAAGACTGTTCTCGCAGAAAAGCTGTTTTGTCCTCTGTGAATACAGTGCACCCGACAATGAGTCTGAGTGCCTTGAAAAAGTATTTTGTTTCAGCGTGAGTTCATTAATCGTTTAAAATATAAAATAATAAATTTTGGAGACCTCAGCATATCTTGTTTATCCTATAGAATACAAGTGTCCAACGAATGCACCGTAAACTTTGCATACAGAGATTTAGACCACAAAGATTTTAACCAAATTGCTTCTTTAACTGGCTGGGTGTTGGAAGTCACCATCAGGGCTTTCAGAAAAATGAGGGTGCCAGATCAAAAGCCAATATTTTTTTTACTCTTGTTTCATATTCAGCCAAACGCAAATAATATTTTGTTCATGTATTCTTGTTTTATAACAAATTATTGGAGGGTGCCTGTGGGCACTCTCCAATAATTAGTAATAAAACAAATTCTGGATAACAAATTCAGACCACCAAAAATAACCTTGCCCTCAACCAGTCAATTGGCCCTTCCTGGCTCGTCTAATAATTTCAAAGGAGATAACTTTATCGAAAATCGATTTTCACGAAGATGTATGTCAGGACGGGCAGGGGCCGAACCGGATGCAGACCTCCAATTGCACAAGACTGACTGTGTATGTGACACAACCCAAGTAGCAGAAAAAGTACGTGACTTCTAAGAAGAGCCAATCGGGGGTGGACTGGGCCAAGAAAAGCTATCCGAAAATGCACCAAGGGGTCCCCAGATACGGAGAAAATTTAGATTTTTGGAACTGAACCTGAACGAATGCGGCTTCCTTGCATCAGGTCGATCAATGGCAGCCCAAATAGAGGGCATTTTGATGGCATTTTCTTTATCGATTCTTCGGAAAAAATAGTTCAGACCCATTTCGCCTTTTGGTCATTTTCACGAAATTTAATGCACCAACAGGTGTTGGGCTGCATCAGTTTTGGGGGCCCCAGGGGAGCCCAAAAGGGGCCCACCGAGAGTGTTCCCGGTGGACCAAACAGCTATTCCGCATCTGAAGCGAATCGATATCTATGAGACTTCAATCCAAACGGAAATATATTGAATGAAAAATTATTGTAGGAGATGTCACACCTCATGCATCCCCACAGTTACGCCCCTGCAGACAGTTTAGTGTCGTGATGAAGCGGTGACAGCAATACTCCTGGGATTCACTGTTATTTGGGTTTCTTCGGCATCGAACTTTTGCAACTTTCTTTTGTTGCAGAACAACCGGATCAAAAATCGTTTGTATCCTCGACGAAACCGAGTATTTGTTAGACCATACAGTATGCAATTGACACTTGAATTGAGGTGCGCTAGGATTACAGCTCCGGCGTGAAGTTCTTTCGGAAGTTTGTCTTCAAAGTCAATGAGCAACAAAATTGCATATGGTGTCCAGCATACTGTGAACACAATGAAGATTATGAAAAGTGTCTTCATTAGTTTCATAGATTCGTTCTTGTCTTTCCCCGCCTTACCACTCTGTTTGACGTCTTTATCCATCATTTGCTGTATTTTACGTTTACTGGCTCGCACATGCAACAGGAGCTTCAGATAGCATGCACTTGTTAAAGACCAGGGTGTAAGTATTCCAAAGAATGCCCAAAATGCCGAGTAACTGAATGAAGCTGTTCGATCAACTACACACGTCATAGTCTTGAAATCATACGAATGTCCACCCCATCCGATTAACGTGGGAAACTGCAACAGGAAGCTGATCAGCCAGGAACCCAGTATCATGCACATGCTCTTTTTATAGGTAAACATCTTGGCGTAGCGTTCATTGTAACAAATGTGAACCATACGATTGAAGCTTATTCCACCGATGCTCAACAAGGAACAGTAACAAGTTGTCAGACATATTGATGAAACAACAATACACAGTGTATATTTGTCTTCAAAAAACACCTCCCCATGCTTTATACCTGAAAGTAATCAAAATAATCAGAGGTATAATGTATGCGTTACTAGTAACCAGATCTTATTTTCGTGGTTTATCAGTGTGGGTAAATGGTTGATAATGTGACATACCGTTCAAACAAGGTGATTGATGTTCGATAGGTCAATACATAATATCACTTCACTGAAGTGATATGGGTCGTAGTATCAGGACGAGCTGACGGTGGTCAGGTCGCCGTATCAAACGAGCTGCCACAGGCAGCGAGACTGATACTGCGATCTGACCCTCGTCAACTATATAAACTTGCACAAAAGTTCAATATAAACGGCATAAACGCTACAAACTGATAATAAGTTTATCTTTGACCCGTGTTATGCACCACATGCCATCAACCCACTGCCAAATTACTCCATTGAGGTGAAATGCACTTACTCACTCTCCATTTCCATTTTTAATCAATCTTTTTTCGTCGTAAGTCGCAGTGACGTGATTTACTTTTACCGTTTTCTCGCCACGGTATTGCTTTAGCAGCTGACGTGGAGTTAAGCCAAAATATATGTATTGGAGACCCTTTTGAGAATCTAAGTTGTGTGAAAGTTGCATTGGGCCAATGTTTTAGAGAGGAAGCGAAAATTTTAGGAGGCGGAGAGCCCCCCCCCCCCCCCCCTCTCCCCAGGCCACCCCGTAGCTATGTCACTGCAGCTTGTGCTGAGAATCCTTCCAGTGAAAAAACTGATTTGGCATATTGTCGTTCCAAGTTCAAATGTGAGTTATCCTTTGAAACGTTAACCCGCTATCTGACATGACCAAACACTTGCAAAACAGTTCCATGGATAACACAAAATGTTTTGTTATATATTTTCCGTAAAACATGGCTTCTGATTAGAACGAGATCAGCGAAATTCAAAACCTCTCTGAAAATCCAAATATGATTCGCCCATTGTCTGAAGATATGTAGTATGAGATGATTCCATTTTGAAAGGGGGTAAATATTATGTGGCAGTATTGGTAAAGGCGCTCAATACGATTTTTGACGTTACGGATAGGCCTGGTTGATAACTCGATATTTAATCAAATGTCAATAAAAATATGTCCCTAGATAAGCCACTTAATCCCGATTGCCCGCGTGGTGCTATGTACTGAGGTGTACTGCACGTCGGTGGTCCACTTGTCTTCAACCAATGCTAACCCTGTTTGTACGGAGTTAGTACGTTGCTGGGTGGCTCTCTAAAATTATCGATTATTCGATATTGAGAAAAAATCTAAATCGATATATCACCTTCAACGATAACTAGTTTTCATCGATGATAAGTTTTCAAAATTTATTACTTAATACTTACGCTGCCAAAAGCCACTATTGTCACCTATTTTACGGTGATTATCTACGTTCGGGTATGCGCAAATCTAACCTACCATCTGATTAATTGTTGGAAAGGGCTCAGTGAGCCCTTTCCAACAGTTAAGCTGATGATAGAGTTACAAGTATGCCATAAATCTTATTAAATTTCCTTGCATACAGGCGTACACAAAGGTCCCCCATATATGGCTAAAATGTGCGTGACAGTGGAAGGGTTAAAACTTCTGACATCTCTTTAAAGTGACTTAAAACGTGTTTTGGCCACTGGGTGTTTATTAATTGGCTCTGCTAACACAAGCCCCTCCCCCTTCTAATTGCCTGTGCACTTAGTATCATTTTACTCAATCCAGTTCGTGGTATAATACAAAAAAAAAGCCAGGGCACTGAATGTGTACCGAAGGAGAATCGCGGAAAAGGTTTAAATAAATGCCTTGCTGATGTTCCATTTTACATGTCTGTTATTCATAAATAAATATATACTGAGATTAATTTTTAATTTCATTTTTGTATACGGAGGTGGGACATGTTCCTTGTATACGGAGGTGGGACACAGAAAACCAATGGTATATTTACATAACATGATTTACTGTGTGGCTGATGTTACAGAACAGTCTCCGTGGACTGGCCGTTATACACGCGTGGGCAGTGATGTCCACGCATACGTTTACCAGGTAAGTAATCATCATCAAAGAAATTTTAATTATGATGCACCGGCTTGAACACGGTGCTTCATTAATTAAATTTTTGATGATTCTTCTTACAATTAGTGTTTGGAATCTAATATTATTGCGTCAGTTGAAATATTGCTCACCCGTGGAAAGTGACCAGTGCATGGCGGTCGAACTGTAAGTTACTAATATGTAAAGGTAATTTATGCCATTAATTCGAGCTTCTGAACCTGCAACTCACTTCAATGACAACGCCAGACAGGCCTTGGTGCATGAGAATGCTATCTCTTTTAATAGGAATTTATTTTTGAAAATACGTTAACTATTTGATTACTGGAAGCCCTTATTTGAGCTCCATTCTAAAGTGCAGGTACTCCAGGTCAAATGGTTCATATTCTCTTAGAATATAAAAACTTTTGTCAGTATGGATTGTCTTGTTATAATTTTGAGAGACTGGCAGTGGACACCTCCAGTGGCGTGGTTACAGGAAGGATGGGAGAGGGGGCTTAGCCCCTCTAAAATTTTCGCTGCATCCCCCTAAAACATTGGTCCAATGCATGTTTCACACGACATAGAGCCGCAAAATTGCTTCCAGTATAGGGGCTACACACGCTACAAATGCTTCAGATTTGCTCTTAGAGCACTAAATTTTGCATACTATTCTCAGGGGTGTTTGGGGGATAGTCCTAACTGGGACTCTCCATTCGTTTCCAGAGGCTCCTAGTTAGGGATGGGGAAGGCCTCCGAAACCCCACACAATGGCCTTTCAAATATCACATTCATTTGCCCCCCCCCCCCCCCCAAGTATTGTAGAATCTTGGGTACGCCTCTGGGCACCCCCATCCTTAAATTGTAACAAGAAAAAGCCATGTGAAAATAATTTAGCAACTCGACCAGTTAAGTGGTAGGAAATACAGTATATTGATGTTGCGTTGCATTGTGCTAATTTTACCAGAATAAATAGTTCGACCAAGCTGCTAGTCAGAACTAAGGACTCAACCAGAAACTACGACGATGCTCTTCTATATGTCATGTCCAGCCGCTCTGAAACTGGGATGACAGTCCTTTTTGTTAACAGGTAACTTCATATTTACCAGGTATCAAAGATCACTCTTCAATACTATACTTACCAATAATACTGAATGTGTCAACAATCACCGAAACTGACATGTCTGCGACGGCCAAATTCACAATAAACATATTTCCAACTGTCCTCATTACCTAAAAAACACAAAGAACGAAGTTAACCACAGGTCAGTAGAAACAGGAATTTAAAGCGACAATGAAAGGCTACTTTAACTTTCTGGGCAACCTGATTCAGCAGGTAACATTTGTAATACTGAAGTGAGCAATCTATAATACTGCAGATTATTTCTTGTCGTCAAGCCAGTTTTATACCATGATTACCTATTCTACAATATATGAAAAGCCTATGACATAAATTTCAGCTTTACACATCAACCGTGGCGAACACGCCAGCAATAAGATTTCAATAGTTAAATTTTACATCTGCAGTGGAACTACATCCAAGCTGACCTTTGGTGACGTCGACCTGAGTGCGAACTTGTCTTAAATTTATCGCACATCACCTCGCGAAGAGTGAAATGAAAGTGGTAATTATTTATTGCGTTTTTAAATGAGTTCACTCCATAAGACACCAAAACTTTTTTTTTTTTTTTTTTTTTATTCAGATCTTAGGTACTTCTTTACAAGCAAAAACATTTTCTATAAACTAATTTTACAATGAGTAAAAATACATAACATAAAAAAGCAAAGTTTCTTATTTTTCACTGTGACATGAGTTTCATTTCGTAGCTGCACAAAAGTGATGAGGTGATGACAAATGATGTAGAGCGGCCGTGAGTGTTTTATCAGAGTCTAGTCCTACATGCGCACCAAGCACATACTTTTCACCTAATTGCTTAACCGAAATAAAGGGAACTTGAAAATTATCAGAAACACCTTAGTATATACAGAGAAATGGCTAAAACTGAATATATACAAAAATCACTCTAAAAGTTCATTACTTTTCAATCTTCCTCCCCCAAACCACATCCCTCGACCCCGCACTAGAACGAGCTCGTCGAGTTCCTTCGAGCGAGGGAGCAGAAGTTGTGGGTTAGAGGGGATGTGTTTAGAAAGTTTGTCATTTTTGAGCAGGGAACATCACATTTTCAAAATATTGTGCTAGGTAAAGATTTGAAATGACTCAACCCAAGTAACTCATAGCACTTCTCCAAACAGTGTAACGTCAGGATAAGTAACAGATACGTAATATGTCGTGATGTTATAGTACCGATCGCAATCTACAATGCCACTGCATTTTTGTGACAGAAACAGTATAAGCAAGATGAGAACGGGGTTAGCCAGTTAACAGAGAGCTGATTGTATCCCACCTTAAGTTTATCTCTTTGATGCGCTTATTCGAATATGAATATCTGGATATGAGTTCTAGATTTCTGTAATTTCTTAATTCTTCAGTAAAACTGGTATAGGTTGGTAAATTATTTTTCACTTTGCAGGAATAAATAAACTTTCTGAAGATAAGCATGTAGAAGTCTGTTATGTTATTGGAAGCGGCATGAATATTTGTGTGGCCTAGAATAACATATTCTGGGGTTAAAGGAAACTCAATATCGCACTTGTTCCTTAAATGTTCTAAAAAGTTCAGAAGAACTGTTTTCACAACCGAACATTCGAAAGACAAGTGAAGTATTGTCTCCTTTGTATTACAACAAAAAGTACACAGTTCCGTTTCAGAGAGTTTGCATTTATAAAGTTTGAATTCGTGCATAAAATTTGGTGGACTGTTTTGAAATGCAAACTTTGTAAATATGTGTCGTCCGTGATTGTAAATGGGATTTTATATATAAAATTCCAGTCTTTAGAGTGCAAATCCGTTTCTAAAACCTCATTCCATTTGTTCTGTACATTAATAGGAGGTATAGTGTGGAGTTCTAAAAATTTAAAATAAAAAGCCCGAGAGACTTTATTAGTTGATTTTAACATATCAATATTTTTGTCCTGAATAAAGGGCAACTTTTTATTGGATCTGGTTGCACTTTTCCAAGATTTAGGTAAAGCATTTATAATACCCTGAAAAACTGTAAATGGGGTGTTGATGTTATACTTGTTGGAGAAGTCAGCGAAGGTTAGGAGGCCATTGTTTTCAGAAACTAGGTCATTTACGAAGTAAATGCCTTTATTACACCAAATTTTATTGAAAAAAAGTTGTCCGTTAACTTTTAATTGATTATTTAGGAAAATAATTTCACCCAGTATTTCTGAGGGGGTTGTGGTGCTCTTTTTGTCCAGGAGATCCCAGGCCAGAAGAACATCCTTCCAAAATATATTCACATATTTCCCAACCAGTTTTAAACCTTCTTCGTGTAGATACCAAAGTTTATAAGTTCCGAACAATTCTAGTTCGTCGATTACGAGAGTTTTCCATGGAGCCAACGAGGAAGAGTCCAATAATTTCTTAATCCAAATCATTTTTAAAGAACGAGTAAAAGTTTCAACATGCGGAAATTTAATTCCACCGTTTTCAAAAAGGCCAATCATTGTTGTACGTTTAATTTTTTCGACTTTTCCTGACCACAAGAAATTATAAAAAACTGTTTGAATTTTCTTAAATAACTCTATCGGCGGGTTTGGTAAAACCATAAAACAGTGTGTTAGAATTGGTAAAGCCAAAGTTTTTATAACAGTATTTTTTCCGATTAATGTTAAATTACGAAATGACCAGTCACTTAGTAATTTTTCAATTTTCTGGATTTTATTTGTATAATTGTTTAGAATATAATTGTCACTAAACAGATTAAATTCAATTCCAAGAATTTTGAATGATCTGGAATGATTCCAAACAACTCGTTCGCTTGTTGGAAGTGTTTCACCACAACCCCGCTTTGAGCCGATCCATATAACTTCCGTTTTGTCAAAATTAACCTTTAAGCCAGAGATTAGTGAGAATTGTTTAATCATATTCAGGGCATTATCTAAAGAGTATCCATCGTCACTTAAATACAGAGAGGAGTCGTCGGCGTATTGACTAATTAGATATTCCGAATTTTTAATCTTAATTCCATTTATATTGGGATTAAATTTTAAGGACGCGCTTAGAATTTCTACACTAAGAATAAAGAGATACGGTGATAAAGGATCACCTTGCCTTACGCCTCGTTCAATATTAAATCTTTCAGAACATTGGCCATTATTTAGTATGCAACTGGAGATGTTGCTGTAGAAGGTTTGAAACCACCTGATCATAGAGGGTCCAAAATTTAAAAATTCTATCGTCTTATGGATAAAACTCCATTCGAGAGAATCGAAAGCCTTTTCGAAATCTATGAGAACTAGGATACCTGGAATATCTAATTTTTCACATTTTGCAATTAAATCGAAAGTTAATCTAGTACACTCCCCAATGTAACGACCCTTCATAGAAAAGACACCAAAACTTAACAAACATGCATTGTCTCATGTCAATAATGCATCCATGACTCGAAATGGTATGTTATTATGCTATTAAAATGAAAAAGGCCCCGTTTCATTTTCCAGTTCGTTTCGGCGATAAAATTGACAACGGAAGTACCGCCCACCGATGCTCGTGTAAACAAAAACAGATTCGCACGAATGTACGTCTGGTGCTCAGTAAAATCGAGAAAAAATAATAGTGACTCTTAATAATCTGACGATCATGGTATAAATAAAATATACCCAAAGTAGTTTGATGTACCAAATGTTCACCACTTGTGGTGAAGTGGTGTTAACCGCGCGCCGAAGGCTCGCGGTTAACACCACTTCACCACTCGTGGTGAACATTTGGTACACCAAGCAACTATGGGCATATTCTATATATAAGCTTTGATGTAATACACTGTCGAGAGCCCCAGAGAGCCCTTCAGATAGTGTATTAGAATTTAGACACCAGGCCTGTAGAAAATGGAAATTAAATAGTTATTCAAACCAAATATTGGGGCTAGGTCTAACGAAATCTGTAGGCAACGTCACTCACATTATTTGGTGAATTGTGAGAAAGATACACACCGAAGTTAATAACAATCGCTAAACTACTGAAATCGTCGCAAGTTTAATATTCTAAAGAGACGGGCGAATGAACGTATGGACGCATGTAATATTCTGGTACGCCCTCAGTCTTGCTCTACCCAGCCTGCTCAAATAAGGGTAAATTCCATTTGAGTTTAAAAGGAGGAAGTATCAAGAGTATCCATGTTGTAAGCTGTGAGTGTTAACAAAGCTTGGACCATTGACAGACCCCAAGCATTAAAACTTATCAGATTTCAACACACTTCAAGCGTATTGCCTCAACTCTAATGGCTAGTTAGGGCTCTCATCACCTCAGGCCCTCCTAGTTGCCGATTCTACATGACTGTCTATCCTCATTTTCTTCATTTTCTTCATTTTCTTCTCTCTCTCTCTCTCTCTCTCTCTCTCTCTCTCTCTCTCTCTCTCTCTCTCTTCTCATCCGCTCGACTATTCTGATTTTTCACAATCCAACATCCGGATAGAATAATTTTTAATTTGCACTGTGGGGAAGCATCTTGAACAAGCTACAAGGGAACGCGACAACCGTCACTTATTCTCAATTCCTATTCGACATTCGTTATCACCCGATTTTATCGGTTAATAATGAATGTGGAATAAGGAACTGGGAGTAAGTAACGGTTGTCACATCTTTATCAGTTGATAACGAATGTCATATGAGGAACTGGGAATGCTGAATCCTTTCCAGCGAATTTGTAAATTAATGTCTGAATTATGATAGTATACATAATTTGGAATAAGATATTGTTTAAACTGGATAAGGCTAAAAGATTAATTATTAATTATAAAGATTAATCTTACAAGGGCATTGTTAGAACGTTACTGGAGGCTAAAGAGAGCGCAAAACTGCACAACGAGCCAGACATTTCGCCGAAAATTGATTTCATTACCTGCTCGATACGTGATCTCACGCCACTACATTAACTGCCAACAAGTGAACGACAAAATACGAGGTACATTTGTTTCGAGAGAAATAAGTATGGATTGTGAGGAGTTACTCTTTTACTGCGAGTAGTTTCAGTATACAAGGGCACAGAAACCATCTGCGTGCAATGGAGCTGGGGTATCAAAGGGGCACTCGACTCTGGATATGAGTTAAGACCCGGGTTTACACTCAATAGTATTGGCATTATTATATACATATCCCCCTCGATGGAACAGGTTGCTGTCTGCAATGTTAAAGCACCTTGTTTCACTCCAGGAACGATTCATATATGTGTATATAAAGCTTTACAACTCATCCAGTGATTGTATAGCTTCTTCATTTTGTGATTATCGACCAGCCTCCGTCATTATACGTGAGCAACCCCCCTCCCTCCCCCATTGACATTGGCACACGTAAAGCACGTTAGAAACGAATACACGAGATGTTTCAGTTACGGTTCTCTGACGAATTTCTTGGTTAGTTTCATATCGGTCAAGATATCAACCCGAGGTAACTTCATATGAGACTGAAGGTCGAAGGATGATGTGAAGTAACCTAGGGCTGATATCCCGGCCGATATGAAACTAACCAAATAATAACCCTTTGTCTATTAACCCTTTACCCAACGTAACGGCCAAAACCGGTCAGCGCTATTCTCAAAAATCGCCAATTAATTTTCACTATTTTTTTCATTTTTTGTCTCAAAAACATAGGTTATGACCCCTCGTTGGAACGAGCTCGTCGAGCTCGTTCCAACGAGGGGTCATAACCTATGTTTTTGAGACAAAAAATGAAAAAAATTAGTTATTTAAGATTTTTTTTGCAAGTGTCGTCTGCTTTTCACGTTAGGTAAAGGGTTAAACCAAAACAAATAATTACAACATTCTCTGATAAGTTACAGTTTTCCGATAGAACTATTGTTTCTCATTCTCTTCACAAAGTCCGAAGTTTCTTCTTCTCCTGCTCCTAGTTCAGCTATCCGAAGGCCTCGGCTTCCCCATTGGGGAAGCTGCGACGTTCGGATAGCTGTTTTATCTCTTCTCACAATTCTTCGAATCTCCACTGACTCTTAGTTTTTGTTGAATTTTGTGCACAACTTTCTTCTTTCTTGTCTTCATCCACCTATTCATTACTTATTGTCATTATTCATTCCTGGTAATACAAAACTTGAAACCACTCCACCATTCCCGGTAACGCCAGTTTTCCTGACCGCATGAACTGTGTGAACATTTCGATGTCGATAAAGTGATTGTGTAAAGTAATGTATCAAGCTGGATAACTCCAGCTTGGTTCATATCGACAAAGATCGAAGAAACCATATCAGTCGAGCTTCAACATGGGCAATTCTAGGAAAGAAAATCGTATCCAATAAATAATTGTCGATAATTGGGTAAGTAATCCATCATTTTTTCTCCTTTTCATTGCTTGACATTACTTTATGGCGTGATTAATCCATATTACATATTCTTTGAAAAACTGCTAATGGAATCGACGATTTCTAAACAAATCCTGCTAAACATGATTATGGCTTCCGTCACTTTCATGCTTTTCTGTCAACATTTTTCCTGGCCTCTATATCAACATGTGCTTCTCTGAATATTGATCAATAAAAACATTAGCCGAGAAAGGAGGAAGTCTGAGTCAAAGCCGTCTAAAAGATAAATTATTGTCTGAAAAGAAATCGGCTTTTAATTCAGCATTTTTAAAATTGAATAGGTTTTAATGTTTTACACCCTTGTCAGAGAAACAGAAACGGAGATTTCGCAAGCCTCTTAGTTTGCTTTTAATGAAATCGACTCTCCAATAAAATCTGACAATAGCTAGGAGCCACTAATATAAAACTTTTACAATTCTATTTTCAAGAATTATAAATTTTATCGGCGAATATGAATAGTTGAAATGAATAATTAGCATTTTAGAAGACGTGTCAATTTGCCTACACCGTTACATTACCACACCTTTCAAACCGTTAACGATTTATTTCTACGATTAAAAGTCGTAGGTACAACATATTACTCTGGAAAATGCAGTTGCAAACGTTTATAAACGTTTGCAACTGCATTTTCCAGAGTAATATGTTCTAGTAGAGAGAGTTATTGAACATTTCACGCAAAGGTTGGCAGCGAATGTACGTACATAACATACCTGGGACTGCAAACAGCACACCAACAGGACGAAGCAACAAGAAAACGTACCACTGAATATATAAATGGAGCTCTGAGGTGAACGTTCAAAACAATTAAAATCCAAAATTGTCAATGCCACTCATGTCGTTCTCCTTCGATGCCTATAGGATTAAACGTAAACATCAGAAACTGGACACTTTGACTTAAAAAATCAAGTTACACTCATTCATCCCTAATTCGTTCCTATTTATCAGACACTTCGGAAGGATGGTGTTCGATTAATGGGAGTGCTCGTTTTGACAGTTTATGATATTACACTTAGTGCATTTGGGCCTATTATTTAACATATGAATATCCAGTATCAAGAAGCAACACGAAAGCGTGGAATCCCGTAGGTACGGGACGTGACTAGAGGATCTTGGTTCAAGGATTTGCCCCCCTCCCCTTTGAATTTCCAACTGTAAACTTCTCCATCTGCTGAACAGCCAACTTTTAACCCTTTACCTAACATAGCGACCAAAAACGGCCATAAAATTAGCCACAATAAGCCTACCACAGCCTAAAATATTTCGGAAGATTCACAATAAAACCATACAAATGTGGATATCATTAGACCTAGCCCATCGAGCTGGTTCTAATGATATCCATATTTGTAAGGTTTTATAAAAAAATTGTGAAATTTGTTGTCGAAAAATGTGAAATTTAGTTGATTTTTAAAAATAGTGTGTTAGGTGAAGGGTGAAAGAAAATATTTGCAACCCCCACCTCCACCCCCCCCCCCCCCATCTTGCGTCACTATTTCACATCTGCTACCTGTGATTTTCCAGTTGCCGGAGAAATCCGAATGCACCATCTCCTCTTGTATTCGAAATATATGAACTTTGGGTTCAAGAGTTGGAAATCGTCTCTTGAGTTCAACAAGGCGCCATCTGCCATTATCATCGCAGATGGCGCCTTATTGCACTCGAGGGAGAAATGTTGTCCCAAGATGGAAAATCCCATGAAATGTAGTTCTGAAATCAATCACTAAATGTCTGTTAAAAGGGGCCACAGTCACATATCGCCGCTCCCCTACAGAAAGGTGCTTTCTCCATACTAATAAATAATAGAGATATATAGAATAAATACGTTCTGGGGCCGGTAATCAGATTTAAACCACGAGTGGGATAAGGGTTTTATCCGCGAGGCTCTGCCGAGTGGTTTGAATCTGATTACCGGTCCTTGTACCTATTTGTTTTATGTATACCATGCTCTTAATAAATAATCGATTTTGTCACTTAAAATGGCGAAAAAACGATACTATCGCAAAAGCATGGGTTTGTTTTGTTTACATCCTCGCCGGTGGGCAGTACTTCCGGCTGCACGTGAATGCTTGATTGACAGCTAGACACATCGTCAAAGTTGATTGAATTTACCTTGCTTTTTCAGTCAAATTATTATTAACAATTCTTAAATGTTATTTTAAATATTTAGTTGTAGGTATTTTAAACTTAATAAGTCATTACACGTAGTAGATAGTACTGCAAAACATCATATGTTTGAATAAAGCATCGCGAAGTGCGAATGTATCGAAGTCGGCAAATTGGATCATGTCAAGGCCAAGTTGGATGCAGTTCCTACTATTGGTGTAAGTTTTTGTAAATGAAATTCCCACTGAAAAGGTTTAACCGCTGTAGAAGCTTTACACCGAAAGTGGGGTTAAAGGCTAAAATTTAACGGGTTTTTCACAGGTAGTAACATAGGTGAGCATGGTATAAAGTACCTTTATGTATGGGACCCTCGATTTAATTTGCCACCAAACCTACTGCCCTAGAGCTTTAAATTTCCAAGACTTACACTTCTAACTATCGAAAATTTGGGACCCTACCCCCCCCCCCCCCCCCCACACACACACACACACCTCATTGCCACGTCACAACATATGTATTATCAACATGGGGAGAATCTTACCTTCATTGTGAAGTTCACTGACAGTCTTGTATTACTCAATGACACAGCTATACAGACATACATACAAACACACGCAATGGTTGCGTGACGATGCATAATCGTTAAGTCAAAGAACATTTTTCCACAAGCCCACCACACCAGACTTATTATCCCTGAATCAAGACCTAAGTGTCTCGGAATTAATTAAGATTTATTACCTCCAAATTAAAACTTAAATATCTCTGGATTGAGACTTACAGTATCTCTTAAATTTAGACTTTCCAAGTGCACTGTGTAAAAGAACAAAAACACGGTCTTTTCGTTTGCTTGGATAAAATCACTGGACACAATCTTTAAATACTGAGATTCCTTTTCCCCACACAAAACTAAAACCCACCAACAGGAAACATTATATTTTAAAGAAGCGAGTCATCAATAGATGCTCAATTGATTTTGTGTTTAGTAGAATGAGCCGTGCACCATATTGGTAGTGGTTGCACAATCTTGCCATAAACGAAATATCTGAAGCGCCCTAATGGCATTGCACAGGCTATTTAAGATCGCTTTCGCCGTGTTTGTGGTTATCAATCAGTCATTCAACCTTATGACGCCCAAGAGAACATATCTGCAATTGGGGAAGCGCACATTTTAAAATAATAGATAGATGCCATCTACAACAACAGGAAAAATCCACAGACGAAGCTATCTGCATTATAAAACTGGTGCTCCAGTTGACACAAACAGTGATGATAAAATACAGTCAATGAACTGAACTCTTTACGAATTATCTCAGTTGTATCCGAATTTAAAAAAAATACTGATTTTGTTATTTTACCTGTTTAGAAGTGTTAAGCGGTGTGACAAAAGCAAGTGTCACTTGAGAACGTGACTATCTTAAGTGGCATGAGAATGCATGATCAAAGAAGGCCGAAACAGCCGAAATTCCTCTATTTTAGCAGCAGGGAGGGTGAGCATACCAATTTTGACAACTTAAAAAAAGACGGCCCACCACCCTCGCCGGCCCCGGCTCTCGTGTTTTGTTAAATTTGTCAAATGTATTAGCACCCTCCCTGCTGCTAATATATTTAGAGATTTGAGAAACACATAGGTATACATGACATACACATGGGGAATAATACAATGAACGCTTGTGAGTGGCTGCTTCTAGGGGCTACCGACGTTTGTGGGCGGTCGTGTGGTGGGACCTTTTGTAAGGTCACAATGCTCGTCTACAAAAGGGGGAGGCCCACTATCCTGCAAAGATTATGTTAAGAGCGTCAAAACAGCGCTAGCCCTTTGTAAAAACTGTGGCGTGGGGTACGCCCGGCTGGCTAAATGGCGACAAAGGCAATCCAAAATTAAGGACGAGTTTCGGCGCCTGGCCACGATAGATACCACTTTTGAAATTCCCTATTCCAGAAATGATAACATATAAATATACTCATTACACAACATGACAACTATGAATGATCTACGTGCTCAAGCAAAACAATTTGGGTTTAGGAGGTATTTAAAGCTCCGAAAAACTGACTTGATTAAATTAATCGCCACTGCTCGCGCGGAAGAATTTATAAAAAGACTTCTGCAGGCTAGAGAAACGGGGCGGTTCCTGGCTCTTCGGGAAGATGTACAGAATCCTAACAAGCGTGGTCAACGAATGCATGCAATCAAACAGATTCAGGCCGAGGTCACGGCGGCACTTCGTGCTAAAGCTGTTGAGGAAAAGATGCGAAGAAACCCCGCTAAAAGTGCTGTGAAGGCCTGTAACCCTTATCAATCAAATTGTTCAAGAGGGACCCGCCATCCTTAAAGAATTACGAGAACAGGGACAATTCGACTTGGATATCGAAGTCCCTCATCCGGTGAGGCTGCCAGATGAAGCATGGGTGGTTCTTTTGAACAACGCCAAAGATGAGTTTGAAGCCGACGGCGCTGTTGCGGTCTTCTCTACATGGCGAGTGGAAGTAGATGTCATTGGCGTCGATGGTTTGCACACTGGCCGAATGGCCTTGGATGCTCGTATGACCGATGAGAGGGCAGCACGGCTTCTCAGGGCTCTACCGGAGGGGGAATTCATCTTAAGGATCAAGTTTCTCCGGGAGCATAACGAAAGAGACTGGGTAGTCGAAGACAAGTTTGACCCTGTGAAGGCAGAAAAGAAGAAAGGCCAGGGCGTTGTCGAAATCACACAAAACACCAAACCAGGCGCCCTGGCGGGGATTGGCAGTCCGTACTACACAAATGCCTACCCTGTTACAGCTGTGGTTTACGGGCTTATTCCTCTCAGAGATCCAGACCCTGCAAACCTAGTACCAATGAAAGTAGGGGATCTGAATTGCGTCGCCGGAGAGTGGTTGAACACTTTGATTGCGCTCTTAGAGGACAGGGCCTAACCCCGATCAGGCGCCAGAAAAGGGAGAAGTGGGAGGAGAGTGTTCATATAACTGGTGCCACAGTTGATGACGTGGCTAACATCGAGAAAATCCTCAAGCGGGCTATCATCGTGAAAGATATAGCTGGCGAGGATGTCTATACCTGCGGCAAATACCAGGCAAGTAGATGGAAACCCGTAGATCTCATCATTCACAACGGTCACGCCTGGTCCAAAGACCTGCACTCCCTCAGTCCAGACAGGTCCACATATACGAGGGTGACATCTGGGAAGCCATCAGACAGGCTACCCAAAATGAGCCAATCGCTGTCTGGCTACTCGGAGGTGGCAAGGATAGACAGCTCAGCGTTGACCAGTTTGTCTTACAAGACGGCCGTACTTTCAGAACTCAGGAAACTCACGAGAGACTCCAAACGGCCTGCGCCGATCTAGGAGATGAGTCTCTTGCCGACAGGGCCTTCGGAATGAACCACGCAGCCAGCATCGTCGCAAAGGAAAGAAATAACTGGAAGCCGACCAGCATCTTTTCTGGATGACATCCAAAAGACTTGGGTCGAACATGGCCACGGTGGCCTCTGGAACGCAGAATGGTATCACGTCAATGGCATCATAAGCATCGACATGGAGGCGTGCTATCCCTCAAGCTTGCAAGGTCTGGGTGAGGCTCAGCCCTACTTCGAACGTTTCGGTCATCCAAAGGCCAACATAACCCGTGTAGCAATCAATGGTGCTTTGCCCAAAGACATATGCACCGGTTTCGCCCAAATACGCAAGTGGGCTTTCGAGCAAGTGTCCACCCTGTCATCACTGCATGGTTCGGGAGACATTTCGAGGAGCAGGGCTGGGCTCCGACGGCCCCCCTCTCGTATCTCACGGATTCCAGCATCCTAACCGAACTAGATGTAGGAGAAGCCATCACTGCTTTCGGAAAAAGGAATGTAGTGTGGCTCCCCGGAGATAGAGATCAGGGCTGCAGCATCATCGGGATATTCACTCGCGCAAAAGCCGATGGTAAACGATTGGCGCGCCGCTTGGTCACGGATCATGGTGAACTAGATTATCTTGTGAGAGATACTCGCCAAAGTGGCACTCTTGTCGTAGCCCAGGAAAGGTGTCCCCTAGGCCATGTGTTAACTTACTACGATGGAAGCCAGCCCCAATACACCCACCTAAGGGCCTCTATGTTAGCATACGCCCATATTAACCTTCTCAGTATGTTACAGCGTTTCGACAAAGAAGAGGTTGTTCGGGTGGCGACAGACAGCATATATATCAAAAAAGCAATACTCCATAAACTCGACGGTATCCAAGTCTACGTACCACAAGAAGTTCACCCTGAGGGTTTTTGCAGAACGTGCTGCCTCTATCATGACGAACCCACCCTACAGCCTCCCGAAAAGCATAATGTCCTGCCAGCTCAATGGCGAGATAAGGGGGAAACTCTCTACATGCCCAAGGATCATGCCGCATATCTTACAAAGACAGAGTATTGGTGCCGGAAAAAAGACATCCCTGATTCTACAACTCCAAAGTACAACGACCCACTGACCCACCAACGGCTGAGCTACCTCAACGGTGGGGGTGGTAGCAGCAAGACAACAAGAGCAATCGAGCTTTTCAGGGTGCGAGATCCGCTTGTCTTTACTCCAACTCTCCGCCTTGCCAAAGAGATGCGAGGTAGGGGAGTCAGGGCCCAGACCTACCATAGCTTCTTCCGGTGGAGTGGACAAAATGAGTGGACGCCAGATCGCATAGGCCAAAAGTTCATTCCCCGTTATCATCTGGGACGAGGGTTGTACTGTGCCCCGACCAATCCTTGAGACCTTCCTATGCTGGCTTGCGCAACGGGGTGTCCAAGTCGTCTGCTGTGGCGATCAGGGCCAGCCGCCGCCGAATGCAGGCGAGATGCCGCACGATTGGCTGTACCAGGCCGCCGAGTACTACGAAGAGGTCGAGGTTGACCATAGGGCAAAGGATGACACACTCAAGGCTCTGAAAAAGCCCATTCGTCTCCAGACTGACAAGGTCCAGTGCCAGGAGATCGAAGGGCTCTCCCAAGATGCCTGGAATGGGACAGGTGTGAAGAGCAGTGAAAGCCCGGGGACCTAATCCTTACCAGCCACCAAAAAGTCCGAGATCGTGCCCAGAGTATTCTGTTCCATAGCCACAAGAAGGCGTTCCCAAACGAGCCTGTTCCCCTGTTGTACCGACCAAAGGACACTCGGCGGCAAAATTGTTTTGTGCCGATCCCAGGTCCTGTAATAGTCCATGACGCCCGACCCGACCAGGAGGAGTTAGTTCTTAACGATGTCGTGGAGGTACCTGTTCGATACGCCAAAAAAGTCATTGACGGTAAGTGGGGCTATGATTGGGCTCTCGGCTACGCGATGATGGTACACTCCAGTCAGGGTCTCACCGTCAGCGACCCGCAGAAGGTCTGGATTATCGATGATTATCTCCAGTGGTCAAATCTTGCCTACCTCGCTAGTCACGTGTGGAGTATATGCATCAACTTGAGAGGGTAACTTGTCCTCCAGAAGAGGGTTCTGAGGTCAGGTTACAGAGCGACAAGCAACTCCGCAAGCAAATCCAAAAGAAACTTGTGGCATACAAGCATCAGGACCGGGTCAAATGTATCCGGGGGTTTAACCTGAAGGTTGACTACATCTAGCAGCTCAGAGAGGTCCAACAGAACCGATGCACGACATGCAACATCGAGTTGCTATGGGCGTATACCCGAAAAGACACACAGCAGTTCTCTGTCGACCGGCTGGACAATAGCAGGGGGCACTGTAGAGGTAACGTACGACCGACTTGTCTAGAGTGCAACAGAAAAAGAGGGGGTGCTGCAATTACAACTGAGTGAGAACCCCATCAGGCGGCAACTGGGTGTCAGGGGGCACCACTAGGAACTCCTTTCGGACAAACCCACGTGGTGGCCCATCCAACAGATAATAAAGCACAGGTTCGCCGAGCTTGGTGACCGAGCGTCCAAGCTGATAGACCTGGAGGGACCACACAGGGTCTCATGCACGACGGCGACCACCCTCAAGTTCGCCTTGCTGGTAGAGGTAGCGAACACCCATGCCAGAGGGGAGCTTCTGCTCTCGGATGCCAACAGGACAATCTGCAACCACAGAGGAGGGCTTTCGTACTACAGTCTTAGCCTTGATGGCGTCAGAGGGCTTCTTTCCGGTTAGGCGAGTCACCTCACCATTCAGAACCGCAATGACGGCAGGCAGTCGAGCCACCCACTCGGTTGATGGTTTGCGGGAAGAAGTCGCACCTCTTGAGCGTATTGGTGCCCAAAGAGTCGCTCTGCCAGGGTGCGTTGAAACGCTCCACAATTCCCTGGTCCCGGTGGACATACACACGGCCACGCCGCACTTCTGTCCCGTGTTTGGCCAGCAGCTGGTTCACTGCGCCCATGAACTCGCGGCCGGGTCGACCTGTAACAATTGCGGCCATCTAAGGGGGCTCCGCCTGTAAATCCTTTCAAGGGCACCCGCGACCTCTTTGGTCTCTTTCGTGGCCAGGGGCTCTGCCTCTTTATAGTGGGAGGCTACGTCAACGACAGTGAGCGCGTATTTGTACGTTTTGAGGGCCGCCCGGTCGTGTGGCGGAAAGAGCAAGTCGGCCTGGTGGACTTCATTCGGGACAGACACGTCAAATGTGGGTCGCGTAATGTGTCGCGGAGGGGGCAGGTATATCTGCTTCTTGAGCCATGCCCGAGCCACATCTTCAGTGGCCTTGGTCGCGGAAGCAAGGTTTTTAATGGCAGCAAGTCCCCCCCCCCCCCCCCACACTCAGTACCCCTTGGGGCTGTAGTAGATTGAAGCCAACTTTGTTGTAATCTTGCTGTCCATTCTTGGGTATACCATCATCCTTTAGACCTATAATATCCACAATTGAAGATTTATAACGTGTTAAGTATCCAACAAGTACACAAAGCAATAATCACAGACATGAGCTGGCCAACAAAAGAGGATTTCAAGAAAAGCGAAGCTTCGAAATAGAGAGACCTGCCCATAGGCACCTACCAACTTATGGAAGAAAAGGATCTTCCAGGTGGTATGATCCTCACCCTTGTTACACAAATCGGCAAGAGGTATGTGGTCTGGGCGCCAAATAGATAAGCGTCCGATTTGTGGGGGTCTCATGAGGAGGTGAAATATATATACAATGATGGTCTTGTTAATAACAATAAAAACCCTTCAAGTTATCAACTCTTATAAACGTTTCTGGTTTTCAGTTGACTCAGACTAATTTGACCGATATTGGAGGAGTCTTATCTTATTATAAAACTATAAATGTACGTGACACTATCCGACATTCAAACCGTGGACCTACCAAGGGCGCTTCCTGCTGGAGAGCAATATGAGTGTGCGCTTGCTGAAGTAACATACTACCTTCTTTGGTACAACATTAGATCGCGGACGCGCAACAATACTATTCGCACTGTGTCTGAGAATGATGACGAGCGAAAGACGATTTCAATCCCAGATGGCTATTACAATGTATGCGAGCTAAATGACGAGGTGTTTAGTCAAGTTGGGGCTTTATTGGATCTTCACAAACCGTCGGGTCATCTGCGACTCAAGACAGATAAGTCTCTGAAGTGGGAAAGCTGGCAAGCACATTTGGATTTACAACAACCAAAATCCCTGGGGGAGGGAGGCTGATGGGGGGTGAGTTACCTAGTATTGCGGCCCACAGTGAGCTTTTCGTTCATCTGTCAGAAGTCAGCACCACGGAGAATATTTACAACAGGCTACCCAGCACACTACTCAGAACAGTACCTGTAGCAAATGAAAAATGTGCCAGTGGCAGAACAGAAGCTTTCTCTCATTTGCAATACAAAAGGCTTGCCCCAGGTCCTGTAGGCAATATCACAGTTTGCGTAACTTTACATATTCGAAATATATCTTCTGTGTAAAGACATGGTGGATAGCGGGGGACCAGGAGCTCATGATGTATTGCCTTGCACAACCATTTCGCTGGGTGATCTTGGGGATACGAAGGGCTTTGGAGACCCAGGTGAGGACAAACTGTATATATTTCAACTTTCTAATGGGTTATATAAGAGAACGGAAGTCCCATCTGCTGTTTACACGGAACGAGCTATCTTTACCGAGCTGCGTGATTTGAACCTGGAAGGCTCAGCCCCGGGGAGGAGCTACGAACTCCTCCAGAATTATGCCAGACAGTGGTCTCTGTATAGGCACTCGTTACGCAGTGGGTGGGAACTTGACTTCAGGGTCATCCAACCTCACATCCAACTGGGCCGTGGACACAGGCTACGTAAACTCCAGAACAGTGGTTGTGTGTTGGCTTCTTACATCCCGAAAGGTGCTATTAACGTTTACGAAAACGCAGTGGGGTTTGTGCCGGGTGCGGACAAAAACAAGCGTGATGATGAAGCTCGTTTCGGAGTTTGATCGTCTTACTGCTGGCAAGAATACTACCACCATTGTACAGATAGTCATGGGTCCACCACTCAACGACTTCGTACCAGTGCTACATGAGCTTACCCTAAAATGGGGTCGGCGACATAACGGCAAAGAACTTGTCATCATTATCCGTGGCAAAGATGTGTTACTCTCGTTGAGTGGAGTTGGACACAAGGTCATAAATGATGACTTTCCAACTGACATGCTCAATACCCTATATCTTGGCCCAGCTAAGCTCAAGCGCGTGCGGTTAACCAGACAGACACTGGCGGACGATGATTTAAAGGTAATGGAGCATGACTAATAACAATGGGTCTGTATCCAAACCTCAAAAACGGTGACGAGAATACTTTACGCATCCAGGAGATCGGTGATGTTAGAGCCCGTCTCATGGCAGAACGAGACCGCAGGTATTCCCACGGTAAGAAATACCAGCGAGGTGTTAATATCGCAGATGGCAATGAAACATTTATGTCCGCCACAGGTGTAGGAATCGGCGTTAGTTGTATTGGACTGTTGGCCAACGTAGCAGCGGTTCCTGTGATTATAGTACTAGAGACCGCGGCAGGTGTCTGTGGATTGGCAGGTGTCTTCGGGAAGTTTGTAAGCCAAAGACTCACAAAGAAGGTTAAAAAGCACAACACCATTGTCATATTAGCGGAGGCACAACTTTCGAGCATCGCAGATCTGTACTCGAAGGCTGTTGATGATGGCCAGATATCAGACGAGGAATTCAATCATATACTCGCAGAGGAAGAGAAATTCAACCAACTCCGTTTGATATCCGCAAGACTTCTCGCCGAGAGAACTCGCAGGGCACAAAAAACGAGATGTTACTGCTGATACGCCAAGAACTCACCCGGCAGAGCAAGCCTATGATACCCACCGACCAACTGAGACCAGAGCCCTCCGCGCCCGCCGCATATGCTAAGTAAGCATCTCATGGGCATTCGTTCTGCAAATAAGGATTGATTAGTAGCTTGGCGCAGCGCAGCAGCAAAACAACCCAGTTTTTTTAGACACGGATACTGTTTTTTATTTCTCCGTTACAACGGAGGGCAGCACAGCTGCAATTCTGAAGGAACACATTCACTTGACGAGTTTGTAGGCCACCAGGCCCGTCGCAGCCATCCCCAAGGTAACAAAGGCGACCTCACGGTCTTTTTGGTCGGCTGATGGTGTGTAAAAATCTTCTAGTTGCGGCTCTGGGCCAAGACTGTTTAAATTGTTCCCAGTTACCCGTGCATACTCGCGAATTGCAGCATCGACATCCTGGAATGTGCGTAATGCATGACCTTGGCGATGTAGTTCTTCGTTAATCAAATCGAGGCGTTCTGTTCTCTTATGCGACCATGCTGCCTGGGCTGTCTGGAGCTTTTCTATGACTTTGTCATGTCGTGCACGTTCCTCATCAGCCTCATTATCCCGAAACATGGAGAAGAGGTAGTTGCTGCCACAGAAGGCTACTGTGTTAACAAGGGCGTCCCAACTAGCATTGAGATCGAGACCATCTTGTTACTTCATAATATTTGGTGGAATGATTCCTTGTTTAATTAGCATGTCCTTGGTTGCCATCGCCAGCCCCACGTCAAGGACTACCATCTCGACGTCATAGCCGGTGAAGTCAAGTTTAGGGATGGCACCCTTCATTGCCATCTTACCTAAGCGGGCGTACCCTATTGCTAGGGCAGAGACTACGGCGCTGTGATAGGCAGTATTGACTAGCATCTTTCCATCGGCTGAAGACATGATTACTCCATATGTAATGGGTCTTTAAATACCTCTAACTGCTTGTTCTGAGGTGCGACTCGGTTCAGCACTGGGCGGTCCCATTGGACTGGTCGTCTTCCTTTTGCTCTGCAAAAACCACAATGCCAAGCTAGCCAACCCAACAGCCCCAGCAATCCATGGGGACCATTTGTCCAATGAACTGCATTCGTGATGCATCGATATCCCTTGTTGGTGTTGTTCCCGTTCGGAAGGAACACCAACCGCTTGGGTTGCGTTCTTTATGGCCATTCTCTGGAGATTGGCCTTCTCTTCTCGCAATTCGACCAAGGCTTTTTGTTGTTTTGCATTCCGGGCGACAGCCCCTGCCCTCCCAGCGGCCACTTTTTAGGGTCTTTCTGTCGCTTCTGTACGGGAACAGGCGACTCAGTGGCTGGCACAGCTGTCACTCTCTCCAACTGTTGCATAGCAACTGTTGGCATGTCTGGCTCCGTCGATATGTTTGGCTCTGTCGTTGATGACATCGTCTTAAATTGTAAGAGGGCAGGTTTGTCCAAATCGACATTGTTTAGCAGTGGTTAGGGTCGCGGTCAGCGGTGCTAAGTACATGCCATACCGATGATATAGCACACACGTGGCACTGCTTAACGCGTGCCCAACAAATGGATCTGCCTCAAGGTCAGCAACCAGCTTTGGTTGGTTCTCCGGGGGTATGGGAAGAAACATGCTGACCACCCTTGTGGCAGTCCCCAGAGTTTTTGTCATTGCTGCGCTGAGCCTGCCTCATATCGAGCATAGAGTTTATCGATTTCCCGATCGGCCATGTCGTCGACCTGGTCAACCGTGAGGTTTTTCCCCATATATTGCTTAGCCTGCCCACCGGAAACTATCGCAGCTAGCCTTTCGCGTTTGGCCCCATCGGCCTGTTGTTCCTTCGGATGTTGCTCTGCAACTGAAGCAGGATCCACTGCCATCATGTCTTCTGCATTGACTGCTTGCGGCACTGTACCTTGCTCTTCCAGCAGTTGGTTAATGATTTCGTCGCAATCCATGATGGTGTGGATATGTACATTCACTCCGTCTGGGTTTAATATAAAACTTTATAAGTGGTAGGTTGGTCTGTTTTTAACACTAGCCGGACATGCGTACAATCCGCCAATGCCTGACGAACTGCTGCACGCTTCTCGCGGCTTCCAATCACATTATTCTCTCGTAGACAGTCTTCGAAGCTATCTCTGTCCTTGCAGTAGAAAAGACAGGCCCAGCGGGTCTGCTCGCGGAGATCTTTTAGACAGAGTTATATTTCTGAGTCAAAACCCAAACGCTCTGCTGCGCATGACGACCTGAGAAGGCTAGCTCAGACAGCATGTCTTTCTTTTGCGTCAAAGCTTTTGTAGCCGAGCAATCGCCGATGATGTACAACGTTGGCTCCCCATGGAACAGCTGATAAAAGGCCCGAAGATATGAATGGAGGCGCTCACCAGGATTTGCAATGTATACATCCGGGTCTTTCCAAATCCATGGACAATCGTGGTATGTCTTGTTGTATTTGATTGTAGGACAGAGGACCACGATGTGCTGAAATACGCCCCAATAAGGACCCTCAGGGTTCAGAGCGAAAACTGTCTTGCTACAGCCTGTTGACCTCAAATAATGGCTGCGTGTGGCTCCATAAAGAAAAGGTGATTAATAAAGTGTGTTGGTGAACTGACTATGTTCAATGTTAAGCTGCGCATCCTTGAGAACGTACAGGTATATGTTCAATGAGCCACTTGTCTCTGCTGTCTTTGTGATCTGGATAGTGATAGCTTCACTTTTCTATCCGCCGGCCACTGCCGTGTAGCTCGCCATCATCCGTGGTCCGCAGGTCAAGTCATAGAGCATACATGCAGGTCAAGAACTCGCCCAATGTGACATCACCCAGAGATAGTTCCTTTGGAACCAGGGTCACCTCAGGATCTCTTTTGCTGCTGGGACAAGCTCCAAAGTGCCGAGTGACCTCATCTCATTGCTGTTAGGCACGCAATCCGTGGGAGTACAGCTGGTTGGGCACTCCCTCCATGATAACCTCAACTTTGGTAATCTTTGGATTATAAAAGACCCCAGGCTTTCTAGCGAAAGCAGCACCAGCTGTAGCAGGGTTCCCAAAAAGTATCAGAATCCCTTTCATGCTCCGCGCCGCCACATTGAGGTTGATATTCCACAGAGTGTCGCTTTTATCTTTTGTCATTTTGCGGTGGCGAAGGACGCGGTCGTAGAGGATGGCGAGACGACCAGAATACTGGTTGTGAACCATGCGAGCAAGTTCATGTTGGGTGACCATCTCGTATTCCAGGCTGATATTATCAATGTTGTAACTGGCATGGACATCGCCTGAAGCCTGGACCGCCCGGCTGTAATCATGCTGACCACCCTTGCATAGAGTTGTAATGCGGCCGTCCCCAGAGTTTTTGTCATTGCTGCGCCGAGTCGTACTCGAGCCGACCCCCAAGCACACTCTGGTAGAAAGTCATATGAGCCTCAAGGAGTTCAAAATCCAGCGGGATAAAAAACGGTTGCCATAGGCATCAGCGATAGCCTTGTCTGCAACAACAGAGTCATCCTTGTCTCCTGCGCCGACCCGCAACTTGTTAGCATTTCTTTTTTCGCGGATATATCAATACCCTGGTAGTGCGCATTGTTGAGCCCGGAAGCTGTCTTCCAGAGGTCAAGGTCGACCGACATCACCTCGTTCCGGCTGATCTTGATTGCCATTTTCTTGATGATGGCACGGCCAAGATTCTGAACAACTTACCTGTTATCATCTGTTGAGTTCACGGTGACTGTAAAGGCAGGGCGTATAGTACCCGATGTAATAAGATGGTATTCTCCAAGATTCGGAAATCGGACATTGAGCGATTGGTTCTAGATAATGTACTAGGATTGTGCGTAATAACAACCGATTGCCTGACTGCCTTTACCCCAAGAGGCATTCGTAGTCTGCGGTGTGGGTTAAGCTTGCGTCCATATTGGCTTGAAGACATGTTGAATTATATTGTCGCTCATCCTACAATACAATGGCAGACTTTGATTCCTTCGACCCTCCCGATGAACAAGGTGGCCGCGATGATGGAAAATATGAAACTAGCTTTACCCGGGTCCCTGTTAATAAAGGAGCTGTCGGGAAGATAGGTGATCGTCTACCTTCATTGCAGCAAGAGATATTGGAGACGACCGTTAATGACTACTACCAGAATATGTCTGAGAAAGGGATGGTGCCCCTTCTACGTGACTATACCAAGTTTGAGCTCGACAGAAAAAGGACTGCAGAGGCTGAAGGCCCATCCAGATTTCGACATTGTTAATAGGTCAGGAGCACCCCTTGCTTTCTCAACAAGTGCTGGGCGGCGTGGCGGTGGTGAAGTCATACGGGTTGAGCTGGGGTATGTGGACTGGACTCGTGGGACAAAGGCGCTTAAGCCTAAGGCGCTTGAAGCACTGCGGGTCAATAACAATATGCTGGGCGAAGCAGATGCTAGGATCGGATCGGATACTATAGAACTGCCAGACTTGGGACAGGTGGCTAATGCTGCGTTAAATTCCACTAAAAACGTGATGGCAAGTCTAACAGAGGAGGAAGAAACTGCTCTTAAAAGTTTACATGACCCTCCACTTGATACCACGGGATTGGAGCACAGCATCAGAGAGCTCCGTGGACTCGACAGGGTAATGCAGACAACCCGTGGTGAGCTGATAAACAACCTGGTTAAACTGTCCGAACTTGATGAGCACAAGCGCAAACTGGACACTGGAGGCGTTGATGAGTCTATCAGGCGCCGAATTGCAGACCGTCTGCGCAACCTGGAAGATGAACGAGCTTCACGCCTGGATGCGGCCGCAACGAATAGAGAGGATCTCCGATCCCAAATCAATCGAATCAGAGAGACGATCAATCGGATCCTCAATGAGGACACGACACTCGCTGAGCGCCTTCGCGCCCTCTTCCGGGAACAAGGAATTACGATCGCATCTATCCTCACAGCGATTGGGATGGCAATCTCGACCCTAGTACTTGCGCTGACCGGCGGGGCTGGAAGTACCCCCACTCCACCACCATCTGATAAGGGCGGCCTCAAAGAGTGGGTGAAAAACACCTACAGGGCCTTGGGTGTATCCTAGCCAAGCTGGCGGGGAAGGCTGCGGCTGCACTACCTGGAATTATAGGCTCTGTCGTTTCGTGGGTATTAAACCAACTCGCAAAAGTTACAGGCTGGTTGGCTGGAAATCTATGGGCTGTGGTCCTTGCTCTTGGGGGGCTGCTTCTCGTGGCCGCTCGCGACTGGTTAACGAAGTAGTCATAGTGTCAGTAGCCCGACCGCGACCCCACCCACGACGCTTGCGGCTATTTCTTCCTTATGCTGGCATGTCTTTGACAGTTCCTTGCTCCATGTAGCTTGCAGCTCGATCGGCTTGTCACGTTCCTTTTGGAACGATTGCGGCTTGACTAGCCCTATCTCGTGTGTGAGCATCGGTGGGGGGGGGGGGGGGGGGTGTTGTGTTTACATCCGTATTCACACCCAGGATCTGGGTTGTGGAGGCGATAACAATGTGTTTGAACAGTGCAGTCTTTAGCTCGCTGAGGATCCTGCGAACCTGGTAGTACACATGGAACTCGTATAAGGCCTTAATGAGGGGATCTGAGGCGGTTAGGTGATCTTGTGTGGACACGCCAGAGCCTGTCGCTGCACACCAGATGGCGAAATTTAGCTGGTTCTGCCAGAACTGCATTGGATTGCTAAGCCATGTCTGTACTAGCTTGTCAGATTCGACAAGTGGCAGCCGGTACTTCTGGAAGACATCAGGATAATGCTCTTGGAAATATGCGTGAGACGCGGCCCGGACCCGGATGCTGGGTTTTGTTAGTTGCTTCACTGTATCTTTGGACGAGAACACTCCGCCTGTCTTGTATTTTGCACCACTATTGAAACTAAGTGCCTGGGTGTCCATAGTATGTATGTCGAAGACAAGACTTCAAAATGGCCAGACGACTGCCCTTCCCAGGTCGAATGAGATTGCCGCACCTTCCATAAAAAGGACTTAATGTTGGTAATACCAAGCGATCCCCATGATATTCTGTTTTGGCAACTACTGTATATATATAGATATAACTTTATTTTACAGTACAAAAGTGTATACATCAAAACATTAATCGACCCAGTGTTTGAACAGTGCATTTTAACACAGATAAGAGCTTCTCAACTTTTGTTGAACGATATACTCACACTAAAAACAAATGCATATTTTCTTTCTTATTCTGACCCAATGCCATTTCCATTTTCTTTCCACAAACATCATATTTCAAAGCACAAATTCAGCATCTTTTGTCACAACACTGTAAACTATTTTGAGTACAAAAATAAAATCTGATGACAAAATGTTCTCACCTTGACGGATATTGCACAATTCAGATCACGAGATAAATTGGTGGCCAAATGTGCTCCACATATCCAAGAATAAAGCTAGGGCATCAAAACTGTTCAAAACACAGCGACAGAGCTGCATGGGAGTAAATTCAAAAACTGTCTTTCTTATACAGGTTGGTTGTGAATCATTATCGATTGCCTGTCAGCTGTCAAGAAATGGATCACACTATTTTAGTCCGTATGTAAACAAGCCACCACTAGAGTGTCGAATCGATTTTAAAAAGTGTCCCTATATAAGCACAAATTGTTTTATATAACAAGTGCAGGATAGAGCGGGTTCCCTATGTATCTGCCGCTAGCGGGATTGGCCATTCCGTGGTGATATGTTAAACCCGTTAGGTGTGGTGCGGTTCAACCCTTCAGCTGCCCGGCGCGCAGTGTGGACCGTACTAGCTCAGGACTAGGCACCGATGGGCCACATTCTTCGACTGGGGTCAGCGGATACTGCTAGAGTGTATCAGTCGGTGCTTGCTATAATGTACCAGCGGTCACAGCTATAAGTGACACTCCAGGATGTGGGAGGGCTGCCGGAGCTACACATCCAGACATCGGCCCATAAGCATGTGGAAGGTTTTCCTCTTTTGCTCTACTTTTCTTTGCGATTACACTTAGCAGAAGGGAGGGTGGTAATATATTTGACAGACTTAACAAAACAAGAGGGCCGGTGCCGGCGAGGATGGCGGGCCGTCCCATGGGTTCGAGTGTTTTTTTTTTAAGTTGTCAAAATTGGTATGCTCACCCCCGTCTGAGGTCTGCTAAGTTGTCGAAATTAGTATGGGCCGTCCCATGGGCTCGAGTGTTTTTTTCAAGCTGTCGAAATTGGTATGCTCACTCTCCCTGCTGCTATTGTTATGTCGAAATTTAAGAAAAAAACATATTTCAACAAAACAATGGATATCTAATAGCAATATTGATAGAAATATCTTTTATTTCTTTCAAGGTGCAGGAAATGGTCTGGTAGACCATTTCTCTGCAACTTTATAGAAAATAAAATTTCAACATTTCAACTGAACTATCACACCCAGGAAAGGGTATATTTGCTGCTTTGTTTACTGGGGAGGTGGGTACTCCAATCTCTAATAGACCCCACCGCCTCCTCCCGCAAATACGTTAATGGGAAGATAATAACACGGCACAACACAGTGTGCACTAATTCATTGAACACTACCGGCCCTTGCATGTAACAAACATTTTTCGAATTATTTCGCGAATTACTGCTAGAAAACAAAAAGTTAAATTTTCTTGCAGTCACGAACTTGACCTCGGGTTTAACCTTACGGTCCATTACCTGAAACTTCGCTTGCGGTTCGTCCTCTGTTTTAGCAGAAATTGTGCTTGTGTTTATTCTTCTTTCAGCTGACACCTGGCATATTCCTAAGCAAACGCTGAGGCCGCAATTCTGCAAGGAATTTGACGTTGTGTGAGTTATTTATTTACACACTCATGTGGAGTTTGGACACAGGCTAACCTTTACGTGATGCTATGTCGTTTTACTCAAAAGATTGTGCCCCAGTTATAGATATTACCAATCAATAAGTATTCAAATCACCTTGTAGATATCAAACTTTAACAAAATTAAAGGAAGGTCGCGGCGTAATCATAAAACAACTGCCGTGACGAGTCTCCATCCATAATTGTTTAATAAACAAACATCTCTAATGGTAAAGTCATTAAAGACTCGGTCAAATCAAGTCTCGAGTGAGATACATTTCTTGCATCGATTCAAAGGAAATGAATGTTTGTATTATATGCTAGCCTGTGAATTATCGCAAATTATCTAAAAGATATTTACCGATATCCATCTACTCGATACATATCGAGAAATATTCCTCAGTAGCTTCCTAAATGATGTCACGCTTCGACGCATGGCGTCGCCTTGAAGGAACGATAAGCTGATCTTTGTTATTGTTTTGAAGCGTACGCGTTTGGGGTCGAATTGGGCTGAATACCATGCAATGTGCAATAAAATGTCTCGTTGCCTATAATAAAAAGAAAAACTACTCTGTTTTTGTCAGTATCGGGAATTATTTCATGACTTTAGACCTGAAAGTTTTATTTTGCGCGAGCGCTTGCGAGAGTGAAAAATAATATTTTCAGGTTCACACTATAATTTTTTTTCAGTAGCTTCCGAAATGACATTACGCTTCGGCGCATGGCGTCGCCTTGAAGGTCGTCTTGAAGGAACAATCAGCGGATCTTTGTTATTCTCTTGAAACTGTTTGCCGTCGAATTGGTCTGAATCTTGCGCAATAGAATGTCACGTAGCATATAATAAAAAGAAAATCTACGCTATTTTAGTGAATATCGGGAATTATCTCATGAGTTTGGACCTGAAAGTTTTATTTTTCGCGAGCACTTGCGTAGATATCCTCTATATGTTATTGTTTAGATTCATTCGTCTGGAATATTACAGTTAGTTGGAAAGCGAACCATAGGTTTGCTTTTCCGTCAAAGTTAATTAGTTCAAACGAGCGAATCTAAACATGGACTATTTAAAGGCTGGTTGGTTCCAAGCCACAACAACGTCGATTCCCTTACAGCATTCGACTAGGGGTTTGAGAACTTGCTCAAGAATATTCCCGGTGTCAGCTAAAAAAGCATAAAAACAAAGAATCGAGATAATGTCCGGGATAAAATTCAACTCTGTAGGTACTTTAGTATTAATTAGGTATCGACGCACTGTGGTAATTTGAGTCTAATGGGCATAACCTTAACAGACAATTATTTCCAAAGCGTAAGTAGATCGTAATGGATGTTCATAACACCGTGAAGGCCATCTGAGTTTTGTGTACGTACCCCCAAAATTATGATCAACAACAATGTAACATGACGTACTTCCGTTCATCAATAACACAATTTGCCCAGAAATATTCTTACGTTTCTTGTTGAAAAGAAAACAAATAACAAACCTTTACACGGGCAGTTGCAAGATATGAAAAAGATTATTTGTGCATTAAACTGGAGATATAGACCGGAAAACTAGAAATAGAGTACAAGTTCCGTTATAGCTTTTACTCAACAAGTACATTGGAATCACATCAAGAAAACTGTTTCTTGTGAGACGTTTTGAAAACTGGCAAGGTATTCCTATGCTGACTGATTTGAAATATCACTTTACACTCTATCACTTTGTGATGCAAGCGTGAAATTTAATATGTGGCCTCATAGTACTGATAATTTTTGTTTAACGTACCACTCGCAAAAATCCAAGATGTCCACTAAATCCAAGATAGCCTCCAGGACGAGATATTATTATTATTTAATATGTCACTCACACTCAACTTCTTCGTGATCCAAGCTTTTGGTATGAAATTTTAGAAATTTGGTATGCGACCTCGTATAATAGCACGGAACATTTTTGTCCAATGTGCCACTTGAAAAAGTCCAAGATGGCACTCAAATGCAAGATGGCTGAATAATAGAAGCGTGAAATTTGGTGCGTTACCTCATATAATAGCACTTTTTATTTTTGCCCGATGCGCCACTCGAAAAAAACCCAAGATGCCCGACAAATCCAAGATGGCTGCCATGCTCGAGGTATTTCTATGATTTAATAAATCATTACTCTTTTTTCTGGAACAAGTCAAACTGATATTGGTTGGTAAATACCCACTGCTCACTGATATGTCTCATTTTGTAGGTGAAGTCTATGAAAAATAGGACTAAAATGTAGAAAATCTATCGAAATCGACCAAAGAGTTTTTTTCGTGATTTCATACGTAATTCGGATTTTCTTCTAAAATTTGGGAATTGGTGTGGTCGTTTACCGGTATGACACACAATCGTATTATTCAGATCATTGAGGGGGATAATACTGGCAGCTTCTAAAATATCAATTTTGTTGTTAGGCACCCCTCTACTCATGGAAACCATATTTTAAATAGATCATAACGAACATCACCGTATCTTGGACGCGAAGCATCAACTTCTGAGAGATAGCTTTCGTGACAAAAGACTCAATTTGACGGATATCTCAGCAGCAAATGTGTCTAGGCGATTTTTTGTCAATGGAAACTATAGGCTGGATAGATCATATCTGCCATATATAACCATTAATATTTGGACTAATTAACAGTCTAGTCTCTTTGACATCCTGATTACATGGTTATGAGACGGATTGCTTTCCACACTCTTTCCCTAGACAGACAGGACACGATATTTAGAATTCATATAAGATATAATCAAACAAGTTCAGTTTCATTAACGCAATCAATTGTGAAGAAGTGTGGCAATATATTCATTGTCTTCCCGGAGAATTAATGTGCTTTATTTGTAAAACTAAGCAAATCTTGTCGAACAGGCGCCAATACTATAAAACTTTTACAATTGTATTTTCTAGTTATGACTTTAAATGGGTTGAAATGAACCATTAATATTTTCAAAGATGTGGAAATTTGCTAGTTGGCAAATTGTCATATCTTTTAAAATGCTAATGAATTATTTCAGTCAGTTTAATAGGTAGAAAATACAGTTCTAGAAAATTCACTTGTAAAAGTTTTATAGTATTGGTTCCGGGATGGGGAGATTCGATCAATTTATTCACTCAAGAAATTCGGTTATTTCCACCTCTCAGGAAGATTTGATCAACTTATTCACTCTAGAAAATCAGTCATTTCCACCTTTCTATCTCAGTGAATGGTAAGCTTCGACTTAGAAAAACATCAGATCTTGTCAAGTGATAAAAAAATGATTGATATGAACAAACACTAAAGACTGAACACTGCTGTTGTTATCCTCGATGGTTCTGTGATTGTAAACATTTCGAAACCATCACAAGGTTGTGAGACTTTCAGCGATTATGTTTCAAAGGTGTTTCCCCAATAGGTGAAATGTTTCATGACAGTGAAGTTGCTGTTGCTGATTAATATGTTTTAATGATTGCTATGTCTTGCAGTACATTTCATCTGGTGAAATACGATGTTTCTGGCTGATAGCGTACCCAAACACATCTTCTCGTTCACATTAAGCATGCTCCCCACGAATGTCACAAAAAACACTATGATCCACATGCAATATCTGGGTATAAAACATGCAAATTTGTCAATTCTTTCATTAATAAATGTTGACATGGCACGGAGGAGACTGTCAGCGGCACTAAGATGGCAAATCGTTGGCATTCATGCAACAGGCATGTCATTCAAAGCTATTGGAAGGCAACTTTAGACATTCTGTCATCAGCAGAATTGCCCGAAAACATCAACAAATTAAAGATGTTAAGGACCGACTAAAGCTTGGACAACCCCAAAAGACGTCTCCTCTGGACAATCGGAGTCTGGCACGCCTCGGTAGGCGTGAACCCTTTACTTCAAGTGGGGTTTTGAAACGCCTTTGGCTCCCCAACAGGCGTTTGTGCAACAGAACTGCCCGAAAGTGTCTCAAAGCACTGGGTATGAGGTCCAGAAGGGTCATCAAGCGTCCAGCCCTGTCCGATCAGCATCAAAGACGACGTTTGTGGTGGTGTATTGCACGACAACATTTCAATCTTAGGACGTAGAAGGGAGTCCATTGGTTAGACGAGTGTAGGTTCCTGCTGCACTTAACAGATGGTCGCATGAGAGTGTGGAGGCCTAGAAATACTACTTACGTGCCCAGGAACATCAGACCTACTGTTCCTTATGGTGAAGGAACAGTAACAATCTGAGGATGTCTCTCTCTTGATTGTACACTTGATATGGTGACTGTACATGGGAATCTCAATGGACATCAGTATATTCGCGACATTCTCAAACAGTTGTCGTGTCTGATTTTGACAGCCACTCGTTGGCTATTCGCCCTGTATTCATGGACGACAATGCAGGACCACATCGTTCCCATGCTGTAAGAGAATTCCTTCAGAACAAAGCTATTACAACACTACCTTGGCCTGCAATGAGCCCCGATTTGAATCCTTTAGAACACATCTGAGACTTTCTTGGTCGTCGTGTGCATGCAAGGGATCCGCCTGTACCTACTTTGGCCGATTTGGAAGCTGCATTGCATGGGGAGTGGCAGCAGTTGCCTCTTGATCGTATCAGACGGCTCACTGGTAGCATTAGGAGGAGGGTTCCAGCTTTCTTTTTCGGGCACGTGGTGGGTACACTCGCTACTGACGTCAAACACTGCTATTGTGTTCAGGCGATCACAAGTTACATTTTTTGTCAGTAATTACCGGCGTTGTTTCATCATAGGCCGTTCCAGCTCCATACTTGTCGAGAGAATATTTTTCCATCAAAAACATTAGATGCAGATACGTGTAATTAGCGCCATTAAAATACTGCATATTTTCGATGAATTCATGCTAGAAAATCTTTTTTCTAAGACTTCAGATCTGCATGAGTTGTACAAACTGAAATGCCGCATACATAGGGGCTCTGGTGATTCATTTACCACAAAGCTAGCTAAGGATATTTATCATCTGGTGCAATATGCTGAGGGGGTAGTGCAGATGACGTAAAGGATATTTTCGTTAAAGTGCGTCGCAAACATTCTGACCGATCGCGTGAAACGCTCGCAAGTCCATCAAGCGGCGCTTCCAACATAACTGCACAGGATACACTCAAAGAGGCACTAACTGATATGACTTTGATAAAGGCAGACCTTGGTAATTTGAGAGGTATAGTAACCACGCTCTCGACAGAAATCGAAGCAATAAAATTCAAGAAGATATCAGCTCCCTCAAGTCAAAGTGTATCGCTAATGGATCATCAAACAAGACCACAGCAAGTAAAATTACGGAAATGGACCTCCGAGTAGAAAGACTTCAGTGTGAAAAATCGCTCGGTATTGACAACCTGAAATCACAAGTTAAACTAATGAAAGCTGATATTAGGAAATTACTGAAAATGCGTCAAACCTTAGTAAAAACTTGCAATCCAACTTCCAAGCTTAATTATGCTTCAAAATATATAGAATAGAATAGAATATTTATTTAACAATATACCAATTTACAAGAATAAATTAAAACAATATATTTTTTTTGTACAGATTGAAATGGTACATTGTAGGGGGACATAATAGCCAGATTGGCTGTCTTCCTGACACCCCCCGAAATACAATTTAAAAAACAACACACTTGGTCGGAGTAGACACTCTTGTCAATAGCATTACCCTTGCCTTTGGCTAATATGTTAAATGTCTGTGTATCTGGCCTCGTGGCCGTAATTAGAATAGTTACTGATGTCAATATAATTATGCGGCTTTGGATGAGCTAACTTATAATAAGAAGAGTGTTTAGTGGGTTTATCCACAAAATTGAGTTGAGGAGCAGTATGTACTTTTTAGAAGTTAATATCAAGAAGAGTGTTTACCGTGTACAGTTGGTAGATATCTAAGGCCGTCTCCCACATCCATGTCCATCGCTGGCCCTCGGAACTTAGAGGTCCGCGGTCCAGACACAGACATAGGTGTGGAAGACGACCTCAACCTGCAATAAGTTAGTAAGTTTACTTACTCCATATGTTGATCAGGCGGCCCTTGACATATCAAACACACGACAACAAGCTTTACCGCTGTGGTCAAGCATTGCCCCACTTCTTGGACTTCAGCGAGTGAATCAATGACTCGGTCTACAATCTGGGCACATGCGGTACGAACATGCCACACAAGAAGAGTAACTATTTAGATATTTGCAAACAAGCTGCTTTTTAAAGAGACGTCGAGAGGGTTGGTCTCGGATGTCGTTTTCAATTTCTTTCCAAATCTTTGGGAAGCTGTGTCTGGGAAGTTTGGCTGAGAATTGAGTTCTGGCTTTTTGTATCTCTATCATCCCAGCTTGTCGTGTAACCATTCCGCCAGAGGAGGGAATATTGAAGTAAGTTTCGAATGATTCTGGCAAGTTTATATTTGTCCAATCGTGCATAAACAGAGACACATTTAATCTGTGAAGGTCGCTAAATTTCAGAATATGGGTGGCTTTAAACAGAGGATCAGTGTGACTGTTGTATTTTTTTCGGCAAATAATTCGTATGGCACGCTTCTGTAAAGATTCTATTTTGCTACCAGATGAAGCATGGCCCCAGATTTGGATAGCGTACAGAAGGTGACTATGAACAAGCGCGTAGTATAACGATTGCAAAGCTTTTGTTGGGAGAACATTTTTCACTTTGTTCAGGCAATAGAGTGTACTGGACATTTTTGAGCATATGGTCGATATGTGGTACTTAAAGTTAAGAGTTTCATCAAGAAAAACGCCCAAGAATTTAACCGCTTTGTCTTGCTGGGAATTGCCTACTGGTGAGAGCGTAGTGTTGTTAAGAAGTATATTAATATATGGCAAAAGTAGTTACTGTGGAGGAAAGAATAAATCATGTGGACCGAAAATGCGACGCAGTCATTAAAACAACAGATACACAGACCGTTGATCTGAAGACTTTTTTCACAGAAACGTTTGAGCAGTTTGCGCAGCATCTGACTTCAAAGTTTAACAACATCTGCGGATGGCTTCACGATAATGGACTTTTGTCGCCTCAAGTCAACCGTGGCCGTGTTTCCAAGAACGCTTCGAGCACTCCAGTTGTAAATATAAGACTACCAAATGGACCCGAAAGTAATGCGTCGCCTAAAACGGCTGTCTCAATATCCCACTCACACGTGGCAGACACTGATACTTCACCTGAGCAGAATATAGAAGGCAATTCACTGCTGAATCCAGTGAGCAGAAAATCTCCGAATTCGCCGCCACCACTGACACATAAAGGGCATGTAGACTCTCTCAAAAAAACACAGGCCGTGGTAGCGAACCACAAAATAGCTTGTCCGCATTACAATGTTCTCCAGAAAGGACTATTATTCGTGAAGTCGAAGACAATACTGAAAAATCAAGCGCTCCAATCGACTCTTCACTGGAAACAAATATTCAGCCGAGTGGTGTCACAAGTATTCAATCCATTCCAACTGTATCTTTTACGGACCAGTGCGCAGCAACAAAAAGAACACTCACTCCCTTTGTGTGACGCCACTGGCGTTGTTCGGCGTAAAACTATACGTCTGTATGTAGGAGGAATTACCACGTCCACTTCCAGAGAAAGCATACTAACTTACTGACTCAGAAGGGAGTGACACCAACATTTTTAGCCATTACGACTAGCAAGTGCAAGAATCCTCTCGCTGCTCGCATCAACGTTCCCTCCCACCTGTACCGTTTGTTACGTGGCAAGGGTTTCTGGCCCGAAGGCGTCTACTGTAGACCATGGCGTACTATCGCATCACATAATAATGGGTTATAATCAAAAATCTAGTATCCTAAATATAGTTACCTGGAATTGTACATGCATTATGTCAAGCTGTGCCTATATTAACTCCCTTGTTAAAAACAGCTAGTAAGATGTAATTGGTTTATCAGAACATTGGCTCGATGAGAACAACCTAACCTTTTTGAATACAACTGATAGCCGGTATTTTTCATATGCCAAAGCAGGAAGGGTTGTTCTCACTCGATCCGGTGGACGGTTCACGACAGAAGGTGTTGGATTTGTGATAAATAACAAACACCGTAACAATTACAGCCCAGTACAAGTAGACAATGATAGAATTATTGGAATTCAATTGCGCGTAGGCTGCAAATATGTTGTGTACATTTTCCAGGTACACATACCCAACGTGAACCATGGCATCGAAGACTTCCTCGAATGTTTAGGAATATTAGAGAACCTAAATACATTATACTCCCAAAAACGCCCTGTGGTAATAATGGGAGATTTTAATGCACACCTTCCCAGAAGCGAAGCTGACACAGCAAAGCTGAACGCTCGCTCGATGACCTTTCAACATTTCTTAACAAATAATAACCTAATTTCTCTGGTGACGTTACCACAATGTAAAGGCCCAGATAAGTCTTATATTCCATACTTTGCCTGGAGCTCTTCTTCACCGATAGATCACGTACTAGTCCAATCAAACAGAGAAGACTCTGCTGTGAAATATGAAATATTAGATGATCATGCACTAAATACATCGAACCACAGACCTATTACCTTTGTTCTTGTTTTCATAGACGCGCCCCAAATAGCGAAACCCAACTTCTACAAAACAATCTACAAATGGCCTCGTTTGGACATTTCCCAGTATCAACAGTCTGTAGAAAACTGCTGCAAGACACTGAACTTAGAGAGGCACGATCTTAGTGAACCCATGTCACTGGAGCCATTCTATAAAAAAAATTGGAAACATTCTAGTCTCTTCGGTCGCATTATCTGCCCCGAAAAAGGTATATCGCACCTTTCTGAAACCTTATTGGAACTCTGAACTTAAATCCCTCCAAATACACCCCCAGGCAGAACCGCGTTGCCTGGATAAACGATAGTAAGATAAGTGACCCTTCACTAGATTCATACAAAGCCTATGAAAATACCAAAAGGAAATTTAGACTCTGCCATCGCGCGGCGGTTCAGGCTTATAATATCTCTTTAATACAGAAACTTGAATCATCTGCTCAAATTGATCATAAGGCATTCAGGAGCCTTCTAAAATCTGAAAAGACTAGGGCTTGCAGCGTATCCGGAACTGAAATCAAGTTTAACGGGGCCATATGTAAAGATCCAATTGACATTTCTAAAGGTAGGCAGATTATTATACATAACTTTTTTCCGACTCTCCCCACCAGAACCCAAACTTCAAAGCACTTGTGGAAAACTCAGCCCAGATCACCCAGAGTTTAACTGTAAAATGTTATGCCAACATATTACAGTACTTGAAATTCGAAAGTGCTTATCAAGCCTAAAGCAGAAAAAGGCAGGTGGCATCGATAACATTGTAAATGAACATCTGATCAACGCTCCAACCAAATTCGACATGTTCTTTTTGTCTGTAATTCCCAGTCCGGGCTAGATACAAGAAACGACTTTTGGACGTACATCACGGATGTACATGGCCCGGGTACTTTCCTGTTTCTAGACGGACTATCAGACGAAGATTTCCTCTCGTTTGTTATGGGAGATGTTACAATTATTCCCCCGTCCTTGCCCAATGACGGGCACGACGACCAATTATTGACAAACTGAATTTCTCTCGTCTGTATTCTATAACCTATGTCGCAACGCATGAAATGCTCCCCGCAGTACCGGTTGACTGCTTATTTTATCAGTGCATCGGATCCTCAATCGGTCTGTTGCTGACTGACTGCCTTTCTTTATTCCACCTGTATCCATTTTCGCCCCTGTCATGTACACATGCGAAAATACAGTTTACAATTGTAGTTCTCTTTTGCTTCAACTTTGTAGTATATGTTATTTGACCTGATGTACTCTTCAAATATGGTGAAAATAAAGCATCATCATCATCATCATCTTCATTTGTCAATAGACCATTTTTCCGCAAACAATCACTTTTGGTAATCTGAAAGATAGCTTGAAAGCAATGACGGTTTCTATTAGCACCACTGCGAAAAAAATAGGGGGCGCTTAATTAAGTTCCAGGTGTATAATATAATATTTGAGCCTTCCGCTCATTTGTCGCGGCCCCCTAATGAGGAGGCAAACGTCAACCCTGTCTTCCACCGGATAGTTCCTCCCCATTCTGCCTCATAATCTCCCAGCATTCAGACACAAACTGTTCTATAATTTACAATACTTGCGCTTTCTCATTCTCCCAACTATGATATAATATAACACCTTTCCCGCGTGTCATTCCTCATCCACTTATCTCTCGCGTTTTCATCCCATTATTTCATTAATTTAACATATTTTGGGTATTCGAAAATGAAATATTCAAGGGTCTCTAAACTGAATATTTGGCACCCTCTTTCCTTGGTTCCAGTGACCTGTTGAATAACAATGACCCAAAAGATTCATTTGGGTACGCCTCAAAAGCTGGCGCATCTTGCTTTGCGTAAACCCGTCCAACGAGATTTGGCCCTAACTCCAGCTCGCCAGTTTCTATTGCAGTCCTCGAGCACTCTTGTGGTATAAGTCCAACAGGTTTGTAATTCCCTTGATAAAACTGCACTCCGATTCGATGACTAGTCTTTACCTATCAATTCAGTTCCGGGTGGACTCACTTATAACCCCTTGGAGCTTGTGTCGTTTCATGGTCTTGCCTCAAAGGCAAATGATATAGAAAGAGACCGTGACTCTCTTTCCTTCTTTTGCTTGGAAGCAAACTGTGTCAGTGCATTAATGCGTGTGGAATTGGTTCCGTCTTTGTTGGTACTGAGTTTGTTTTGCTTCATATGCAAACCAAGAGAAAGAAGCCTGTGGATTAGTTTCTTTGGTTTCCTTTGAAGAGGAAGCTGTCTGAAATACAGTTAAGCATGGAAGGAATCCCCCGTTAACCTGTACAGCGTGTTTTCGTATTTGTTAAAATGTTTGTTGTATCACATAGATATAGAAAGTGTTTACGTTGATGCTGGGAACATTTGCGGCGCTTGCTCACATTACCTCAATCAGTCGTATGAGCTGGTGTAAAGGCTTCTTTCGTAGTTGTATGAAAGAGCTTGCAAACGTTCGTTAATGTTCGTTAGAAAATATGGTCACAACCTGAACGTATATAACTCCAATTATATTTTAAGAAAAAGAATGATAAATAGTCTAGGCGCAAGTTTAACTGGTGACTCAGGTGGTAGAGGTGCATGCTGCAAGCCGAGAGGTCCTCGATTCGAATCCCACCTGCGGCAACCGCGTTGCGTCCTTGGGCAAGACACTTCACCCCATTGCCCACGTGGGGGCACGGTGACGCTGTGTACTAAGGCGTACTGCACGTCGATGGTGCACCTGTCTTCAACCAATGCTAACCCTGTTTGTGTGGAGTTGGCATGTTTGGGAGCTGACAGTTGCTCGCCGTTGCTCGGTGGTTCTTTCCGAGAACTCCGGCTTCCTCCACCCGTAAAACTGTCACGGTCATGGTTAGCCATTGTGCAGAAATATGTGACTTTAAACACCAATAAATAAATAAATAACCATGTTAAATAAATTTTGTTCTTTTCCAATTAAATTTAATAAATAAATGAGCCCAAGTTGACTAGTTTTATATAGTCTATATTTATTCTGTTTTATATTGATTGAAGGAACTCTGTGAGCTCAGTCAATCAAGATATGATAGATGGAACACTTATTATTATCTCTGCGACCACAAAGAGTTCATTAGCTGGCGTACAAACTCAGACAAACATATAATTAAACCCCTTCACAATGATGTCAAAATGACAAAATTTCAGGAAGCTGTTTTTCCCATAATGCAACTCGAAATTCAACCAATTCAATCTCGTTGGACAGAGCTCAATGAGCTCTGTCAAATGAGATTGAATTTGTTAAATTTCTAGTTGCATTATGGGAAATGTTTTCTGCCTGAAATTTAGATATTTTGACATTAGTGTGCAGGAGGTTAGTTGACAGGGACTCCGTCACGGAAAACGTGCAATTAGCGATAATAATTTTACTTGATTTCCGGTGAATGAATGTGTTTGGAAGTTTGGTACACAACATGTAATTCCAATCCAAGGTTTACACTCTCCTTTAGGTTATTTTATTTATTTTATATTAGACCATCCGACTTTTGACCATTGATGTGCAATAAATATCTATTGGTATATATTCTTTTCTTTTGCGCTCATTTCCCAGAGTAAAAAGTCTTAAAAATTCAGCCCAAAACAACAACATCAACGTATGGCGGTATATTAGTAGTTTAACGGGAGCACGGTGGCTCAGTGGTAGATTGTTGGACTTCTATGCTAGAGGTCCCGAGTTCGATCCCCGTCCGGGACGACCCGCGTTATGTCCTTGGGCAAGGCACTTTATCCTGGTTGCCTACATGGGGGCACGATGACACCGTGTACTAAGGTGTACTGCACGTCAATGGTGCACATGTCTTCAACAACTGTAACCCTGCTTGAACGGAGCTTGAACAGAGTTAGAATGTTGAGGAGCTGACAGTTGCTCGTCGATGCTCGGTGGTTCTCTCCGGGTACTGCGGCTTCCTCCAACCGTAAAACTGTCACGGTCACGATTAGTCATTGTGCATAAGTATGTGACCTTAAAGACCAATAAATAAATAATATAGTAGTGTAACACTTTCAACCACAACACCCTCAGTAGTATCATCTTATACACTATTGTCGATGTGGAAATGGATAGACTATTGTGTATTTTTGGGAGGTTCAGCGGGGAGGGGGGGGGGGGGGCACCAAAAATTTGCAAGACGTGACGTGGGGGTGGGTGGGTCTCTTGAGTGTGCCAAAAAGTGCATTTCCAACTTGTGCAATTTTTTGAATTTTTTCAAAATATATCAATATATCAGCTAATATTTTCCATCATTTGTGTTTCAAACCTTAAAAATGATGTTGTACATCACACTCTTAACATAAATACAACATCAGAAAGCTTTATATGTGAGAATATTGGGCTTAATCTGGGAAAATGTCACACGTTGGTGGGGGTGTGGGGGGGGGGGGGGGGGGGTCTTGTTCGAAATGTAGAAAATGTGCAGACAATATTTTGGGAAAATTTTCTCCGATGCACTGAATTCAACCCAAGTTATTTATTTATTAATAGAATTTGTATGGATAGAAGAGGAAAGTAGCAAACACCTGAGAGTACTGACAGAACAATTCAAATGAAAATTTGTTCCCGTATATGTACACCTGCTCTGGCCAAGCCTGATAATGAACAACTTGTCATTTGTAGATTGGGGCCCACAGCAGCCCACAGAGGTTTAAATTGGTGGTACCAGTTTAAGAACATTATGAAAACCCCCTAAAGGCAGCTGTAAGTTTATAAGTTTATTTTGGATTTTAATGGTAGAGTGGAGGTGGGTGTCTGAGAACGGTAGTAGAAAATTTGCACGTAGTGGTGGGTGGGTGTAAAAAGGAGCAGAATAAAAAATAGGACGTCACGTCTTGCAAATTTTTAGTGCCCCCCCCCCCCCCCCCCCCCCCCCCCCCCGGGTTCAGTGATAATTTATTACCATTAAATTATTACTGTTCCTCTCTCGCAATTTACTGTTTATTTTCTTCATTGCTCATGGACGCCCAACCTTTTCTTTACACAAAATTTTATGCATTACGTATTGAAAGGGTTAAGTTGAAGAATACTGTTTTTCATTATTCGTAATGTGAATATATTTGTTTGTGCATATTGGTTTCTTCTGTGACGCCAATAGGCACACTCTTCGGTATCATATTTTTCCATTCTGCCCTTCGTGGGATTAATATGGACTTGTAATAGGATTTGCAACAATTGTACAATAATTAGAAAACTGAGATAAAATGGCCGACTAAACCCTATCACAGCCACATCAGTGGTAGAAAAACAATTATTACCGTAACGTCACTGACATTCCCTTGACCGGATACCTTAGTCATTTAACACCTGCTCTTGATCTTTTAATATTTTGACGGAATGTCAACCCACATTTTTCTTGATGCCCCCTTCTGAAGGACCAGAGCCAATCAATGCTTGGCATATTGTTTACAAACCTGTTTGATTTATACTTCTTCTATCCTAATAACCATTTAACAAGTATTCTCAGATCAGCTGGTGATAAGGTATCCCCATTCCGCCGGAGAAATCAAATCATTCTTTCCACTACTATCTACTTTGATACTTTGAACTCTTTTCCAGTCTATTTAAATGTAATGTCTGTTTTAACCCTTTACCTTACATGAAAAGCAGACGACACTTGCAAAAACAATTCTTGAATAACTCATTTTTTTTATTTTTTGTCTCGAAAACATAGGTTATGACCCTTCATTGGAACGAGCTGTTTTGAGACAAATAATGAAAATTAATTGGAGATGTTTGAGAATAGCGCTGACCAATTTTGGTCGTTGCGTTGGGTAAAGGGTTAATAGCAGCAAGGGGAGCTTTAATTACCCGAGACCACGCTTTATGTATGATTTACCTCCTGGCTTCGGCTTAGTCCATTGCTGCTTGTCCTTATTCGTCACGGCTGACAATTTCGTCATTGGAGAAAATTTACGGTAAAGTTAGCTTCCTTTAATTTCCTAAAGTTGTCAGTAAATTTAGCACTTAGGATTTGGGGATTTCATATAAAAATTAAAATTTTGAAATGTTTGTGAATTTGTTTCATTGATGTGGGTATCATTTCACAAACTTCAGGTATCTTCTTGTGGAGTAGTATAAGAAATACAGTTTTGCATTTTCCCCCCAATCAGTTTGGAGGAACGTTTGACTATTATTCTCTGTTGAAAGCCATTTAAAAATAAAAAAAAAAATATTTTCACCATCTTTTGATGTTCTGTACCTTTTTCTCTGTTCATTATATCAGCAGTGTGCGTGTTGTGACATAATACAGACACCGTCCTTTCCATTAATATACTAGTCTAGGAGGTGAGATTTGCTAATGTTTTTCCTGGGAAGAGTAAAAATTAATGGAAAAACACATTCGCTAAACAAAGGGTCAAAGTGGACATTTTAATGTTGGAAGGTGTTAAGTTGATAGATATTCTTAACTGGTTGAGGGCAAGATAATTTTGTGCGGTCTGAATTTGTTATTCAAAACCTGTTTTATTACAAATTATTGGAGAGTGCCCACAGGCACTCTCCAATAATTTGTAATAAAACAAGTTTATATACACAGAATATTCTTTGTGTTTGACTGAATATGAAATATAAGCAAGGAAAGTGTTGGCGTTTGCTCTGGTATCCTCATTTTTTGAAAGCCCTGATAGTGGCTTCTAGCACTCAACCAGTTAATGGCGGATTACCTGTGAACTATTTGCTTCCGATTAGCTTGCCATAAAGAGCCAAGTTTTCTTTTGTTACTTTAATAAACGAAAACAATAGACAGTTTGAGAGATGTCAGTTGTTTTCGCTTATTAAAAGTAATAAAAAGAAACTCTGCTTTAATTTGTACTGATGTCATAGATGATTCCTCAACAATTATTTGCTTCTCAATTGGACCTTCCTCGCTCATCTAATAATTTCAAGGAACATAACTTCCTGACAAGTAGAACTCTATACCTATACTTATACTTACAGTGAAAGTTTTGACCAGGTATGCAATTTGTGCAAAAGCCCCAGCACGAGCGTTTTACCATCTTTTATTTTCTAGTTTTGGGGTGATGAATTTTTTTATAGTGCAATGTTTAAACCAGAAATGTACCCAACTGAAAACAAACAGACACAAATATCACAAGATTTTAAGACATACTTTGAAATCTTGAAAACTCTTTTGGCCTTTTGTCCCTTTTCACCCCTTGTCCCTATTCACTGCGGCTTACTGTATGTTTCATTCTTCCATCCCTCTTCCTCATTAACCTCCAAGTCAATTTTGTTCTGTCAGACAGATATTTTAGAATTCTCAGATAAAGTATTTCAGAGTCTCCACTACTCCCAAACTCGCAACCTCGATTTCAGTTTTAATGACAATTTCTCCCTCCCTCCACAAACAGGCCTGCAAATAAGCAGTCTGACATCTGCAGAATGAGGTCCCCGGAGGGTGAATTTGATGGTGATATCCTATACAGCGGCCCTGTTTATCCTCTGGATACCTCTTTCTGTTTAGTTCTGAGACCCTCATTCAGACTGAGGTTCACAGAGGTTAAATTTAGTGAAGCTACCCTGTTATGCAGGGTAGCATCAATAAATTCACCCTCTGGGGACCTCATTTTTCAGATGACTGTCTGTTTTTTTCTGGCTTGTCCACAAACGTGCAATACAGGTACACTGTACTCCTCAAATACTAGTTTTTTTATCACGCAGGTCTTCCAAAGACATATATTCTGTGAGCCCTTCCCGCCAATTTCGGTTACAATCCTCGATGACTCTGCGTGTGAAGAATTGTTACTTTGGGTTGCCCCTTTAACGTCTAAGATCTTAATTGAATACTTTTTTTTCCATTTACTTCCTTAGTTGGCCATGCGACCCAGTCTGGAGGTAAGAATGCTGAATAATCTGAAACCGGCTGTCAGAGAGATTTATCAAAATAGGTAAAGTCTACCCTGTCCATAGTCCTCAGTCACCCAAGCTCACCTCTGCCTGCTTCCAGTTTACGACATTGCTCGGCACTGTCATAAATTTAACTGCATCGTTCTGCAGTTTTCAAACTCTTTACAACAGTTTGGTGTAGAGGTATCATTTCAGTACCACATGTTATACTTGGTAACTCCACCACTGAAGGTATTCTCCAAAAACGTTTCAGCTAGTTAAACATTCTATTCCCTTCATACTTAGTTTATTCGTGTGGTTCCAGTATATGATGTCCATTCTTGTGACGTTTATATTGAACACTCAAATACTCTTAATCACCTGGGTCTCCAACACCAAGTAGTTTGATGACACCTTCCGGAATAGAGAACGCCCTACGCACCACTTTCTAGTAGGCTCCATTTTACTACCCACGAGTATAACCTTGCGTTTGTTTTCATTCAGTTTGAGCATCCATTTGTTCCCATATCAATTGCCAGAACTTTCACTAGTCCCTTTTCACTTTCTGACACTAGCACCACATTTTCTGTTAAAAAGCTATGGAATTTCCATACCACCTTCTGGTATCACCACTCCCACTCCCTCGTCGTTGCTCTATAGGATCCCCCCCCCCCACCCTGCTGGAGGCCTGTGTCAAAAAAGACCCATTTTGTTGTAACGATACCCGGACAGAGATCGTATTACTTTTTAGCATCCAGAAAATCCGTACACGTATTTTTACCAATCCATTCAGTCCCACCACTGGACACTTATTTCGTGAAAACATTCTATCTCCCACCCCCTCAAAAAAAAAAAAAAAAAAAGAATCCCTTTTCTCAATCACCTCCTATAATCTCCCATATTTGAAATAACAGAATTTTTTCCCAATATTGTTTCTGAGCGATATTCCTCTGTAATTATCTAATACTTTTTATCCCCTTTTTGTATAAATGTTATCTTGTTTTTCTCTCCACTCTTTTGAGAACCTATTTTCTTTCTATGCCCAAGTTGAATAAGTCTCTTAGGCGTTTATATGTTTCTTCTTCCTCCATTTTTGGAAACTCTGAAATTTCATCTGTCCTCCCGCTTTTCTTTGAGATCAACATTCGCACCCCTGGAGATGTAAGCCTATAAACAATCTCCATTCTTCACAGACTAAACATTTTTCGTAACAACATATTTCTTGTAGACCTTCCGTATAAGATGTATAAAATAAACAAGTTTCCTGCATGTAACTGATGCCCAAAAGCCAAATGTTTGCTACTCTTAAATGTTCAATTAGATGGATAGAAAGAGGAAAAGTGTCTTGAATATTACACCTATCAACATTTGTATAATCCAAAAGAACAAGGTGCTATCAGGGTGGATATGAAGAACAAACGAAGATTCTAGAAGATTCAGAGCCAAATAAAGTTCGTTTCGATAACTTTGTGGTAATCTTCGGATTGTTTCCGGTAATTAGATATACTCCAGGTCAGTCTAATACCTCGTAAATACCCTACAGTACGTGCTATTCATAACGACGGGGTTCTGGGAGATTCCGAGCTAATTAAAGTTCGTCTCGATGATTGTAAGTAGGTCTCGGGTTCATGTTGGTATTTAGATATACTTCCATACATTCGAACATACCCACAGAACACATCCTGCCACATTGTAAAACTTTCAGTAACAACGTACCATTATAGATGGCCTTCAGTAAACAAAATGAACGACAGAAACACGTGTCACCCAACAACATGCACTGCGCCTTCGTACTGATTTCACGTGTCAGCTTTGTAATGACGCCACAATATGGCAGCTCTCGCGGGATATCCTGACATCACACGTGACACCCGCACTGCACCGCGGCATGACGTCATGTTCGGGGTCCACCAAATCAGGATTGGTGGTCACAATCTATTCTACCAACAAGACTGAATTGGTTAAATTCCTATAGTTGCTTTGTTGGGAAAATGGTTACTTGAAATTTCATAACTTTAACATCAGTGTGCAGGGGATTAACATTGATGTGAAGTTTGCTGACGTGAAGACATCAATCTTCACACAAGTGTTAAGGACAGTATTCCTACTTGTGACAATGGCGCCAAGGGGAGTAGCAATCAAACCAGTCATATCCAAGTCACAACGCTTTGATGAGCACTTAAAACTGATGAGCAGTTTGCAGAAGCAGATCGAATGACTCCATTATTGACTATTGTCGTGAAGCATATGCAGTGACTTTTGAAAGGTGACTCGTCACATGTGCCGCAACGTTCAATATATGAAAGTCTTCAATGCTTAAATAGTATGCAACATCTAGACAGGTAACTGCGTCGTGTTTTTGAGCAAGACGCTTAATCCCGATTGTCCACATGGGAGCATGGTAGCGCTGTTTACTGAGGCGTTCTGCACGTTGATGGAACACTTGTCTTCAGCCGCTGCCGACTCTTGTGCTGAGTTTGTTAGTTGAAGAGTCTGACAAATCCTCACCGCAGCGCGGTGGTTCTCGCCGGGTACTCCGACTTCCTCCATCCGTAAAGTTACCCGACACGATGTGACCCTGGTTGTTAAAAGTGTCGTTAAATCTCAGTAAACAAAAAAAAAACAACACCCAGACATATTTTGAGTCATTTAATACATTACCCAGGCATATGTCACCATTGCAAGGGTTCAGTCTATTCATCGTGTGCGTTTATGCAATCCATTAATAAACGTGTTTTGTCAAGGCATTCTAGTCTGACCATCTTTTGACAACTGGTTTGTACACGTCACGTTTAATAGATCATCACTTCACAAATAAAGAGGACTTTTGATCAGAGGGAAAAATAAAAGGTTCCTTCATATCAATTGCTCTCTCATTTTATGAACATGTCTGTGTAAATGCGGTGATGATTGAATTGATAACTGTTGGGTTATAAATTTGCTATTGGCGAAGGTCGCATTATTCTCTAACTCGAATATCAACCTGGTCTTTTCCATTTCGCAATCTTAGTCATCAGTGCCATAGTAGGGCCATGCGAAGCATCAAAATTCGATTCGCTTTAATGATCCAATTCGCAAGGCACAAAACTTGTCTTTTTTGTAGGAACACAGTAGGTCCTGGGAAAATCCATTTGATTCTATTTCGTCCCGATGATTCGTTTCGGGTCGCGCTGATTCGGAAATTTTCGAATCGTCGACATATTCTCAAAATCCCATTAAGTATCTTCTTTTGAACTCTTCTTCTATCATCAGGTCTCCTATGCGGGAGACCTGATGACAGAAGAAGAGTTCATAGAGGTTCGGCGTCCGAATCTGCATTCATTCCGTTCTGGAATATTCCGCCTTTTTGACTGACATTTCCAAATGAACGAGTCGCCGTTGAGTAAAATATGCTTGAGTAAAATATACTGACAATGCTTACGGCTGTAAGAAGGTACATCATTTGCAACTTGGAGTGTTGTGAGATTCGATTCGAGTCGAGTCGAAATCCTATGCTTGATTCATTTCGGGATTCGATTCGACCCGAAATTTAACCTTTGCAGAGTCTTATTCCTTATTCATGTCGAAATTACATACCCCAAACATTGACGCAGCTCAAATTGCGAGCTCAATCCCGAATACATTTTTAAAAGTTTCTGTCTGAAATCAACTCTCAACCACCAGGTGCGCTGGAAGGAATTTTGGTAGGCGTTTTAGGTAAAATAAAAAGGACATTTCTACACGAATACCATTTTCAGAACTGAGTCGCCTATTTTCATCCTTACATTAAATGAATAAGCGAATGCTCACAAAGCTAAACAAAAAGTCACTATCGCATTGCCCTGGTTTTGTTTTTCACATCAGAGCTTAGCATACTGACTGTAATGAACTCTTTGAAGTCATTCCAGAGAGGAGTCCTAAAGTATGTTTTGAAAAGGATACTTCAAATTGGTCTGGTTTATGCGCAAACTGTTTTAGGAGGGTATCTATCGCTAAGCTCTATTCAGTGGAATTTTAAGGTTCCACACTGTGTAGCAGTTCCACACTGTGTAGCAGTTCTAGCGAACCTTTAGTACTCGGCCACTGGTATTACAAACGAGCGGACAATATGATTAACTATTTACCTAACGAATCGCCCGAATCCACCAGCGTAATTTACAAATTAAAAAAGAAATATAAGCATCAGAAGATTGCGTCACTTAATTCTCCATACTAGACTTCATGAAAACCAACGAGAACATCTCGTCCCATGACTTCCAACGTGTTCTATGTGCCTACTTTCACAAAGAACACATTGGAACTCACGGGACGATCTCTTTTTCAAATTGATAGAGTACCATAGACTCGAGAATCCTAGTTATACCGCAAATGGCGCAGTTGGGGTTCAAGCCCATGCGGAAAGAGTTTTCTTCGACACCGACCGCCTAAAGAAACTGCATTGCTGGTGGTTCCTGGAAGTCTGCTGCCGTATTTGCACCAGAACTGATAATAAAATAATATTTCCCGAGAATAACTCATGGCCAAATCTGCTTCAGATATGCAAGAACAAAGCTAGGCATTCAAAACATTCTACGATGCAGCGACAGGGCTGTATTTTGGGAAAGAAGAACACGGTCAGCATTTTTTATTGAAAATAGGATCCACGACCGACGGACATGCCCAAATCACTCGATAACACGAATTTTCATTGAAAACCAATCACGTAATTCTTATCAAGTTCAAACAGGTGTCACGATGCCTTACAGGTTATATGGCAACTGTGCAGTCTCCAGGAGGGAATTTCAAAGTAAACAAATTTCTCTTACTTACAAAGCACCTTAAAGAAATTTTAGTCCCCAGTTCCATGAAAACCAGGGAACATATTAAACCCCAACATAAGCGTTGATTTTTGACTATATTGATTGTGAATTTGACTCATTTGTCATATACTACTCAAAGTTTGCTGAGCACCAAATATTTGACACATCATTGTGAAATTTGTTTGCGATATTTTGGTGGATATGATTGAGGAATGTATCGAGATGGTCCCCAGTGTTTACATTAGCTCTCTTGGCAGGCAGACCTTTCGTGACAGTCATGGAAAGCATGTACCCCTTGATTTTTATAATGTTTTCGTGTACAGTCTACATGTACATGACATGTGTAGGGTATTCAATCTTCATTTCAACACAAACCCTTGTGATTTAATTATTGAATATGGCAAATGCAAATGTAAGGATACATTTGTCTGAAGCAGAGTTGTGGTGGGCTGTAGGGACGGTGGGAGAAGGGGCTACCCATCGTCAGGTTGGTGAAGCCCTTGGTGTGCACATACGGTGATCACCAGAGCCTGGGCAAGATTTCAGCAGTATGGCACACCAGTAAGACGGCATGGTGGTGGCAGTGACAGGGCAACATCTGCAGCTGAAGACCGGTTTTTGATCATTCAGGCCCGTAGGAACCGCTTTGCCACAGCAACTCAGCTTCGCAGTGACCTTCAGAATGCATCCGGGGTAAATGTTTCGACGCAGACTATCCGGGCAAGGTTGCACGAAGGTGGTCTCCAATCGAGAAGACCATGTATTCGCATTCCGCTGTCCCATAACCACCGTCAGGCATGATATGAATGGGCCATGGACCACGTTGGATGGACCAGAGAAGATTGACGACCTGTCCTTTTTACAGATGAGTCAAGGTACTGCATAGACCACACAGACAGGCGTTCTAGGGTTTGGAGAAGACCAGGAGAGCGATTCCTTGCAGCCAACTTTGCTGAGCATGACCGCTATTGTGGAGGGTCAATCATGGTCTGGGGCGGCATCAGCAGGGATGGACATATAGAGCTCTGTGTCCTTGAACGTGGTACATTAACTGCACAACGGTATATTGATGAGATCCTGCATGTCCACGTCAGATTGTATGCAGGTGCAGTGGGTGATAGATTCATTCTGATGGAAGATAATGCCCGTCTTCATGTTGCCCATACTGTCGGGGAGTACCGACAGAGGGAGGTGATTGAGCGTATGGACTGGCCAGCAAGATCCTCTGACCTCAATCCAATAGAACATGTCTGGAATGAGTTGCAGCTTGCAATTTCAGTCCGTCCAGTCCAGCCAAGAAGTGTCCAGGAGCTTGGTGCCATGCTGGTCCAAGAATGGAACACCATCCCACAGAGGACCACCAGGAACCTGATTGGGAGCATGAGAAGGCGTTGTCAAGATGTAATTAACAGTAATGGGTCTCATACTCGATATTGAACCCATACAAGTTCGCTCCGTCAATTTTTTGGCAAATTGAAAAATTTCCTCTTTTACCAATAATATCCATTTTCCATGGTTATCGTATTCAAAAGCTAAAACATGATGTCAAACACAAATAAAATCTTAATTTCTGTACTTAAAGCATTAACGATATAATTAAATAAAAAATATATACACTTTTCATTACAATATTTCAACTAAAACGTAAATCGGGTAGTTGGATATACTTGGTGCTAAGCAACTTTGAGTAGTATATAAATGGTTAATCTTTGAGAAGTTCGACTGGTGCTTCGAAGCATAATTCGCAGGTAAACATGCGTTTCGATCATTCAAAGTAATTACGAGAAAATTGCATCATTTCAGTTGTCGATTTAAGTTTGACAATAGTTATTTTGCATTGGTTTTGCGTTGCTTGCAAAAATTCAATGTAAACTGTCGACACATCATTTCGAAAAATCAAACGATTTGAAAACATCATTGTGTTTGATGAATAATGATCGCTCTCACCGATTCCGCTTCAATAAACACATTGGCTACCGGATTTGAGGGTTGGTGTAATAATTTCCGCGACGTCTGTTATCTCCAGTCACAATTTGTCTCAATAAACATAAACTCGCCAAGTCTGCAAACTGAGTCAATAATTTTGATGAGTCAAATATTTTTCACGACAATGCAAACTGAAAATATACTTCACTTATTATCTGTTATTATTGACAAAATTAAGTGCCAAAATTGGAAAGCTGAGGTGCTCGTTTTCGTGCTAGGTGAACACCATGGCCCTTGTTGAAATGAAAGCTACTGGCATCAAACGTAACCATTGGAAAGAGTTAGCGTTTTGATTGACCTCACACCATCATAGAGAGGTTGTGTGTGGGGAGGGGGGTGGGGGTGGGGGGTGGGGGTGGTTGGGGTTGATTGAGCGAAGTTTTTCGCTGACATTCCAGCAATCCAAAAACTTACATTGGTATCATATTTATTTATTTGGATTTAACGACATTTTAGACAGCCAGAGTCCCCTCGTGTCGGGCAGTTTTACGGATAGAGGAAGCCGGAGTATCAGGAGAGAACCACCGAACAACGGCGAGCAACTGCCAGACACCGAAACATACTAACTTCACACAAGCAGGGTTAGTATTGATTGAAGACAAGTGTGTCATCGGCGTGCAGAACGCCTCAGTACACAATCGTGCTGAAGTGACTAACAATGCTGTCGTAACAAAAGCTGGTATAATACAGCCGCCGTGGGCTGGTCACTTTTCACGGGTAGGCAGTATTTCCACGGATGCAATAGTACTAAATTCCAAAGACTAATTATAGGAGTAATCATAAAAAAATTTAATTAAAATTTTGCTGATAATGATTTTATTACCTGGCAAACGCATGCGTGGACATCACTGCCCACGCGTGGATTACGACCAGTCCACGGCGACTGTACTGTATATAATTTCGATCACGACTACGCGATCTTATAGAAATTCTCTATCCGCCTTTCTATCATAACACAGTAGACTCTCACCCTTACTCATAGAAAAATGGAACAAAACATTGCACCTCAAGTCTAGTGATATCTTCCATGCCAGTTCAATGGTAGCAATTGGAAGAGTCCATATTCATTATTTGGGATAGACCAATCAATATTTTCAACGTGCAGCCCCGAGGCTGCACGTTGAATACATTGATTGCTCTACCCCACACATTTACTGAACAGCTGTCCTATTTAATGACGTTATGACGTATCATGTTGCTGGCCGGGAAAACGGCCGCTAGGGTTCAAAGGGTTAAATGTTTCCATCCAAGTAGTTTATTACACGGCTATTACTTTTCCTCCGGTTCCATATTTACAAATACATATGGATTTCCGTTGACGCACTATTTTTCCATCATACCTCATGGATCCATCAAAAGGACTAAACTCCACCCATTGTCGTAATCGATCGATCGAAACGTCGTATTCTGTCCTTGGTCAATTCGGACGCTACTTTGACAGCTGATAAATCAAATGTCAACAGGAAAAGGTTTTTGTTAAAATTCACCAAAATAAACGAAATTGAAACTGCGGAGTAATTTTATAACATTCAAGTTCTGATTTTGAAGCGAATATGTTTCAGATAACGGCAGCTAATTTCTTACAAATACGAATAAATAACCTATTTGGTCACAATTTTCATTTATATTTTTTTCTATTTACCTGTCAACCCGTCACGCGTGTCAGCCAATCACACCTGAGGTTTTGTTTTTGTTTGGATTTCAACCAGACGTCAGAACCGTCAAAAAATAATGCTGAATGCTTATACTGGTGGATGTCATAAAGGCGTGTAATAAACATAGATGTGTGAATGTGCTCGTCAATACGGCAGTCATGTCATCGCGAAGGACAGAACGCGATGCTGCGCCTCACTTTCTATCCTTCAGCGCAGGCAGTCGTGACGAACACATTCGCACATCGTGACACCCTGTGTATGTATGCTACAGAGACTCGTCTTTTTGGGCAAATAAATAAAAAGTGGAATATTCCGAAACGGAATCAAAGTAGTCAAACAGCTTTGGACTCTTCGTCTGTCGTCAGGTCTCCTGCACAGGAGACCTGATGACAGGAGAAGAGATCAATAGGCAACACTTGAAAGATTGCTGCTAACATATTGGATATGCCAGGTGGTGGCTACCAAAGGGAACTTTTCTGCAGTCAACAAGAATACATTAGACAAAATGGTATAAATCAAAGAATACATTAGACAAAATGGTATGCATTGGTCATTTGTTTTTCAAGTTATTGTTTGGACAAGCAAAAATTTAAAAATAAAATGAAAAATGGCGACCATATTGGATACAGCAGACTGTTGGTTAGAGAAAGAAACCTTGCTGCAGTCAACAGTAATGCTCATGAAAAATATGGATCGAATGATCATTCATTTTTCAAGTTATCGAAAGGAACTTTCCTGAAGCCAGGTCTAATACATAATGAAAGGGGATCTGATGACCATATAGTTTTTCAGTTGTTGCCCGGATAAGCAGTAATTAACGGGCGGGCCGACAAAAGTGGCAACGGACAGCCCAACTAACAAAGTCAAACCATAATACGCACTGTTCCTATTAGCGGCTGTATAACAAATAGTACACGAACTACGGGAGTTTTAATGACATATCTGAGGCCAAAAGGTTTGAAGATGTTTTCTAAATCAGAATGTTATCCTGATTCCGAAAATCAATATATTGTTATCAGATACATACACAGAACGACACGCGCGTGTGAATGGTTTAATCGATATGGCACGAGTGCCAGCGCGGAAGGATAGAACGAGAGGCCGCAGGCCTCGAGCTTTTCCTTCCGCGATGGCACAAGAGCCATATATCCATTAACCCATTCACATGCGAGTCATTCTGTGTTTATTACACGCCTTCAGGTCTATAAAACCATAATTAGAAGGACACTCGGCAATTCATTTGACAACTATCTACAAAAAAGAACACATTTTATCGCCAACCAAATTTGCGAGGGGAACCCATGTTACTATTGCGTCACATATGTGCGGAACAGAATGCCATTTTCCGCATGGTTTAGTGTTGCTGTAGATGGGGATATCATAGAACAGGCGTGTAATAAAAACTCAGATGTATTCGGAAAAAGAGACATTTTCCACAACTGTCTGTAATTAAAATTGTTTAGTTTTGGACAGTATTTCTTTGAAAAAGTTCATTTCTGTTTAGAGTTTTTGCATAAACCATTGCTATTTATTCCAGTAATTAAACAAAACCCCAAAACACACGTGTATGTAATTTCACACGATGAAGGTTACAATAACTGAAAGTAAGAGAAGAGGAAACTTCGGCCATTGTGAAAAGAATGAGAAAGAATAACGTTGTCAGAAACCTGAACGGATCTGATAACATTTTGTAATTTTTTTTTGTATTTGTTTAATAAATAAGAGGTTTTTACTTGGTTAGTTTCATATCGGTCGAGATATCAGCCAGAGGCAACTTCATATCAGCCTGATCGTGACTCACAGTGATAATGCGCTAAATGCATATGTAATCACAGTCCTGTAACTACTTCGACCAGCTATCTTATAATTATTTCCTCTCTCAGTATCAATGCAATATGAGTTTGGTGACACGGTATCATTACCCTGGTCATTATTAATTGCATGCATTGTAAAATAATTATCATACCACTCGTTCGTACTAAGTTCACTTAGGTTATGGTACAGTGCACCAAGTTATGACCTTAATACTTTGAACCTTGGTAGTACCTCCCATGTCAGTTCAATGGCAGCAATTAGAAAAGTCAATATTCATTATTTAATTAAGTAGATCAATTCATATTTCAACGTGCAGCCTTATTGGTCTACCATACACATTCAGTTTGCAGCTATTCTACTTAATGAAATTGTGACGTATCATGTTCCTGTACTGGAAAAGGAAGCTCACGGCTTCAAAACCGTGTAATTACTGTTCGGTTTGATAATAATGTACAGTCACAGCCCTACAAATTGCAAAAAACGTACAACTGGAGCAAACTCACGAGGTATGGTGTGTGATAGTGTATGATTAGTGGAGGAGAGTGATTGGAAATTTGACTGATTGTATGTCTGTATAATTAGTTTTCGAGCAAATGTGTGATTGTGGACGAGTGTTTCCCAAAATAGAGATAACAGCTGCAAATTGGTGGTTTTATTATAAACTGTATTCCATTGAGGGCACAACGACAGTGCGCTGAATGCCTACCCAGACGCTGTGGTTGCTTATCTAAATGGTTAGCGAACCTTCACAGAAAACGCGAAGGATTACTCGCACGCACTTCATTCTTAACCCTTTACCCAACGTAACGGCCAAAACCGGCCAGCGCTATTCACAAAAATCGCCAATTAATTTTCAATATATTTTCATTTTTTGTCTCAAAAACATAGGTTATGACCCCTCGTTGGAACGAGCTCGTCGAGCTCGTTCCAACGAGGGGTCATAACCTATGTTTTTGAGACAAAAAATGAAAAAAATTAGTTATTCAAGAATATTTTTTGCACGTGTCGTCTGCTTTTCATGTTACGTAAAGGGTTAACTGAAAACGGAATACGCGAGCATTTAATGACTTGGTTAGAAAACTGCGCACACCAGTCTCAACATTTATGCAGTATACATAGATTTAGCTTTGTGACAACTTCTTTTTTTATTCAATATGATTTATACATGTAACATGTTTTTGCTTTGAAATAAAAATATTGTGTAAACTAGACAGGCGAAAACCCCACTGAAGGAACAAAGAAAGTAGCGTATTGTAGTTAAGGCTGAGACAAGAGATATCGGAAACGGATCTGTAGGTGCCTGGCCAATATTCCCCATACGTGTATTTTGTAATCGATTGTCGTTCATTATTGCTAGATTGTTGCTGATCGGCTTCAGACCTGAACTGGGTAAGGTTGACAAACAGTACAGGACGAGCAATTCAGGGAAAACAACCCACGTAATGGAGATTGATCCCCATACTTCGAATTCTAAGAAGAAACACCAAAAAACCACTGCACGCGGATGTCAAAATACCGAAAATTCAATCAGAATTGTTTTCCCATAATGCAACTTGACATTAAGCCAAAATGAGCTCTGTCAAACTAATTTCGTTGAATTTCTAATTTCAGTGTGTGGAAAATGAGCTGGTTGGAATTTTGATATAAGTCAGCAAAGGGTTAAGCTTACACCCCTACGTAACACAAAAGTACAGGTGTGGAGACATTTTGCTTGGGCTATTTAAAATACCTTCATGAAAGTACCGTTTGTAGGGAATAGCGTTTGGGGTGGTTAAAAATTGACTGAAGTCATATCAACAAAGAGATCAACAACAACAACAACAACCTACTGTCATCAGATGGTATCATTTCAAAGCCCAACTCCTGCTTAGGGGAACCCGTCTCCCGCCTTATTGGAACCTCTTTTTATCTGACGTTGCCAAATCAGTCACAGTTTGTAACCCACGCCTTGCGTTGCCATTGGTGTGAAGCAGACTGATTCTTTCAACATTTAAAATGAGCATGTTTCCCTGTCGACCATATCATGTGACTTTATGAATAATAAAGATTTTAATATCAATTGAAAAATGAAATAAATCCGGTGCTCCCCTCATTGAAACAACAAATGGTATATGGGGCACACGCCTTTAATTTTCTCCTGCCGAGGCCCGTTTACAAATGTAACCTTAGGATGCCACTACCTCCAATCCATTTCACATCCCGATTCCCACTGAAAGGATGATTCAATTGTGTTCTTTTGGTGAGAACCCGATACAATGCACTCGTCAGATATGCTAATATTGTCTCAGAACTTCGTGAAAAGTCAACAAATAAACCTGATTTTTTATATGTCGAGAACACAGACTGTTAAATTTGATGAAAATTGATGCACAGACTGGCACACCCCACTTTTGTTGAAATGTCAATCTTTATCATGCTCCATATAAAATCCTAAAAGTCTGATTCGTCAGTTTTCTGTTGCTGTTTTGATAATTCCTGTAATTACTCCATTTGACTCCGCTCCCCACCCTATCCCGACAACACGTGTTGATGCGTCGAAGCGAACATTACATTTTCGCATTACACCAGCTAAGCCTGTAGTTTATCGAAAATAAAAATTGACTTACGCAACCACGTTCATTTACAAGTTTAGTCATGCCTCAGACCAGACCACAACACAAAGATGTCGGTACAGACATAAATACTGAAAACGTTGAGAATGTTTTTGTACTTATAATGGGCACAAAACACTTATATTTTATCAGCATTAGTTTATGTACAAAATGTATCTGAGTCGAGCTATTGTTTCTTAGACCATATCTCGACAGGAATCAGAGAGCCAAAACTATGCTCGAATGTTCTTTGACAGACTGATTTTTGTGTTTTTGGTTTTTCCTTGAAAGGGCTCATTCACATTTGTGCAAGGTTTACTACAGAAGGTATATACACAGGGCACGTGCCAGCGCTGAAGGATAGAACGAGAGGCCACAGGTCTCCAGTTTTATCTTTCCGCGATGACACAAGTGCCATATCGATTAGCCCATTCACACGCGTATGTCATTCTGTATTTATTAAACGCCTTCACGTCTATAAAAACAATTATCAGAAAGACACGCAGCAATTCATTTGACAACTATCAACAAAAAGAACACATTTTATCGCCACTCAAATTTGAGGGGGGGGGGGGGGGACCCGTGTTCCTATTTCGTCCCCCGAGTTCCAATGTGTTCTATGTGCCTAATGGTACATAGAACACATTGGAACTCAGGGGACGATTTGCAGCCATCGCCAGGGATTCAAATTGTATTTGCGTTGCTCACTTTCAGATTTTCATTTTCCGCAAGGTTTAGTGTTGCTGTAGATGGGAGTTGCATAGAACAGGCGTGCGTGTAATAAAATGTATTGAATACGTTCAAATGTAAACCCACCAAAGTCTACGCATCCAACCACTCACATACTCATTTAGCAAACATAAGATTCATTAATAATGTATAAGTGAACCAACTCAGACCACTCTCACTGTCTAGATATGCCTTAAATACAAGATGAAAGTAAAATATTTAAAAAAAAAAAACAATTATAAAGTTCCTGACATAAAATTTTGTAGAAAGGGGGTCAATGCCCAAGGTTAGTTAATGCTGGCCATTAGATATGAATTTCCTTTCCAAAATTGCTCATTATCGAGCTTGGCTCATATGACTTCAAACTCGGATGATATGACACCGATCTCAGTCAGTATGATTCAAGCTAATTGCCCCACCACCAGATGTGTTACTAGGCGCAGCCATTTTGTTTACAGCGAAATCGTTCACCGTTAGTCGTCGAAAGCAATCAATTAGTAAAAGATGCGTTAACGGACAAAAGGGAGTAGTTTTTTGTGTGACGATGAATTAACTCTTTAAATGTTGCTGGCTGATATTCCTGCCCGGCACAGGGTTTCTCTTGTCATTGAAATCTGTATAATTTTGGCACATTTAATCACAGTTTCCTCCAACACATTGAATGAATTATTTCACCAATGAATTCTTGTGTTACATTTAGATTAATGTTTCATCAAATCTAGTCATGGCTGCTCCATAGCAGCCATAACTAGATTTGAAGAAAAACATCATGAAAATACTCAGCAGGTTAACCCTTTCAACACGAGAGACCGCTTTTCCGGTCCAGGAACCCGATACGTCATAATATTATTAAGTAGGATGGCTACTAATTGAACGTGTGTGGTAGAATAATTAATATTTTCAACGTGCAGCTCGAAGGCTGCACGTTGATAATATTAATTGCTCTATCCCCAAATAATGGATGTGGACTCTTCCAATTTCTGCCATTTAACTGGCATGGAAGATACCACCAGTGTTGAAAGGATTAAGAAAGAGTTCACGATGACAATAAGTAAGGATTAGATGGATGGAGAGAAGAAACAAAAGAGTTGTACAGAATATTCATTGCAAACTAAAATTCAAAGTCGAAAGGAGAGATTCGTTGAAGTTGGAGAAGTGATAGTTTGGCTATCCGAACGTCGCGCCTTGAAGCCGAGATAGCTGGACTAAGAATAGGAGAAGAGGAAACATCGGACATTGTGAAGAGAATGAGAAGCAATTACACTGTTAAAAAACTATTACAGTTTTTGTAATTATTTGTTTTGATATTACAAATAAAGAGATTATTACTTGGTTAGTTTCATATCGGTCTAAGTCTGATATGAAATTACCGACGTTATCTCGGCAGATATGAAACTAACCAAGTTATAACCTCTAATTTATCTAAATACAAGGAATCAAAGTAAGTAGAAATTGTTATCTGCATGAAAACGAAGAAGACAGTGCATAAAACACAATGCGAAAGTTTATTGAAATGTGTTGATTACTTTTCAAGTTATTACATGAACTTAAAAACCGAGCAACGGCAAGCAACTGACAGACTCCCAAACGTACTTACTCCATACAAGCCTGGTTAACATTGGTTGAAGACAAGTGCACCACTGACGTATTGCATGCCTTAGGACACAGCATCACCGTGCCTCCACGTTGGCAATAGAGATTAAGTGCCTTGCCCAAGGACAACACGCAGTTACCCCTGGGCTGGATTGAACCGTGGACCCTTCGGTTTGAAGTTCAATGCCGTAATCACTGAGCCACCGTGCTCCCTTGTGCTTCAATTTGAATGCAAAAAGGTGAATATCGCCGGTGTTTGGCTGAAAACCCACAACTTTTTCCGAAACTCGTATAATATAAAGAAAATCTAATGTTTTTTTATGGGTATCGAATATAATCTCTTTCGTGGCCGCAAGCCACTCGCGAAAAATAAACATTTTTATCATGCCAATTTGACCATCAACGTGCTCTAATAGCATCGGTGGACTCTGCGATGTTAGGTTATGTTATTCAATGGGGAACCGGCTATCCCATTGAGTCCATACACTGCGAGTGACCGTGTATGAGCCCATACACCAACTCTGCTGGGCGCCATTTTGTATCAGAATTAATTTTCCCACCTCAAGTTTTCACCTATTTTCGTGCAAATAAAAGACATTTTCCTGATGATTATTCAAAATTAAGCGATTCGGATCTTTTAATTTATTATTTAGTTCGTTTGGCGGCATGATAAATACGTTACAGAACGTTTACTTGCCAGGCATGGCGTCATGTGAGGCTCCGCGCGATCAATATTAGGCTCGGATTACGGCCTCGCCTAACATTAATCCCACTTCGCCTCACATGACGCCATGTCTGGCAAGTAAAAGTCCTGTAACTTATAATATGGGTTGCTCGTGGGATAATTTTTGGTTTCTACTCAAAAACACTTGATATCCTCCATTTATTATTGAAGTTGTTAAAGGGGAAACTCCGGTATCATTTGATTCACGCGGGAAATCCAATAGAAAGTTTCCATTGAAGTGGAAATGTAAAAGGGAGTCACTGACCCATGCTCTGGAAATTCCTATAGTAAATGCACCCTGGCGTAAATTTACTTGAGCATAATTGGTCCACTCGTAGTTTTGATGCAGTTACGAATTTTTTTTCAAATGTTTTGTGCAGTTATTGCATAATTAAATGTTGTAACAGAAATTCGCATACCCTTGAGCATTATCGCCCTCGTACATTTGTTCTTCTTTCCCGATGGGTTTCTGTTAGGGACCATTGAGCGTCTACCCTGGTAAAGAAAATTTACTGTAGGAATTCCCAGAGGGACCAATGACACAATAGTGTCCCTCCTGGTGAAGACCATTTAATCTAGGATTTCTTATATGGGACCAATAACGCCATAGTGTCATGGATGTACATCTCTTCATTTTACATGCCAACTTAAAAAAAATTCATTCGTAATCCATTGAGATACCATGTGTGTGAAGGAACTTAGCATAATTTCTTTCGCATCCATAGACATGCATATGAAATAACTGATTGGATGGAAGAAATTTTTTAACCGTATTTTGTCTTTTGTTAATATGTCTGGTACAAAACTATAGAGTGAAAAAGCGAAAAGGAAATGAACTTTTTTCATTAACCTATTCTTGTTAGCTAAGTGGTCGAACACACGGTGTCTAGGTTTTTTCTACAGAAAAAAACAACCATTTTAATCTATGATTAACAATCAACTTTTTTTTATATTGGAAACGATATAACAGTTCACAATAAGAGTCCCTCGGTATGCATACATATTTAGTGTGAGCACACACACCCGTTCCCCTTGCAATTGGAATAATACATGTTTGACCATTACTGCCACTTGTTCACGTGCTAAACTTGCAGGTGGAAAATAGAACAGAAATACGATGTGCACAGTTCGATTTATTCTGAAAGTTTTTTTTAAAAATCATTATGCAATCAATGGTAACTTTCTATCCTCTACCAATTCATTTTGGAACAGACAATGTAGCAAATTTGTAATAAGCTTTGAGTATTCACTTGACATTTCTGTCGTTTTCACGTTTGTGGTTTCTCGATAATTATCTAGCGACAATCCCAAGAAGAAAAGAAAAAGCGCAAACAGCTCAGTGAGTTGTTTCACTTCGTTTCTCGAATAATAAGTGTCAAACTCCAACGCTTTTTGTGTCAACAAACCTCAAAAACAGCCGCTATTGTATTATATGGATTAACTAAGGAACAAACTTGCTCCAAAACCAAGCCTGAAAATAAGCAATCTGTCATTTGCAGAATGAGGTCCCCAGAGGGTGAATTTGCTGACCCTAACCCATGTGATGGGCTAAAATCAATCAGTTTATCCTCTGGGTACCTCTTTCTGGTTAGGCCTAAGACCTTGATTCAGTCTGAGGTTCCCAGAGAGTAAATTTGGTGATGCTACCCTGCTGTGCAGGGTAGCATCACCAAAATTCACCCTCTGGGGACCTCACTCTGCAGATGTCAGTCTGCTTATTTTCAGGCTTGTCCAAAATAGGCAAACTTTGTCACTCCGACTCACACCAATAATATGAGACAGAGTAAAGCAAGCAAGTTACGTGCCGGCATACTTGTTCACTAGCATGACCATTATACTGTATCGGTAGCTGGAAATGGCCGTTCTTAACCCTCTACCCAGTGCTGGTAGTAGGCGATAAATGCAAAATAAAGTCTTGAATTACTAAACATTTTCAATTTTTGTTCCCAGAATCTAACTTATGACCTCTCATTGGAACGAGCTTAATGAGCTCATTCTAATGAGGGGTTATAAGCTAGGTTTTTGAGACAAAAATTTAAAACATAATGAAATTAGAATGGAGATTTTTGTATATACGGCTGGCGGTTTTGTCCCTTACGTTGGGTAAAGGGTTAATGCCGTAAATCTTCAACGGTACGGCAATTATTCAGCTACCTTTAGGAAAAGTTAGTAATCGGTTTACCAAGGTTAAACCATGTGATTAATCGGTTAAGAAAACCCCTTAACCGTTTCAGCTCTAGGGATGTCACAATCAACTATATTGATAACCCAGAGTTTAAGCTTATTGTACAGAATCATTTTTTAAGATAACATCACACTTCTAATTCTCATGAAGGTGGTTATTGTGCTGATTTCTCTGCAACCATCAGTTACTGCAGATCGCTACAACTTTATAGTATTTTTATTTTGGTTATGTTGTACAGATTTGAAAGAGGAATACTGTGGATACAGATGATACCTACAGGTTTTGAGCAAGTATGACAAATCTCATCTGACTCATCTGTTGGGTGACTGCAAGGAAATATAATTTCCCACGGACAATGAACTACTTAACAACCGTAGTATCCTTTTTATAGGCGTTGCGATGTTTTAACTGATGTTAAACTATGTTTTAATTGTAGTTGGAATTTCCAAACGCCGAAAACGCGCAGTGGTATTGATTTGAACTTATCGCGTTATGCGCGTCACTTCCGAAGACATAAGTTATTCTGTTTGTTGACAGGAAACATGGTCTCACGTTCCCTGCATGGAATTTATATTCAACCGAGGCGTCAGCCTCGGCTGAATATATGTTTCATGCAGGGAACGTGAGACCATGTAATAATAATAATAATAATAAATACAGTTTAGAGCCAATGAATCCACGTAAGTGCTCTCAGGCTTTACAAGTAAAATAAAGAAAAACATATGCTTGTGAAATCTCGTAATTTGGTTAAAATTAAATTAATTTAAAATGAACTGGTTCTGGGTATAATTTTTTGAAAAGATGAGTTTTAAGGCCTGTTTTGAATGATTTGTAAGTTTCTGCTGACTGCAGGTGATCAGGCATGGTGTTCCAAAGAAAAGGCCCAGCAACTGAAAAGGCCCGATCACCTGCCGTTACCAGGTCGCCTGGGTTATGGCAGAGTTTATTCGCAGATGAGGATCTTAGAGATCTTGAGGGAACATAGCGCTGAATTAGATTGCAGAGGTATGATGGTGCCAATCCATTAAGACATTTATAGAGGGTGATAAGAACTTTAAACGTAATGCGTTCTTCAATAGGGAGCCAATGAAGGTGGTAAAGAAGGGGTGTGATATGACATGATTTCCTCCTCCTTAAAATGACTCTCGCTGCGCAGTTTTGAACAAGCTGAAGTTTCTGCAGCAGGGACTGTTTACAACCATACAGTAGAGAATTACAGTAGTCTAAGCGGCTGGTGACAAATGCATGGATTAACTGTTTCGCGACCTCTTCATCCACAACGCTGCGTATCCTGCTAATATTTCGTAGGTGGTAATAGGATATCCGGCACACCTGTGTGACATGACTGTCAGCAGACAGGTGTTCATCCACGAAATATCCGAGGTCGCGCACCGCTGTCGAGGGAGAGATCGAATGACCATCAAATATGGGTTGTATTCGTGATACTTTTGCAAGCTGTCGGGGTAGACCTAGATAGATAACCTCCGTTTTATCGGGATTCAATTTCAGGAAATTTGACGTCATCCATGATTTTATATCATTCTCACAGCTTTCTAGTGCGTGAACCGCCCACTCCTCATGCTGTGCCTTGAAATGACTATAGAGCTGCGTGTCGTCCGCATAGAAATGGAAACTAAGTCCGAGCCTACGAATGATATCGCCGAGGGGCAAAACATAAACAACATACAGCAGAGGCCCTAAAACCGACCCCTGAGGTACACCGAACATCAAAGGAACGTCACTGGAATAAGTACCAGTAATATTCACTCTTAGGGTGCGGTCTGAGAGGTACGAACTCAGCCAGTCATGAGCCGTTCCCGTAATGCCTATTCTGTTTTGCAGAATATCAAGGAGGACGGCATGGCCAATGGTGTCAAAGGCCGCACTCAAATCTAACAAAACTAAACAAGAAACCTCCTTCCGGTCCATCGACAAGAGAATGTCATTCTGGACCCGTAAAAGTGCGGTTTCCGTGCTGCAGAGAGGGGTGTAGGCCGACTGTAATTCCTCAGACAGGCCACATCGTGACAGATGTTCCCGGAGTTGTTTCGCAGCTACACGCTCTAGCAGTTTAGAAACAAAACGCAGGTTGGACACTGGGCGGTAATTTTTAAATATTTCAGGATCGAGTCCTGATTTTTTGAGGAGTGGGGTAACCAGCGCGTGTTTCATGGTCGATGGGAATACGCCAGTCAACAATGATTTATTGACGATGTACCCTGTCAACAAACAGAATAACGTATATGTCCCGTTCTTACACAAGTAAAACTGAATTGGAAAAAATGATAAAAGTTAACACCTTATCGAAACAACGTCTGCTTTCTAATATTCGCTGTACAACAACACATTTTAAAATGATTCGAATGAAGCGAGTTCAGTTTATGTTATAGTAAATTAATGAAAAGAGACCTTATAATCTAATCGGTTTCATAAATAATTACCCATGCTTACATAACTAATCTTTTTGTACGTAATAACGGTACTTTTGTGTGTATTTTACTTCAGTTAAATGTATTTGTCTCAGTTGATTTCAGATGAAAAAATGACACTGCGATGAACCGTTGTTCATGGCAACGAGACGCTTTCCGTGACAGTGGACATAAACATCGCTGACTGTAGACATATGCGCGTGCCCGGCGACATAAAATAAAATCAACGAGGCATTGACCAATCACTGCAAGGTATTGCGATTGGTATCGGGACATACAGTACAGTCGCCGTGAACTGGTCGTAATCCATGTGTTGGCAGTGATGTCCACGCATGTGTTTACCAGCTAATAAAACTCATCATCAGTAAAATTCAATTAATGAAGCACAGGGATGCATCCGTGGAAATATTGCCCACACGTGGAGAGTATCCACGGTGGCCGCACTGTATTCTCCAATAACTATCGTGACAACTGATATTGAAACACATTCGACATTTCCCACCGTTATATAAAGTAAATCTCTATCAAACCTATAATTCTGTCTTACCTATTGAAGATTAATACGGCACACTGCAAAAATATAGGTTCTCTTTAGAACCAAAACTGGTTCTAATCTTGTCCCTGGGATGGAACCAGTTCTGTTTAAACAGTATTTATTTCAAATCAAAGAAATTTACCAAAATTAGCATTCAATTTTAACAGAATATTACATGAACTGAAGTAGATTCAGCAGTAAACTTGGAGCTTATTCAACGCAGTCGCCAAACATTTTGAAACAAAGGAGATATGAACAGTTGGCATATCGAACCAGTTTTGGTTCTGAAGAGAACCAAAACTGGTTCGATATGCCAACTGTTCATATCTCCTTTGCTTAATAATGATTTGAGACAACCTCGTATGAGATCTAAACTTACGGCTGAAACCCCCTCAATTTATGTTTAATTCTGTTAATATTTAATGTTAATCTTTATGAATTTATTTGATTTGAAATAAATACTGTTTAAACAGACCTGGTTCCATCTCAGGAACAAGATTAGAACCAGTTTTGGTTCTAAAGAGAACCTATATTTTTTGCAGTGTAGAGCTCAACGAGGATGGAGTACAGGAATGAACGACCCGATCTTCAAAGTGTAAATATAGGACAAACTCCAACAAAGGTCGTTGATATCTACCACACGTTCTTTCCCCAAGATGTGTTTTGTATTTATACCGCAATTAAACTTGAATTAAGTGAATGAATCTGATATTTTTAAAGAAATATATCATCTTTGGTGGTCTGTTTACTTTCTTGCTTGACACAGTTTTTATGTCAAATCATTTCATTCACGTCATAACGTCATTCAGATGCGTAACGGCCAGTCTGTTGCGTTCTTACACGATGTTCTTACACACTGGCCGGATTTTACGCCACTTATATCTAGCCCATTTCTAAATGTCTGTATTGTATTGAATAACACTGAATACATACAGAAATCGTGGAATAAATTGAGAATCCCAATCAAGTCCACGGTTTGTTTGGAAATGCACGGAACCAGCTCAATGAGTTAGGTCTGCGCCTAGCAAAGCCTCGGTCCAGGCCTAACTGGCTTCGTGACTTTCACTACCAACTGTAGACGAGTTGTAGATTTTATGTTGTTCTAGGCTACAAAACTGATTCGCGAGAATAGGTTTTTATTCCCTCAAACTCGTGCTTCAAGAATAAATTTTTAGTTCTTAAATAATTTAGAATTTGAGAGTGCAGTTAATCCCTTGTGAGTGCAACTAGTATAGATCCATGGCAAAAACAACAAATCTCATATTTATATATTTACTGGAGTTTTACCCTTAACTCTTCGAACCCTGGTGGTATATTCCATGTCAGTTCAATTACAGCAATTAGAAGATTCCATATTTATCATTTGAGGTTAGACCAATTAATATTTTGATTGGTCTATACCACACATTTACCTTGTAACCATCTCACTTAATGACATTATGACGTAGCTTGTGAACGGTCGGAAAAACGGCCTCTGGGACTCAAAGGGTTAAAGGGCCCAGTTCAAAGTTGGGGGAGTTTCTTGCCTTATATATGCATGTAGAACACGTGTTTCAACATAACACTCTTGGATGTCTTTCTGATAAAAGGTACAGTACCTTGGCAGTTGTTTCTTGTGATGTTTTGATTGCCAGTGTAGGCAGCCAAGACCTCACTATTTATTTATTTATTTATTTATTTATTTATTTATTTATTTATTTATTTATTTATTTATTTATTTATTTATTTATTTATTGGTGTTTAAGGTCATATACTTATGCACAATGGCTAATCATGACCTTGACAGTTTTACGGGTGGAGGAAGCCGGAGTACCCGGAGAGAACCACCGAGCAACGGCGAGCAGCTGCCAGCTTCCCAACATCGTAACTCCGCACTGTAGCACAGGCAGGGTTAGATTGGTTGAAGACATGCGTACCAAAAGCAGAGTGGAGAAATCCTGTCCGTCTACAATCCGTGGCATGTAAGACACTAGAACACTAGAACATTCCATATGTAGGAACGTTATGATATACCTAGATGCACACAACATCCTGCACGACGCCCACCATGGTTTCCGTAAGAGACGTCCCAGGGGCGCCGGAACGGCCCAAACATTGGCCCGACCATAACACACAGATCCCCGTTTTTTCGAATTGTTGCCATCAATTATGGGGGGGGGGGGGAGAGAAAAAAAATGACAGAGCATGCAGTTTGTCTTTCGAGGAACATAATATGACAAAATATTTTGTGATATTATGTTCCTCGAAAGATGAACTTTAATGTGGGGGGGGGGGGGGGGGCACATTTTGTGGGGGCCTTGGGCGTCCGCTCAGTCTACAAATTCGTAAAACCGGCCCTGCTCCCAGAAAATGTTTGAAAAATTACCTCTCTCGGACCAATTTTGGTGCTACTTCTTTAGTATTCCAACCGCTTCCGAAGCGGTTGGAATACTAAAGAAGTAGACCCCAAAATCTCCTCATCTTACGTTAAGTCGCCATTAATAGCCGCCATTGTGTGCCCAATATTAAAGAAACAAGACGATCTATGCGCGCACTATTTTCGGATATCCGCAGAACAAAATTAAAAAAAAGGACTAGTTATTTGATATGAATGACGTTCGGCTGAAGGTCGATCACAAAACTGTCATGATCGGCAAATTTTTTCCCCGACATTGGTCGGGGTGGTCAGGGGGCTCCGGCGCCCCTGCGTTCCAGGGAGAGTCGGTTAGTCCTTACTATCCGGGACCTAGCAAAGAATATCGACTCCAGGGACTAATCCAATCCAGCATGATTCTGCCGGACTTCTTCACAGGTCGCTTGATAAAGTTCAACACATGTGTCTACTGTACAAGCCCCATTACTACGGCATACGCAACAATCTCCTCAGATGGATAGATTTCCTTGGTCGTCGCAATCCGCAGGTTCTTGCATACGGCGTATCGTCATGTAAAGCTCCAGTCCAGTCCTACATATCACCAACAAGAGGAAGTGCTTAGAATATCCTTATACCGTCCACGGACACACCCTTGAAGTGGTCGATTCAGTCAAGTAGCTTGGGGTGAAAATTCACAAGAAGCTGAAATGGAACCATCACATCAACCAGGTGACAAGGTAGGCGAACTCTTGCCTCCATGTGGCGCAATATCCACCAGTGCTCCCGTCAAGGCAAGGCCCTCTGCCACACGGCACTGGTCAAATCTCTTTCAAAATATATCAGCGTCATCTGGGACCCGCATATGGCAGAAAATATCCACAAATTGGAGAAGGTAAAGATGGGTACTGTCCACACGTATGCTCAGACTACCGAACAACCAGTGGTGTCTCTAACGTGATAAAACAACACCAATGGTCAACGTTACAAGAGGACAGGCCAACGCCATCATGATGTTCCGTATTGGGCATTAGTTTATCGACATTCTATCATCTATTCAGGTAACAACCATATCATCAAGAGGGAACAACACCACACCCCCTGTGCCATATACAAGGAAAATCATGTACCAAAAGTCTTTCTTTCCCGACGGCCTTCGTATATAGAACATCTTACCATCAGGAGCTGTCACTACACTACATACTCTCGTGACAGCTTCAAGAGCCAGTTCCAGAGCACCACCATCAGTTCATAGACAAATTATATGATATTAACTGAACTATAAATAATTCTTTTAATTCGCCTGCACAGTCGTGCTTGCACAGCGTCGGTACGAAAATACACATTCAAGTGGATTATACCATACCCAGAAGAACAAGAGGAAGAAGAAGTGGAAGAAGAAGAATTTAATGCAAAGTGGGTAAAGTGGGTTGTAAGTCAGATAAAACACGAGACCCAAGATATATCAATATCTGGCCGAGTACTCTGAGTCTCGTGTATTATCCTTTACAGGAATTTAGGTGGTCAGTTTGCAAAGAACATAGTGGACAATGGCCAGTTAAGGTGCGCCATTACCAATTTAACCTAACAGCGACCACGACAAAATGAATACCTCCAATCGAAATAGCGAGTATTGCATACGCAAATACATTGAACGACACGCCTGTGACCTCTCGTTTTATCATTCTGCACTGGCGCTCGTGTCAAATCGATTAACCCATTCACACGCGTGTGTCGTTCTGTGTTTATTACACACCTTCACGTCTATAAAAACAATCATTAGAAGGACACTCAGCTATTCATTTGACAACTATCAACAAAAAGAACACATTTTATCGCAAGCCAAATTTGCGAGGGAAGCCCGTGTTACTATTTCGTGCCCTGAGTTCCATTGTGTTCTATGTGCCTTCTGGCACATAGAACACATTGGAACTCATGGAACGATTTATAGCTATCGCTAGCGACTCAAATTGTAATTGCGGTTGCACGATTTGTTGAAAATTAGAGTGAAATTTCCCTTCAATTTAAATATGGTCTGTTAACAATATCCATTCCGCACATGTGTGCGGAACATACTTTCATTTTCCGCATTGTTTAATGTTGCTGTAGATGGGGATTTCGTGCAATAAATCCCATTATGGAACCTGTGTTGAAAGAGTTCATAAATTACTGATATGGCGACATTTCTATTTTCGCATTTGTTTCAGCAAAAAGATGCGCGAGAGAAACAAATAAAACAGATTATATTTTTTGTACAAACGTTCTAGGTATTTATCTAACAATCATATAGATTTTGGCCTGAAAACCATGAGAAACGGTACGTATCACATAATGTGTTCCGATTCCGTATCATATAGACGACTCATTCTGATTCTTATCATATAGACGACTCGTTTCCGGTAGCGCTACGGGCTATCATAACAGGCACATGGATACATTCTATGTGCATTTCAGTGATCGACCGAACATTATGTCCCAAAAATGTTTAAAAATAATTTAACCCTTACCTAACATGAAAAGCAGACGACACTTGCAAAAAAAAATTCTTGAATAACTAATTTTTTGTACAAACGTTCTGGAAATTAATGGAAATTAATTGGCGATTTTTTGAGAATAGCATTGGCCGGTTTTGGACGTTACGTTGGGTAAAGGGTTAAGATTTAATCTGTTTATGTGACAGAATTGTTAGGTAAATGAATTATCATGATAATGTGCATGTCCTGTGATTTGTATCAGATTCTCGGTGGTGTCCAAAAATGGGATCACAACTCGCCGGCAAAGCCGGCTCGTTGAGATCCCATTCTGAACACCACCTTGAATCTGATACAAATCACAGGGCATGCACATTATCATGATAATCTGTATTTCTCAGTTCAGAAAACTCAATCACCAAATATTGTCTTTACACTGCCACTTCCGTATGTGTGAGAAGGGTAATTATTACTACAATCATACTTTTACAAATTTGACGATCTTTTATGTTTTTATCTGGCCGATATCTGTTTGCATAATTTTGTACCGATGTATTTGATGAGATAATAGTATTCCTGTCACGAAACGAAGCATCGACCAAAAGGTAACAACCTGGTGTATTTGATACACAAGGCGTTAGAGCCTATAGAGATCACTTAACTCAAGACGAGTTTTCCATACGTCACTTCTGGTGACGTAGATTGCTCGAATTGCTGCTACCCACAATATATACCAATACACTATTACCTGTCGTCACATTTAGAAGAGATAATAATTAAATTTATAAATAATAATATATATAATAATAATATATACACTTATATAGCGCACGTATCACAATTTTGAAAGAGTTCCAAGGCGCTTTACAAAGATATTAGTAGGAATAAAAATTTAAGTATACAGTCCTTCCCCCATGTGTTCTTTAAAAATATTTTTCAAAAAGTAATGTTTTCAATTTGGATTCGAAGGAGTTAATGGAAGGGGCAGACTTGACGGATTCAGGCAAGCTGTTAAAAAGTTTAGGACCACTAATGCTGTAACAACGGCCTCCGTATGTTGACAAAGTATACGATTTTTCCTTCAAAAGGGTTTGACCTGCTGAACGAAGGAGGCGTTTGGGTCTGTAAGTTTCAACTAGCTTGGAAATATACTCTGGAGCTTGATTCAGGCATGATTTGTAAGTGAAAAGGAGAATTTTAAACTCTATTCTAGCCTTAATGGGGAGCCAGTGTAATGTTTTTAATTTGTGAGAAATGTGGTCCCTTTTCTTTGTTAAAGTAACGATGCGAGCTGCCGTATTTTGTATGACTTGTAATCTGTTAATCTGTTTACTGGTAATGCCATAGAGGAGTGAGTTGCAGAAATCGAGTCGTGATGATATAAATGCATGCACAAGACATTCTGAGGCATTTTTCGTTAAGATTTTCCTCGCTCGACCAATTTTTCGAATATGTAAATTAGCTGACTGACAGATTTTTGAAATATGAGGCGCCATGGTCAAATGATTGTCAAAATAAACGCAAGGTTCCTAATAGTTGTAGATGGGTTTATTACCTTGTCGCCTACTTTAAGGCAGGGTAGTGTATCTGGGGCGGGTCTATACCTAGATGTAAACACTATGAGTTCTGTTTTCTCGTCATTCAATTTTAATTTGTTTACCAGCATAAATTTCCTAATGTCAATGATACAACGATCCAAAATTTGAAATTTAGTTTCTATGTCCAAACTATCTGTCGGGTCAATGTCTGTGTAGATCTGTGAATCGTCGGCATAGAAGTGATAATTTATACCATGGGAGCGTATAATTTCCCCCAGGGGCTGCATGTAAAGTGTGAAAAGAATGGGGCCTAGGACCGATCCTTGAGGTACCCCGAATCTGAGTGGCACAAGTTCCGACCGAGTGCCATCAATGGTAACACATTGAGACCTATCTGATATGTATGACTGGAACCATCTCAGTGCTGACTCACCAATACCTAATTGAGCGAGCCTATCGGATAGAATCGTATGGTCAATGGTGTCGAATGCAGCTGAGAGATCTAACAAAATTAACACAACTGCTTTTCGATGGTCAATGTATTGAAGAATATCATTTTGGACACTAAGTAGAGCTGACTCAGTAGAGTGTCCAGGACGATCTGCTGACTGCTTAGGTTCCATTAGTTGGTGGTCATCTAAAAACACCCTTAGCTGTTGAGCTATTACCTTCTCAATAACTTTGGATATAAATGGCAGGTTAGAAACAGGTCGATAATTTTTCAGTTCACAAGGATCTAATGAAGCTTTTTTTGAGAAGAGGTGTAACTAGAGCTGTCTTGAGACATGGGGGCACATAACCATTTGATACGGACTCATTAACAATTTTTGTGATGGAATCAATGAGAGCAGGTAGACAAGATTTTAACAACGAAGTGGGTATTGGGACCAGCGCACAACGCTTGCTTGGCGAGGTCATGATGATTTTTTCAACAGTCCCCTTCGGCACTGTTTCAAATTTCAACAGACTTCCAGACATATTGGATGATGTGCTGGGAGAGGAATTCACGCTTATAGCTTGCGTTTCATCAAGTAGGTTCCTTATTTTCTCAATTTTAGAAACAAAAAAGTCCGAGAATTTGTGAGCAATTGTAGCATTTGAGAGCTCAACTGAGAATTTAGGTTTATGCCTTGTTTCCATAGACTGTAAAATTTTAAAAAGTTGCTTTTGGTCAGATTTGCAAGCTTCAACTTTACTACATAGAAACTGTTTCTTAGAGAATATTATGAGATGCTTCACAACTTTACACTGGGCAATAAACATTTCACGATGTATTGTTAATTTGGTACGTCGCCATTGCCTTTCTAGCCTACGCCGCTTTTGCTTGGATGCAACAATATCATCGTTCATCCAGAGTCGGGCAGCATTTGCTGAGATAGACTTTGAAAGTAAAGGGGCAGCATCATCCAATAAGCTTTCTAAATTACAATTATAGGTGTCAACCATATCATCTAACGGCAAATTGTTTTTATCGATTTCAGCTTTTACAAAAGTTTCAGAAATCCTGAGCATGAAATTCTCAATATTTATATTCTTCAGTTTGCGGAACAGTACTTTTTCCTTGACTGCAACAGGTTTTTTAACATGCAGTTTGCTAATCACAAGGGAATGATCAGAAAGAGATGGATCATGAACATGAACATCCTTGACAAGGCTCTCATATCGTTGAGAGATAATGGGGTCCAGAGTATGTCCTCTATTATGTGTTGGTTCATGAACATGCTGAATCAAGTCCAGTGAATCCAACAACTCTATGAAACGACGTGTATCAGGATCGGAAGGTATGTCTAGATGGAAATTTAAGTCGCCAACAATAAGTATACGGCCAGCTTCAGCACAGTATCTATTTAGTAGTGGTTCAAATTCATCAAAGAACATAGCACTTGTGATTTTTCTCTTTTTACTAGGGAGGAGTCGATAAACAATCAAAAGGCTAAAGGAAGATTTCCCATCAATGGATAAAGCAGCTTCAAAATATTCAAATGTTATATAGTTGTTTTGTTTTGACTTTACATTTACTTTTATGTTGTTTTTGAACAACAGTCCAACTCCACCACCCCTTGATTCCCGAGGAAAGTGTTGGAACGAAAAACCAGTGGGTGTCATTTCACCAATTGTAGAATGATCATCTTGGTATAACCATGTTTCTGTTATGGCAAGGCAGTCAAATTTTATGGTCCGATACTAGATCTACAATAAAGTCAGTCTGTTCCCTGACAGACTGGGCATTGATACAGCCGAAATTCAAGTCTGGTAGACTTGGCGACGGTTCTACTTTACATACTGAAGTTTCAGGATGAGATATAATTTCAGTTAGATTGGAAAAGTTAGCAGCAGTCTGTTGTTTTAATTTAGGTGAAGGTTTGTGACATGTTATTAAAACAGGTATTTTCCTTTTGAAACCGCCCCTTTTACCACGATGTGTTGTTGGAACTGCTGTGATTCCAGCACTCTTTATGATTTTCCAGGTAGAGTAATCTAGTTGCTCCATGCAGCTGGCGGCTGTTTGAAGGGATAATAGATAGCTTCTAGAATATGTGATAGGCATCTTTGCTGTCATCGGGGTTAACAGTGTTTCTGAGTAAGTCAAATGCAGATGTATTTTGCCGATCACAGCTGTACAATTCACAGGTAACAATAGATTTTGTGTAGTGGATACAAAGGATGAGTTCTTCTCAGTCACTATGTTTCCCACACACAGAGTCAACAGGAGTCTATAATGAATATTAATTGTTTCCATGATGCATGAATGAACACATTATGTCAAAACTGGGTTTAAATATTCCAATTCTTTCAAGCATTTCGATAAATGTAGCAATGGATTCCTCAGTTAATTTTAGCTACGACAGTGTTTGTGATACTATAGTATTGGGAAACAAAAAGCAGTCCCGTCGCAATCACGTCGAAATCCAATCGCGACATTCTTACACCGATGGGTCCAGCTTTCCTTAACAAAATACTGCGACATCAAGACAAACCAAGACAAACAAGCATTTCTTTTTTAAAAGGTGAGAGTCTACAGAACAGTCACCGTGGACTGGTCACTTTCCACGGGTGGCCAATATTTCCACGGGCGCAATAATTTTTGATTCCAGACTCTAATTATAGAAATAATCGTCAAAGATTTAATTAATGAAGCACTGGTTAAAGCCCGGTGCTTCAATAATTAAAATTTTGCTGCTGCTGATTTGTATTACCTTGCAAACGCATACGTGGACATCACTGCCCAATCCATGGCGACTGTACTGTAAAGTGCCGCGGGGAAGATATCCGGCAGAGAATGGGTCGCGATCCGGTCGAAGTTCTCTGTCCACTTCTGTGATCAGAGTACTGCACACTACGTCGGCTGACTACCACTAAAACACATCAAGGTCTGTTCCACCCAAACTCAAGAGGCAGAAGCAACGTTTCAGCTGAGGGATCTTCAAGTTCAACTCGAAGGTCCATCGGCTGATACAGTTTTCCTAATGCCATTCAACAGTATTTGCGACTTTATGATCATGGAAGAAATTCCACCTTTGGGGTTTTTAGTGGAAATCGACTCTCCACATACTGATCCTTACGTTTCAACATGACACAAATTGACAACAGTAAAGATCTATTAGCTGATTTTTTCCGTGTCAAACGTACTCCCAGATGTTTTTCGTTTAACTCTTTACCTGCCTCAGAAGAATTAATTTTCTCACCCAGAATAAAAATACTGTTTCCACCAAATAGTAGTATAGTCTTTAGCACGGGCGCAGAATCACTTCAGGGCGGGGGAGGGGGGTCAAACCCTGGGAAAAAGGATTTACTCGCACGAGCAGCCCCGCCGAAGCATGCATGTCTCGAAGGGCGAATGCCCAAGATAGGGGTGTTTGCGAGGTGTTCCCCTCTCTTCGCGGGGGGGGGGGGGGGGAACTCCTCCCAAAGTCCCCCATTGAATTATGGAAGCTCCCAGTGCGGATTTGAGGTGTATTTTACCTTTACCTCGAGAATAAATCATCGAAAAACAATAAGTGACGAACTTGGAAGGGCAGCTGCCCCCGTGCTTCCGGCATCACTGGTCTTTGCTCGTGTTCAGAAAATGTATCTCAAAATTACGAGCAGTATTCTTATCCTTGACTTCACAACCGACGCTATTATATATCTCATTAAATCGAGTCATGGCCGCTGATTTTAACTGGTTGAGGGATGGATTATTTTTGGTTGCCTGAATATGTTATTTAAAAATGTTTTATTATAAATTATTGGAGAGTGCCCACAGGCACTCTCCAATAATTTGTAATAAAACACATGTATATCAAAAATATCATTTGCGATTGAGTGAATATAAAACATGAGCAAGAAGAAAGTTGGCTTTTGTTCTGGTACCCGCATTTTGTGAAAGCCCAGAGAAATTCAGGAACTATTAAATTGTTTAACATTTAAATCATAGGTCGACCCTGTTCATCCTGAGAGTTTGCTTAATTCATGTTACTCTATCAGGCCATTTTGGTATCTCTTGCATTCATCGCGTCGATCTTGTCGGGCATAAACACGTATATAGTACTCAATTCCAATCTTCCCTTGAGTCGCAGCCACAACCATTTTTCATAGAAATGTAATATTTTCTAAAATAAAAAAAATAACGATTTATTTTTGGTCTCAGTTTACAAATCTTAAGTGTTAGATATGCAATAAAACGGATGGGAAGTGTAGATTCTTCTCTTGATCTTTTTCGATAGGTAAAAGTTTGTTCTCGGTGTAGCTCTGAAACTCCCCTCATCTGTTAACGTTGCACTTGCTTGGTTCCTTTTACCAAACATAATGGCGATATTGAAGACGTGGAGAGCACAGTGGCTCATTGATTAAAACATTGGACTTGTGTCGTGTCCTTGGCAAGACATTTATTTCTGATTGCCCACTTGATGGCACTTTGGGCGGTGTACTAGGGCGTGCTGCACGTCGATTGGTTTCATCCTCTGCAAACCCTGTTTGTGCCGGGTTATTAAGTTGGTGAGTCTGACAAATGCACGGCAATACTCTGCTTCTTCTACCTGTAAAACCATCCAACACGATATGACCCTGGCAGTTGAAAGTGTAGTTACACACCATAAACTATCAAACCAGCGATATTCACAACGATTGCCATTCAGATCTCATTAACTGTTCAATGTTTGTCTCCCAAGCATTTCTTTTGACACTTCATTGGAACGAGCTCGTCGATCTTGTTCCCACGAGGGATCATATTCAAGAATTTGTCTGCAAGAGCTGCTCTCTATTTATTTATTGAAGTTTAATGACTGCGGACACTTTCAACAGACAGCCAGGATCACCTCGTGTCGGACAGTTTTACGGGTGGAGGAAGCCGGAGTACCCGGAGAGAACCACCGAGCAACGGAGAACAACTGTCAGACTCCCCAACGTACTAACTCCACACAAGCAGGGTTAACATTGGTTGAAGACAGGTGCACCATCGTCGTGCGTAACACCTTAGTAACCGGTGCGACCGTGCCCCCACGTGGGTCGTCAGGATTAACTTCCTTTCGCATGGACAACAACGCAGTTACCCATGGCGGTGATCGAACCGTGGGCCTTTCGGTTTGAAGTTCAATACCATAACCACTGAACCACCGCGGTCCCCCACTAATGGAAGTAGTTAGTTATTCAAGAACTTGTCTGCAAGTGTCGCCATCTAGTTGTGTTAGATAAAAAATTAAAAACAACCCAAGAAAGGTTTGAATAAAGATATATCATCCCTTGAGTGCACCAATGCGCCATCTGCAATGCTGTAGCATTGCAGATGACGTCCTGTTGCGCACAACAGACATATATCCCATTATGACCTTTTTGTTTGTTTTTTTAACGGAAATAACGACACCTTCAATAGCCAAGGTCACATCGTGTCGGATAGTTTTACGGACGGAGGAAGCAAGAGGGAACTACCGAACAGCGGTGAGCAACTGCCAGACATTACAACTTACTAACTCTGCAGAAGCAGCGGCTGAAGGAAAGTGCACCACTGACATTCAGTACGGCTTAATACACAGCGCCACGGGGCCACCACGTGGGCAATCGGGGTTAAGTGTCTTGCCCAAGGACATAATGTAGTTATTGCTGACGAACCGTCGATCTTTTCGTTTAACGTCCAATGCTCTAACCTTTGAGCACCACTCTCACCAGTACGATAAATTTCGTTATTAAAAAGCATAGACGAGTCGGGATATTGATCTAGTGGGCACTTTGATGGTTGTTACGTAATATTGTGGTTCAGATGAAACGATCCTGGTTAGCAGTTGTCGCATTTGGACGACCTGACCGACATCTGTCATCAGCATTGCCTATCTGACGGTAGCGTGACCACAACCTGCTAATCACCCATTGAGTAACGCTGAGAATTTGTGCCACTGAAGTCTGCCTGTTTCCAGCTTCCAACATGCCAACGGCACGTAAACGTTCATCACGTGCCAGTCTTCGCATACCTCAAAAGTTAGGTTTCGACCAGAAACTATTGATGAACGAGTTTATACCAAGAAAAGAACGATGAGACCTCCGAAAAAGCCCGTCCAGTACAAATGAAAATTTCAAATCGTATCCCACAGACATTAACGCGGCGCTCGTGCGAAAAAGCTGCACGAAGGTTTCGTGGGCCGGTGACATTCATGATCCACTCTAAACTTGATAATATATTGATGTGTTCAATCACGCGTATCCAGTACCATTTTTGAATAGTATATTTTTTCTATATAACTCCTAATTTTTCAGCTTTCCAACATACTAAAATTTCAAGAAAATCAGCTGACAGAAAATTTTTGGTGATGTCTTCGTCAATAACGACACCCGAAAATGCGGCCAGATCCCTCCAGATTTTCTGAGGTCGTACCACATTTTTAGATAGGGTTTTTATTGGAGATGATATTTCCAAAATTTGAAGGGGCGTGGGCGTGGGGCGGGGGGGGGGGGGAGTTAATACCACAGTTGATATTAAAAGACCTGGAAAAACGCGTAAACTGTGAATTGTTTTGGATAAATATACATTATCATGTGCATGTCCTGTAATTTGTCTCAGATTCGAGGTCGTGTTTACAATCAGATCGCAATGACAGAATCTGATACATATTACAGGACATACATTTGGTCATGATAATACATTTATCTAACAATACCGTTGTATAAAGCCCGTTTCCCCAGTTTTTCAGTTTAAAACAGGCTGGAATTGGTCACATCAAGCTATTAACAAAATGAATAGGACTACGTGGCATAATCATAGAACACAGCTTTAGTTAGTCTTCATTTGTTATATAAATGGGGAGTCTGTGATTCCGTGGATCCGCCCAGCTAGTTTCGCCTACAGTGCAATTTCGCCTACAAAATAGTTTTTGTAAAAGTGTAGGCGAATTTGAACTAAATTGGCTTGGGGGATTAGCGGTAATTTCCTGTTGTACCAACAGAAAATGGATTTATCCACTAATATTTTTTGTTCAACACTTCTTGGGGATGAAATTCGATTAATATCAGAACTGCATAGGCATAATATACATCATATAATAGTTTTGACTAAAAATATTAGTATTACTTGGATATAGCCTTAACCCTTTACCTAACGAATCGCCCGCATCCGCCCGCGTAATATGCAAATTCAGCAATTGAAAAAATATTATATTTAAAAAAAAATCAACAAAACCATATCATGTTTCTTCCATTACACTCATCTATATGGAAGAAAGGGCAAAACTTGAAATGGTGAATCAATACAAATACAATGAAGAAGTTCACCAGTGGGTGCGTTGTGCTGCTGCACTTCCATTGTTACCAATTGAACACGTGCAGGATGTATGGACAGAAGTAATAAACAAAACGCCCGACATTCTACAAGCAACTGCTTTTAATGACATTTTTGTGCAGAACTGGGGTGATGATGATACACGATTTCCACCAGCCTTGAGCTCGTTCCAACGAGGGGTCACATGATATGGTTTTGTTGAAATTTTTTAAAAAATTAAAAAAATGATATTTAAAATAATAAATTTTGATATCGTCTGCGTTGGGTAAATTAACCAGGTTTCACTAAATATGCTGCTGAATCAAGAAACTCTATTGGGGTTTTTTGACCGACAGCTAACTGATCCTTAAGTCTTTGAAGTCTCTGGTCAAGTTCACGATACACTCTCTTCTGGGGAAGGGGACGCGCCCCATACATATACTGACTAAGTTTGTCTCTCTGCACCTTTTCCAGCTTTTGGAGAACACTCACAAATGAAAATATGTTAGGATGAGCACGCTGAACAGTCTTGTTTAAGTGGCAATGCCATCCCTCGAGGTGGTTGTTAGTTCTTGGTCATATATTGTTGTGATGATTCCACAAGGCTGGTGGAAATCGTGTATCATCATCACCCCAGTTCTGCACAAAAATGTCATTAAAAGCAGTTGCTTGTAGAATGTCGGGCGTTTTGTTTATTACTTCTGTCCATACATCCTGCACGTGTTCAATTGGTAACAATGGAAGTGCAGCAGCACAACGCACCCACTGGTGAACTTCTTCATTGTATTTGTATTGATTCACCATTTCAAGTTTTGCCCTTTCTTCCATATAGATGAGTGTAATGGAAGAAACACCCACGAGTGTCACAATTAGGAAAGATCTCTTCAGTTGCCCTGATTGCTGTTAGTTCAAAGTAAGTTTGGATAACCCCAGGCTGCAATTCACGGTCAGTCACTTGTAACACCACACCCTTAAGTTTTGTAAATAAACGTGCATACGTCCCACGTTGTCTGTTAGGGAGCAAACAGAATGCTAACTGAGACATTATAGTTCCGATGAGTCCATGAATAACGTACACTTGATCCCATAAAAGAGGGCAAGAATAGAAAGTTCCATCCATATACAGTTCAGATAATTGTTGCATAATTTCAAGACAGTAATTCGTCGCAAAGCACAAAATTTTGATTTTTGATTATCACTAAAACATTCAAAATAATTTATTTTGGACCAGAGAGTGTTTTTTGTAAATTTTTTAAATAAAAAGATTGTGAGTGAGTGATGTAAAAACAGGACACCTCCATTTTCTGTAGGTACATCAGGTAATTACCGCTAACCACACTAGCTAATTTAGCTTACTTTCGCCTACACTTTTACAAAAACTATTTTGTAGGCGAAATTGCACTATAGGTGAAACTAGACCTAACCCATTCAAGCGTTAATTATATTTGCTATGCAATACAATTTTCCGTCACGCGGACAGGGCTTCATGTTATGGTAGGCTCGCCAGTTCATATTTATTTATTGGTGTTTTAAGGTCACATACTTATGCACAATGGCTAATCATGACCGTGACAGTTTTGCGGGTGGAGGAAGCCGGAGTACCAGGAGAGAACCACCGAGAAACGACGAGCAGCTGCCAGCTCCCCAACATCGTAAGGCAGGGTTAGATTGGTTGAGGACATGCGCACCATCGACGTGCAGTACGCCTTAGTACACGGCGTCGTCGTGCCCCCATGTGGACAATCGAGGTTAAGGGCCTTGCCCAAGGACACAACACGGGAGTCCGAATCGATCGCCCAGACGGTCACCCATCCGAGGACTAACCGGGCTCGACGTTGCTAAACTTCGGTGATCTGACGAGAACCGGTTACCGCAACGTCACCCGAAAGTTCATAATATAATAACAAACATGTCTTACAGTGTTGCTATTTATCTATAAAGATTCGGTCAGATTATCTCTCGATTGAGAAACATTTGGTGCGTTGATTAAAAGAAAATAAATGTTTATTTTCATAATGTTTATGTTTTGTATAATTCAGTCGGATGGAATATTTCGGCTGGTTGGAAAATATTCCCGCCGTTTGAATCTGAACACAGGTGGTCGACTAATTAAGAGTCTGGTCCCAGGAAATAACAGCGTTGAATTCCTACAGAATTTGACTGGTGGCTTGAGTTGGTGGATGGTGCGCAAGTTGGCATGGGTGTTTTCTTGTAAAAACGATATGTATGAACGGTATCGTCAGTAAGTTTTCAGCAATCGTTTCGCTAGCTGTTCTAGGTATAGAAAACCTGGATAAGAGAATGCATATAATCTGAAAATCATTTCTACCAAAGTTGTTCTTATAATAATCAATAATTGTTTGTTCAATGGACAATGACAATGTGGACGAACATGGGCTGTTTTATGGAAAAGCGAAGTAAAAATATCCCCACTGGGAAATAAGACCTGAAAAAAGAATTATCCATAAAAGCATCACTTGTGTTCACCATAGTTGAATAAAAAAAAATAACAATGGGACCTGAGTGTTTATTGAGTGTGTCCTAAATAAATTATATGTCTTAATAACAAAACTTGTGTCCTATGTAAACTCAAAATAGTACGCTACATTCAATTCAAGGTTTTCGATGCGAACCTTTTTTCAGACTGGAGGATGAAACATTTATTATACTCCCTAAACGAAGTTTAATAGGGGTGGGTGTGGGATTTATACTGTTTTGAGCTGGTACCTATGACGCCGCCCGTGCGTCCCTCCGTGGTGCTGCTCGAGCTCACATTCATCGCATTAAGTAATAGGAGTAACCGAGACCCTGAAACATTTCATTCTTAGACACAAAAGATTCCTATTGTCGAAGTTTACGGCATTGTTTCACTGAGTAGTAATTCTTTTGTTCTCAGTTGATTAGGGGTTGAGTTTGCAACAAAAGAAAAGTAACTCAAGGGCCTATCATTCTGCATCCCCGTTTGTTCACTTTCGTTCTCGTCCAATAACTTTGGAACGACCTTTCGGAATAAATTCAGCTTTGGAATGTATTTATAACTAAACAATATCTAGGTGAAGTTCGATTTTGAACAACTTCCAACATTTTGTTCAGATTTTGCGGTCCAAATTTTCATCTTTCAGTTTCCGTCCACGATTTGAACGATTTTCCAGAATCCATTTATTTTGGTTATCCATTTTCATCCAAACAATAACGAGATCAAGTGCCATTGCGATGGGAAGATATTTGACCCAGGCATGAGGCAGGTTTGCTCCATACACGAAGCTTGTCGAGTATCTTGGTAAATCTCTTTCCCGGGGGTCGAGGTTTTCCCACCTCTGCCCCACCGCACTTGAGAGTGATGTTTCTCCCATCACACCACGTGACGTCACCGAAATCAGAATACTGCTGGTGCGATAAAAATTTACTGTTCTACCAATTGGTCGTGGAGAAAAATGAATTGCATAATCATTTATAGGCACTCTCCCAGTGGCGGCCTGAGTCCCTTGGGGTCCCTGGTCATAATTATGATGGGGCTCTCGGACACAGGACGCACCGGGCCGAGCATGGTTCGGCTCGGCGGGAGAAAATTTTGAAAATTATGGATGAAAAACGCCAAATCCTTCAGAGAGGAGAATTCCGTTGTCTATTAATAGAAGAATCCCACATTTCACTTGCAAAATAGAGCTCTGTACATGAACTTGAAACTTTTGATTCTTCATTCCGCTTCTTCTTGATTTGTTGGACTAGCTGTCATCGTGTATTACTTTCGGTTTACTGTAAGCGGAGACTACGGAACGGCGTGTTGATGAAAAACTCTATTCCAGCGCGCGAAGAAATTTCATTTATGCACATGAGCCTGTAAATTATTAACTTCTCTGCGGGGGCCCAATTTTTTAAAGAGGGGGCCCCCAAAAAACCTACAAATTTCTTTTTCCTTTGAGCCCCTGGGGGCCCCCTGGAGCCCGAGGCCCCTGGCCATTGGCCACCCAGGCCCTATGGACCGGCCGCCCCTGCACTCTCCCATAAATTGAAACAGGCAAATCGTTACAACATACGAACTTCCAGAACTCCACCAGTTAAAGTGTATAGTCCTACACTGCGCAAACCAGAGTTATCTCACAACAGAGATAGGTTAACAGTTTGGAGCGAGTTGGAACAATTGACGTCACTTTTTACGGTGTCGATTTTGATGACTTAAAGTGGCGTGTGTTGGAGAATAATCATCTTCGAGTGGTGTGCGGGTGCAATGAGTAAGCTATTTCATTTGAAGCGAAGCGAGTCATAATGTTTGCTTACAAAATGCAGACGATGATAAAGTAGTCTAGCCAGCATCAAATATTCCTGTTCAAATAAGGATGGTCACGTGGTGCGGGTAAGATAGATCTGTCTCACCCAGGTATCTCACTCGGGATACGCGTATCAGTCATGTTAGCTAAAGAAGTAACGATTCATTATTGTCAATGTTCATGTAACTCAGCTATAATGTGATTTCTTAAATTAATTAAATCACCAGACAGAGCGTCAGAGGCAGACTGGCCAAATGGTCCACCGGGGAAATTCCCGATGCCCATCCCCATCCCCACCCCCATCCCCACAGGGTCCCCAAATTGATGCAGCCCAATACGTTTGAATCTCTTTGAATTTGGTATACAGTTGATCTCTTGGACCATCTGTTAACCGTAAAATGAGGAGAACTCGGATGGTGGGGCGTAGCCAGGCTAAATGAAATTGGGGAGGTAGGTGTGGGGCAGACTATATCATCCGCCACCTCATTTTGTGAAAATGATCAACAGGCGAAATGGATCTAATTACCATAGACTGCCGGTATACCGAAATGCTCTCCACGTGGACTGCCATTGAGACATTTCGAAAAACCAGCAGTCTAGTCTTCATTTGCTCGCTCAGATGCAATGAAACAGCATTCTTTTTGTTTGAAAAATCAAACTTTTCTCCCATTGGGTCAAACTATGGTCGGCTCGATGGATCCCCCCCCCCCCCCGGTGCAACCATATTTTTTCCACTGAGCGACGAAGATGACAATTGCCCTTATAAAAAAGTACCATGGTAAACCATGGTAAATCCCAAAATACCCTGGTAATACCATGGTATTACCTTGGTAAATTCCAAAATACCCTGGTAATACCATGGTATTACCAGGGTATTTTGGGATTTACCATGGTTTACCATGGTACTTTTTTATAAGGGTGATCACTCAGATGCAGGAAAGCAGCGTTCTTTCAGTTCGGAAAATCAAAATTGTCTCCAGGTATCCCCCCCCCCGCACTCCCCCCCCCCCGGTACATTTCCCTGTAACTTTTCTTGGCTCAGCCCCCCCCCCCCCCCATCCCCCCTGACATCCAGAGTCTATTAACCTGAGATACTCATGTCTTTTCATTTTTATTGATTGTCGTTAACGTACCGGTACCAAAGCAATTTTCCTGAGTATTTTTGATGCGAAGATGATGGTTATACAAAGATCATAAGCTATGTGTTTTCAGGCAAAATGTGAAATATTTTAGTTATTCAAGAATTTTGTTTGAATCTCTTTGAGTTAGGTAAAGGGTTGATCTCCTGGACCACTCTGTTAACCATAAAATGAGGAGAACTCGGGTGGTGAGACGAAGCCAGACAAAATGAAATTGGGGAGGTGTCGGGCAGAAAATTTCATCCACCACCTCATTTCACCTCGCGCTGTGTGTTTCCCCCATAAACATTGGCAGGAACCCTTGAATCCAGATTCTGCTCCTAATCTTTCCCCATTAACGATTAACCCTTTGAATCCAAAAGGCCACTTTCTTTTCTGTCCAAGGAATGTTAAGCGATCTGTAGACACTAAGTGGGTGGTAGTCTTGTGAAAGTGTATGGTAGACCATTCAATATTTTCTATACGTGCAGTCCTAAGGCTGCACGTTGAAAACATTATTTGGTTTTCCCCACCTTTCGAATATGGTCTCTTCATATTGATGCTATTGAACTGACATGGAGGGTACTATCAGTGTTGAAAGGGTTAAACAGGTTGTCACTATCAACCTTAATAATAGTTATCATAAATGATACGCTTTCACCGATATTATATAGTTTACAGATGAACCGGTGTGATAAGCACCAAAAAACCACTATTTTTTCAATGTTGAAACAAAGTGAGTGTGTCTGTACCTAGAGAGGCATTATCCAAAACAATCAGAAAATAATTCATTCTCATAATCGAACTAAAACACGCTTCCGTTAATGTGTAATAAGGATAACTGATTGATGCGTCGATTTATATACTTATCAGCAATACTCGAAATTCAAACTCATTTCCACGGTTTATCTACCAATCTGAACAAAGATATCATAAAAAGATAACGACATTACGTCAAAAGTCTCTGTTAGAGATGTCAAAAATACACTCACAAGTTATATACTGTAAGGTGGAGATTCAAAACACAACGATGCAGCAATATTATGTAATTCATTCACATCTTCCCATCTCAAAGAACTGGGCAAAGTGTGAAAGAGTTACTTGCAGGGTTAATTATTTCGGGTTCTCATATTCTGTCGAGTTGACGAGAATAAATCAGCCTGATCAGTCAAGACGCTTTTAGCCTCTTGTTTGATCTGGCTAATCCCCGTGTATTCAATGTTAGCCGGTACCTGATACTACAATAGAGACATTAAGAAATGTACTCGATAAACCACACGTGGAATCCGACCTATGCTTAGGAGCGTCATGTAAGCACGTTTATACCATGATTACCTATTCTACTATATATAAAAAAACTATGACATAAATTTTATCTTTACACACCAACAGTGGTGAACACGTGTGTCTGTGGTGAACACGTCAGCAATGGGATTTCAATAGTTAAAATTTGCACCAACAGTGGAATTACATCCAAGCTGACCTTTTTGTGACCTCAACTTGAATGCAAACCTGTCTAAATTTATTGCTCGTCGCCTCCCGAAGAGTGAAATGAAAGCGGCAATTATTTATTACGTTTTTAAATGAGTTTACCTCATAAGATGGGGTGCGGTGGCGTTGTGGTAGCCGGTTCTCCACGTCGATGGTGCGCATGTCTTCAACCAATCTAACCCTGCCTGTGCTGCAGTACGGAGTTACGATGTTGGAGAGCTGGCAGCTGCTCGTCGTGACTCGGTGGTTCTCTCCGGGTACGCCGGCTTCGTCAACCCCTAAAACTGTCACCGACAAGATATGACCTTGGCTGTTAAAGTGTCGTTAAAACCGTGATAAATAAATAAATAAATAAATACATAAATAAATAAATAAATAAATAAATAAATAAATATATAAATAAATAAATAAATAAATAAACATTCTTTGTCTCGTGTTCATAAAGCATCCATAACTCAGAATAGTATGTTATTATGTTGAAATGAAAAAGGCCCTGTCATATGCGCCTTTCTTCTTTTTCCATTTCGTTTCGGCGATAAAGTTGACAGCGAAAGTACCGCCCACCGGTGCTCATGTAAACAAAAACAGATTCGCACGTGTGTACGTCTGATACTCAGTAAAATCGAGAAAAAATAATAAAATCTCTTAATAATCTGACAATCATAGTATAAATAAAATATACCCAAAGTAGTTTGGTGTACCAAATCTTCACCACTCCTGGTGAAGTGGTGTTGACCGCTCGCCAAACGCTGGTGGTTAACACCACTTTACCACTCGTGGTGAACATTTGGTACTCCAAGCTACAATGGGTTTATTCCATATATTTCATTCGTCCTCACGAATCTATTTGACGTTGCAACGTGAATAAAATGCTTCGACACAAATCAGTCCGCCAAGAAACTAAACAGACCGCCGAAGGTTATATTTTTCTTTACAAATCTAAGCTTGCTTCGCGTAATTTGGGTTATTCGTGGATTAAATACAGAACACAAATCAGGAATTGACGACTCTTGTTGTAGTTTTCCCTGTCTCCCTGTATTTCACTTGCTCCTATGGAGCTCGTGAAACCTTGAAAAACTCCATTTCGGGCTGTTGATTCCTCTCTCGTGAACTCGACCTTGCTGTGCTCAGTCCTATTATTATATTTATTTATTAGTGTTTAAGGTCACATATTTATGCAAATGGCTAATCGTGACCGTGACAGTTTTATGGGAGGAGGAAGCCGGAATACCCGGAGAGAACCACCGAGCATCGACGAGCAACTGTCAGCTCCTCAACATTCTAGCTCTGTTCAAGCTCTGCTCAAGCAGGGTTACAGGGTTAAAGACATGTGCACCATCGACATGCAGTATGTCTTAGTACGCGGCGTCGTTGTGCCCCCATATAGGCAGTCGGGATAAAGTGCCTCTAGCATAAAAGCCCAACCGTCTGTCACTGAGCCACCGCGATCCCGCTCAGTCTTATTGTTTATTTGGTTTTTAACGACACTTTCAACAACCAGGGTCATGTTGTGTTGACCGGTGATGGAATCCGGAGTACCCGAAGAGAACCACCAAGCAGCGGCGAGCAACTGTCAGACACTCCAACTTAGTGACCCCGCACAAGCAGTGTTAGCAGTGGTTGAAGGCAAGTGTACCATCGACGTGCAGTACGCCGTAGAACACAGAGCCACTGTGCTCCACATGTAGGAAATTGAGAACAAGAGTGTCTTGCCCTAAATGGAAGATGGCGCGGGTCAGTGTCGAAGCGTCAACATTTCGGTTTAACCCTTGAAACGCGGGAGACCGCTTTTTCGGTCCATGAACATGATACGTCATACTTTCTTTAAGTAGGGTGGCTGCTAAGTTAAACTGTGGGGCAGAGTAATCAATATTCAATAGAAGCAATTGGAAGAGTTCATATTTATTATTTGGCCTACCCGCAAATAATAAATATGAACTCTTCCAATTGCTTCTATTGAACTTACGTGGAAGATACTACCAGTTTTCAAGGGGTTAAAGATCAATGTTCCAACAATGAGCCATCGTGATCTCAATCGGTATCGTTAAGGGCCTATATAAGTAATGAAATTTTGTTTATTTTGAAAATTCACACCTCTGATATTCCTTCAATTTAAATTAAATATACACAAATTATACATCAAAATGAAGGTTGGGAGGTATAGAACACGAAACACATATGTAATCAACTCATAGAGTCGACTGTAGGCACCACTGGTTCCTGAAAGTCTGCTACCGTATTCGCACTAGAACTGATAATTTAATAATATTTTACGAAAACAACTCGTGGCCAAATGTGCATTACATATCCAAGAACAAAGCTAGGGGATCAAAATTCTTCAAAACACGGCGACAGAGCTGCATATGGGTAAATTCCAAAGCCTTTGTTTTTGTTTACGTATGAATATACTTTCGATTTCCGGTCGACGTCATCGGACGGAAAAAGCATGTAAAAACAACGCCGTGTAAAATCAAATAATGAAAAAGATTGCCTTCATACAGTATACTGTTATTAGATAGAGATTGCACAGTTGCCATATTCAACGCAAGGTATCATGATACCTGTTGAAATTTCTGAGAATTACGATTTTGTTTTTCGATGGAAATTCGTGGTATCGAGTGATTTGCGCATGTCTGTCGAGCACGGAAACCATCTTTAATAAAAATGCAGACAGCGTTGTCCTTTTCTCAAATGCAGTCCTATCGTTGTATTCGAAAGTGTTTTGAATGCCTAGTTTTGTTCTTGGATATATGAAGCACATTTAGCCACAAGTTATTCTGATGAAATATTATTTTATTATCAGTTATGGTGCGAATACGGTAGCAGACTTCCAGGAACCAGTGGTGCCTACAGTCGACTCTATGGGTTGATTACATATGTGTTTCGTATTCTATACATCCCAACCTTCATTTTGATGTATAATTTGTGTATATTTAATTTGAATTTAAGGAATATGAGAGGTGTGAATTTTCAAAATAAACAAAATTTTATTACTTATATAGGCCCTTAACGAGACGGAATATAACCCCGATTGACTGACTGTTGTAACATTTTTCTTTCATTCAAAGACAGGGGTTATGTTTAAAAATACGAGAACTGAAATGTAAACAAAAATAAATTATGGAATATTTGCTCAGTGTTCAGCGCATAGCTACTGGAGTTTTTAATTCACGTTTGTAAAATAGTCGCCTCGGATATCATGACATATCAGTGACGTTACGTAAGCCCAGTTTGAGACTGGCATGGTTTGGATATGAAAAAGTTGAGAGTTTCGTTTTGTGACGGGTCAGAATTGATGTACAAACTATAGTTGTGTTGTGGGGCGATTTGTGTTGGTCATATATTAAATGAATACACCAAATCACTGGGGTTCAAAGCGTATTATTTGCAAAGCTCCCGTAAGATGGTCAGCCGATTGGGTTATTTCATGTAGTATAATGATATTTGTTCGTTTTTTCGTTGTTGTTGTTGTTGTTGTTGGTTTGTTGTTTTTTTTGTTTTTGTTTTCAGCTGGTATTCAGCGTCCCATTGAGTGCATGTGGCCTTATCGTGACAACAACACATAAACTCAAGTTTAGCTGGTCGTGTACGAACCCCAAGCCTTAACCGTTTTCCCCAAAATATGTACTGTTGCTTTCTTCGAAGCTTTTACGCGAAAATGCTCAGACAGATGGTGTATCAGACTGAAACAAGAATCAATTTTATCGAACAAGTTTTACCGACTTCATTAGCTTTTTCAGTGTTCCCGGTGAGAGTTGATTTGGTTTTCATTAAAGGCAACAGGGACAAGAAAGAATCCGTGTAATTGAATGATTAAATTTCCAAAATTGGAAAGGAGATCCGGTAACAAGTTTTAACCTCGCCGTATAATTTTTCTCTCAACCTCCCAACAAATGCAAAAAAGGATTCGATCACATACTATAGACAAAGAGGATGGCAAAGGCAGGGCCCTGTGAAGTTTCGAAATTCGATTCGATTTGAAAATGCCCTGATGATTTAATTCGATTCACTTCGAAACGCGATAATTTCGGAATTTTCGAACTATCGATATGTTCTCAAGCTCCTAACTAGTATCATATGAATACTGTTATCATCGGCTTTCCTGAACAGCAAACCTGATGATAGAAAAAGAGTTCAAGGAGGTTCCGTTTCCGAAACTACGTCGATTCCATGCAGGAATATTCCGCTTTTTTGATTGACGAGACGAGTCGACGTGGAATACAATACTTGAGTGGAGACTGACAATGTTTCACTCTTTCCACACTGATGTTAAAAAATCCGGAAAATTCATATTGTAAATTTTTCCCATAATGCAACGGAGAATTTCACCAATTCAATATTGTTTGACAGAGCTCAATGAGCTCTGTCAAACAAGACTGATTTGGTCAAATTCTTCAATTATATTATGTGAAAAGTTTGCTTCTTGAAAGTTTGTTATTTTGACACCAGCATGCAAAGGGCCAAGGTTGCAAGACATCTATAACTTAAAGAGCGGCGAGGTTCGAATTCAATTCGAAATCATCTACCTGAAGCGGTTCGGGAATCGTTTCGAACGGAAATTTGAGATTCGCAATGCTCCAATCAAATGATTTTCGATTATAGACGGAAGGGAGCACAGTGGTTCGGTAGGGAGAGATGCAGCAAAACGAGAGGTCCTCGGTTCGAATCCGACCTGCGGCAACAGCGTTGTGGCCTTGGGCAAGACACTTAATCCCAATTGCCTACCTGGGGGCACTGTGATGTTGTGTACTAAGGCGTACTGCACGTCGATGGTGCACTTGTCTTCTTGCCTAACCCTGCTTGTGTGGAGTTAGGACGTTGGGGAGTCTGACAGTTGCTCATCGTTTCTCTGTGGTTCTCTCCGGGTACTTCCCCTGCCCTTAAAACTGTCCGACACGAGGTGACCCTGGCTGTCGAAAGTGTCGTTAACCCCCAATAAATAAATATGATAGACGGAATCTATAACTCCTAGTTTAGTGAGTACGATTTGAATCAATCTTTATCGATGGTATGCTTTCATTGTTACAACAGTTTTTGGTGAACAGGTGTGATGAGTGCACACAGAAATCTATTTGTCAGTGTTGATATGAAATAAGTGCACCTGTACCCAAAAGCACTTCAGCACATCTAATCAGAAAGTAATTTGTTCTCTCTTGATCGAACATGCTCTCAAAAGTGAACGATGCGGCCAACGTTTTAATACAATGATTTGTACACCTATTACCATAATTCGAAACTATGACAAGCATAATTTTATCTCCCAGTCTGGACCAAATTGTTGTGAAATGATGATAATATCAATTAATTAAGCTGACCAACTAATTAAGTACAGAGTATGCTATTTTGGGCAACACTGCGACACTGAACAATGCGGATAATATTTAATACAATGATTGTGCACCTATCACCATCACTAGAAACTCGAACAAACATCATTTCATCTCCACATCTGAATCTTGTAATTTTTGAATGATAGTATCAAGATGGCTATCTAATATCGTACAGAGGATGCTATTTTGGCGGTGTGACGACATAGGAGGATTGGATCTCTGAAGTTTATTGGGTAACATAAATTGAATTGATGGGCTGAAAGGGAGATTTCCGGGAGATCACCAGAGAATGATACACAAAAAGATAGACGACATAATGAACAGTTAACCTTTCACACAACGCAAAATTTTGTTTTCAAGTGTTTGTTTTTTTGTGTTAGGTAAAGGGTAAAAGTATAACTCATCCTTCACGAAAATGCTTCGGAAATCTGCAGGAGACAATTTATATAGGGCGATGCCTTTCAGGGCCACGCGCTAATAAAAGGGTTACTTTGTACTAGAAGGCTCCATTTAACCCTTTACCTAACATGAAAAGCAGACGACACTTGCAAAAAAAATTCTTGAATAACTAATTTTTTTCATTTTTTGTCTCAAAAACATAGGTTATGACCCCTCGTTGGAACGAGCTCGACGAGCTCGTTCCAACGAGGGGTCATAACCTATGTTTTTGAGACAAAAAATGAAAATATTTTGAAAATTAATTGGCGATTTTTGAGAATAGCGCTGGCCGGTTTTGGCCGTTACGTTGGGTAAAGGGTTAACGCATACTATTTCAACACCCCTGTATTCAAACAAAAATCAATATTTTAGTGCGACATAACGTGGCAGCGACTGCAGAATTGTTTTGTGGAGGCACGCAGTGTAATAGGAGCATACAGCACACTTCCGCAGTTTGATTGGGGCATTTTTTTAGCAAATACGGGGAAAAATTTACCGAGCAAGGGTAGTGGCACCAGAGGGGACAAGCTCCACGTAAAGGAGGGAGGGACAGTCCGTCGTTTTGGACCAAAGCAACATATCCTTGCATTCAGATACCACAGAAATCTTCGCAAATTCACGAGTACTCGTAGGAGGTTTGTTTTTTATGGGGGTGGGGGGGGGGGGGCGTTTCTCCTCCCAGAAAAAAAATTGAATTGTACTTTCAAATGGGGTAAATCAACAAAGAACTGCGAGTGCGTTTCCGAGCTTCCGAATCATTACTGGATATGTTTATCTGCTGGATGCGTTTGGAAGAAAAAAAAAAGAGGCAGGTTTAGGATGTGTGTTTGTGTTTCCACAGAAGCAGGGTTAGCATTAAATGAAGTTAAGTGCACCATCGACGTGTGGTACGCCTTAGTACACAATGCCACTGTTCCCCCGCGTGGGCAATTGGGATTAAGTGTCTTGCACAAGGTCACAACGCGATTGGCGCAGGTGGGATTCGAACCGAGGACCTCTCGCCTTGCAGCCTGCAAATCTATTTACTGAGCCATCGCGCCCCCAATATTTGCCTCAAACACATAGCTAATGGCCCCTCATTGTCATCTATTTACTGAGCCATCGCGTCCCAAATATTTGCCTCAAACACATAGCTAATGACCCTTCATTGTCATTCTTTTTTAGTGTTGATGTGTATTACTATTTGTGTATGGTTAAGAGGCAGTTTATTCCTTTAGGATAGAGCACTCCGGTATTTTACTGATGGCTATTTGTTCGAGATGGAATTATAACAGCTACACGGCCAATCTTTCGCTAGCACCCCCACCCTCCAAAAAAGTAAATAATTAGATTCCCCTCTTAAGAATATTTGCTGTTGTAAATTATGTTGTAGAGTTCAACCAACTGTCAGTCCTCGCTGCATGAAGATTGGAACTGTCAGCAAAATGCTCGTTTTTGGAGAATTTGGTAAGTGTAAGTAATGATTTTTTCAAATGAGAAACGGGAAAGTATCAAATTTTATGTATAGCTTTATGAAGCAATATAAGTGAAATAACATTTTCTTTGCTGTTGTGTGTTATTGCCAAAAGTTTAACCCAAAGGTCGTCATAGTAGCTTAAATAGTATTGCTGTCATAAAATGGCGATATTTTGCACAATTTGACAAGTTTGGCTTCCCATCAGTTCCGAATGGAATATCTAGAAACAATTTGCATATCTGTTTTATCGTTCCCTGTTGTAAGTTATATTCTAAATTTTAACCAAATACCTGTCCTGTTTGCATGAAGATCGGTACTGTCAGCAAAATACTCGGTTTTTTTTGTTGAGAATTTGGTAAGTTTAAGTTCCAGTTTTCTCCACTGAGAAACGAGAAACGACCAAATGTTGTGTATAGCTTTTTGTAGCAATTAAGTGAAACAATTTGCCGTTATATGTTATTATGAAGAACAAGATTTGATAGCCACAAATAATTTAGCACTCTACTAGTTAACTGGTAGATTGCTGGAATCCCATATTTGGGCTTTAATCAGAAGTACCAAGACTTAAAGGCTTCATATTCAGTGGATATGCATCATATTATCTTTTAAGTGAAATTATTTAGTATTCGGGGCTTTGACTTGTTATAATTTTGCAGGCACTCTCCCCTAAATTACAACAAGGCAAAGACATGTGAACAAAGTTTGATGACTAAAAATTACTTAGCACTCTACTAGTTAAACCTCCTAATAAATCTTACCACAGCAAATATTCTCAACAGGCGATGATGCAAACAGATATGCAAAATGTTTTCAGATTTTCCGTTCGGAACTGATGCAAAACGAGCCAAACTTATCAAATTTTGATATCGGTACTGTCAGCAAAATGAAGATCGGTACTGTCAGCAAAATGCTCGGTTTTTTTTTTGAGAATTTGGTAAGTTTAAGTTCCAGTTTTCTCCACTGAGAAATGAGAAACGACCAAATGTTGTGTATAGCTTTATGTAGCAATTAAGTGAAACAATTTGCCGTTATATGTTATTATGAAGAATTTGAACCTGAACCATCATGGTAGCTTGAATATTAGGACTTTTAAAAATGGTGATTTTCTTCAAAATTTGATAAGTTTGGCTCGTTTTGCATCAGTTCCGAGCGGAAAATCTGAAAACATTTTGCATATCTGTTTGCATCATCGCCTGTTGAGAATATTTGCTGTGGTAAGATTTATTAGGAGGTTTAACTAGTAGAGTGCTAAGTAATTTTTAGTCATCAAACTTTGTTCACATGTCTTTGCCTTGTTGTAATTCAGGGGAGAGTGCCTGCAAAATTATAACAAGTCAAAGCCCTGAATACTAAATAATTTCACTTAAAAGATAATATGATGCATATCCACTGAATATGAAGCCTTTAAGTCTTGGTACTTCTGATTAAAGCCCAAATATGGGATTCCAGCAATCTACCAGTTAACTAGTAGAGTGCTAAATTATTTGTGGCTATCAAATCTTGTACACATGTCTTTGCCGTGTTATAATTTGTAACAAGGCAAACCCTTACAGACTAAATAATATCACTTCAAAGATAATACAAAGTACATGCACTGAATATGAGCCTTCAAGCTGTGGTACCTGTACTTCAGAATAAAGCCCAAATATGGGCTTCCAACACTCTACCAGTTAACCCAATGCCTGTCCTGGCTGCATGAAGATATGTACAGTATCCAACACACTTCCTTTTTTGGAGAATTTGATGTGTTCAAGTGCTCATTCTCTTCACTGAGAAACGGGAGCGGGTCGAACGCTGTGTGTAGCTTTATGAAGCCATGCGAGTGGAATAATTCGCTATTATATGTTATTATGGAAAGTTTAACCATCACGGTAACCTGAATAGTGGTACTGTTAAAAAAGGTGCCGATGGGAAAATCTGAAAACACTTTTCACATCTTCTGTTCGCATCATTACCTGTCGAGAATATTTGCTGTTGTAAATTAAATTGTGAAGATTAACCCAATGTCCGTCCTGGGTACACGAAGATCGTCCTGCCAGCAACTGAGAATTTAGAAGGTTTAAGTAATGATTTCCTACATTGAAAAAAATGAGAGAGGAAAAAATGTTATGTTATGTAATGTTATATTCTGCAATGTAAGTAAAACACATTTGATGTTATGTGCTATTTTGAAAAGTTTAACCCCAGGCCGTCATGTAAGGTCGAATAATAGAACTATCAAATAATGGTTATTTTTCGAACAATTTGCCAATGTTGGCTATCGTTCCCCATCAGTTCAGAATTAAAAATCCGAAAACACATTGTATATTTGCATCATCATCTTTTGAGAATAACTGTTGTTGTAAGTCATCTTGTAAAATTTAATCCTATGTCTGTACCGTGTGTATAAAGATATGCAGACTTTTAAAGATTATGTAACAATTTACTCCATTGAGAAACGGGAAAGCTCTGAATCCTTTGTATAACTGCGTTCTGCAGTCAGACCAGATCATCTATGCTGTTATATGTTTTTATGAAAAGTTCAACCCTGGGTTGTTGTGGTAGTTTGTTGGGGGATACTGTCAAATAAAGGTAATTATTAAAACATTTGCCAACTTTTGTTAGTGTTTCCCATCAGTTGAGATTGGAATATTCGAAAAAACATTTGCAGGATCACCTGTCGAGAATATTTGCTGACTTAAGCTTTCTTTAGAGTTTAACCCAATACCTGTCCTAGCTGCATAAAAAGTGATACTGTTACAAAAAACGTTCGTTTTTGAGATTTTTGTTGGTTTAAGAAATAATTTTGTGAAGTTCTTTCCACAAGTGAGAGCATGTGTCATATCCGAAGAGGGTTGTTATTGTACCATAAACTTCTGACCTAACCCTCCCTCATTTATATATGCATGAATAACACAAATGTACTGTCAAAAAAGTTATTGTTCCAGTGTGAAAAAAAATTTCGTTGAAATAGGTTAATTTCTCTCGTTTTCTTGTCACGTAAAATTTACCCTGTTGATATAACTTTTCAGTTCGACCAAAGGCCAATTGCGTCCGGAAAAACGCTACTCGATGATGGCCACAAGTAGGCCTACGGCTTCTGTTCTGCGGACAGACGTAGCGTACCTCCGCAAAACAGAAGCCGATTGTGTCCGTACAGTACTCGGCTTACGGGGGTAATCGGCTTTGGTTTTACGGACGTTTGCGGCCTGAGGTCTTCCCTGTGTACGAACACAATCTACTTGCATCTCTGCGAAACAATGGTCCTTGCGGACCAATTAGGTCAAAACATACGTGTATTCTGAATTGGAATAAATCCATTAATGACTGTGTCAGCTTCAGATTTGAGCAATGGCGGTTTTGAAGGTTGATGGACCTTCCTCGGCTTACCGCATATGGCGAGTGCATGCTTTCGTCGTTTTGTTCCATTCATAGGACTCAAGGGCGTACATTTGCTTCATATACGCGCATTTATACAACACGCCAAATAAAACTGGAAAATGAACACACATCCGTTATAGCTTTAACAGTTGTGTACGTTTTGAAAAGATAAACTTATATCCCTTCTGTCACCGGAAATTTTTCATCTCCGCTGAAAGGAAGCATGCCGGAAACTTCATTTCCAGCGACAGCCGGCAGAGAAAGGCGATATGGATTAAAATCATTTTGATATTACGTTTAACCATTACTTAACCTAATATTAACAAAACAATATTAACATTTTAATAAAGTGAAATGAAAAAAAATATAGTTATTTAAAATGTCAAGAGAAAGAGTGTCGTTGGGCGAACGGCAAGCTTGGTAAAATGTTTTAAAAATTAAATCGTCGTTTTACCCGTTCTCCAACTCGTCCACTGAGCCCCTGAGTTCCAATGTGTTCTATGTGCCAGTAGGCACATAGAACAGATTGGAACTCAAGGGACGAACTGATTATCAAGTATATTTTATATTCTAAGTGTAGACAGTGATAGCCATGGAATTATCCATTCTAGGTTGATAGGACAACCAGCCTATAGTTGATAATTCTGATTGAAAGCCAAATACTACAAGCGGAAATCAGTCGCTCACGGTTCTCAAAGCTTTTCTTTATCTTATAGTTATTTATTTATTAGGGTTTAACGGCACATTAACAGTCAAGGTCATGTCATGTCGGTGACAGTTTTTCGGGTGAGGAAGCCGGAGTACCCGGAGAGAATCACCGAGCAATGACGAGCAGCTGCCAGCTCCCCAACATTGTAACTCCGCACTGCAGCACATGCTGGGTTAGATTGGCTGAAGACATGCGCACCTTCGACTAGCAGTACGCCTTACTACACGGCGTCATCGTGCCCCGGACTAACCGGGCTCGACGTTGCTTAATTTCGGTGATCTGACGAGAACCGGTCACCGTAACGCCACTGCGCCCCCTATCTTATAGTGAGCTCAAAGTATGACATTACGCTGTTCTGGCCTTTGAAGAGCGTTAACCCATTATCGAACGAAAATAATATCAAAATGTATTATTTTAATGATTGTGTTTTCAACTGTTTTTCATTTGTTTTTACAAAACCATATCATATAACCACTTGATGAGCTCTTTCCAATAAATGGTCACATGATATGGTTTTAATAGTTATTCAAGAATTTTGGTTGCAAGTGTCGCCTGTTTTTAGGCTAGGTAAAGGGTTAATGCATTCGTAATTATTTAGTAAACAAACATATCTGAGGGTATAAGTAAAGTCACTAAAGATTCCGTCAAAGCAAATCTCGATTGCGAAACGTGTCTTGTGTTGATTCAAAGAAAATTAATGTTTATTTTTTATTTAGGTTCAATCGTCTGGAATACATCAGTTGGCCGGAAAAGCGAACTGTTGGTCCGCTTTTCCGACCAATTGAAATATCCCATCCGATTGAATCTAAAAATAGGCGATGAACTATTTAAGGCCAGACTGGTTCCAGGTCATCACATCGTCAGAGACGTTTCGGAATTTAACTGGTGGCTAGAGAACTTGACTCGTACCGTATTTTACAAAACTCTATCGCCTGATGTTGGTGTACTTTTTTGGTGGGAAAGGGGGGAATCTGCTCTGGATGCGTGGACTACGACCAGTCCACTGCAACCGTACTGTATTGTCCCTGGAGCCTTCTGCTGCTAAACGACGCATAGCTTTTTACACAGTAATGTCTGGCCTTATAGAAAGGGCTGTTTGTTTTACGATCCATTCAGCATATTTTACCAGGTTGTAGTTCAAGTGTGGGGTGTGGGGGGGGGGGGGGATGCGGTGACTCAGTAGGTAGAGGTGCAGGCTGCAAGGCGAGAGGTCCTCGGTTCGAATCCCATCTGCGGCAACCGCGTTGTGTTCTTGGTCAAGACACTTTACCCCCACTGCCCATGTGGGGCACGGTGACGCTGTGTACTAAAAGCGTACTGCACGTCGATAGTGCAGCTGTCTTCAACCAATGCTAATCCTGCTTATGTGGAGTTGGTATGTTGGGGAGCTGACAGTTGCTCGCCGTTGCTCGGTGGTTCTCTCCGGGTACTCCGACTTCCTCCACCCGTAAAACTGTTATGGACATGATTAGCCATTGTGCAGAAATATATGACCTTAAACACCAATAAATAAATAAATATTGTAGTTCAAGTTCTAAAAAAATCAGTTTTGATCTCCGGCGTTCCCTGTTTATATTATGTGTCTCGCCACACCTCATTTAGAAAACTGTTTTCGTAACTTTCACCACAGACTGAGAACGGCGATGTGAAAATTGTTGTAGTTTCCCCCAACTAAGCTTGCCGTTGGTGTTACCGCAAGATATCATGCATCAGATGTATAAATGAAACTGGTCTGAAAATTCCATTTACCTGCACTCAGTTCGCGTTGCTAGCGTCAGTCAGTAAAATTCACACAGGAAAAAAAAAGAAAGTATGTTTTTTATTGTCGATGTTAAGTTCGAAATGTTTTGGAAACATATTCTTTATCATGATATGTCAATAATGAAAAAATACATTGACTATTTTTTCTTGAACTCTCTATAGCTAACTCCCTTAATAACTAGCGAAATTTAACAGGCGATTACACTATCGCCGAGAGTGGGGTGGTGGTAAGGATACAACCACCCGGACCCGATCGGCCAGGGCCCGGGCCCAGCTAGGGTCCCGGGATTTTTGGTGTTTTAAAGAGCAGGTTCCATTCATATAAAAGAAACACTTGTTCCAGTTTATTGGTTTTTCACCGGTCATTTCTGCATCGTGGTGGTCGCGATTTTCTTTGGAAAAAATGCACGATAAACACAAAAATACAAGTAAAAAATTACCCAAATTGTAGGGAAATGATTGAGTAAATATTGTCAAGAAAATGCAGGGGAATGCTTTTCCCAGGATTAATTTAAAACAGTTTTCTGGGGGAAAATCCCCAGAACCCCTCCCACATCACTTCGCGCCCTCAGAGCTCACCGAACCCATACCACCTGTGCTACACATTGCCCGGGGACCGTCCCCACTTTCGGCGATCCTGGCGATAAAAACAGCACGTGACTATCCTTAGCTATCATGGACTACAATTTCCATATACTATTGGCATTTACATGCATTCTAACAGAATACATGGTAGGCCTAATGTGAGTGCAAACCTCGACAGAGAATTTCGACCGGATCGCGATTTTAAAGTGATTTTCTTGATTTTAAAGGGCAGTAGTAGTATGTCAGGGGCTTTTAGGGCAACATTGGCAGGATCCCGGGCAGGACCCCGGAAGTGACGTCATGTCACGTGACCCAGTGGCGCCATGTTATGCTGTCATGGTAACCCACGTGAGCGGCCATGTTGTGACGTCATCTCCATAGTGATACGTGATGTGAGTGCTCATGCACAGCGCGTGTTGTTAGGGTGATACGTGTTTTCGTCGTCCATTTTGTATACTGGAGGCCGCCATCTTTGTTTCTATGGTAGCACGTATTGCTATGTGACCCAAAGGCTTCTAATAGGACAGTGGTATGTTCGGAGGGTGTGTTCGATTGAATCGGAGTATCACGAATTACCACAAACAACCCGACAAGTTTTACAATTTCGAATTCATTCAGAATTCTCTGCTTCTATCTATATATGCAATAGTTTTCGTCTATCTGGCCATGTTCCTTTGTTCTAGAGTAGATTCCAGTAGCGTAGAAGAGCCTATCAACTGGAACAGTTTTGCTTATTGTGACTATATTTAGCAATTTCTGGTCTATTCTTGTTAGTTTTGACCCTATTCCAAGTACTCTTGTTGTTTCATTTATCTAGATAATTTATATAATTTAGAACTAACCAATCAGATTGCTTGATTTCCCATAATCTGTACGCAGAGTTATCTCCTCTTATTACAACGGAATTGTATCCGATTCTCATCACCTCTATATCCAATGGCCATATCCCCAGGCACCCCAATTTCGGCACCCCTTTTTGTCTTATGCGGCCATGAGGGCTATGTAAAAGCCCTCATTAAGTCCTCATATATTATGCTTCATAGCCTCATTGAATTTTGAGGTTATGAGGACCATTAAAAATACCTCAGTGAGGTATAATTTACTACGACTCCTAGCCTCATTTTAGTATTTGAGGATACCAATGGCCTGGTATTGTATTATTCGAGGATACCTATCGAGGATACCTTCTGGAGAATCCTTTTTTGTCGTATGAGGCCAAGAGGGCTATGTAAAAGCCCTCAATGAGTCCTCATATATTATGCCTCATTGAATTTTGAGGTCATGAGGACCATTAAAAATCCCTCAATGAGGTATAATTTACTACGACTCTTAGCCTCATTTCAGTATTTGAGGATACCTATGGTCTGGTGTTGTATTATTCGAGGATACCTATCGAGGATACCTTTTGGAGAATCCCTTTTTTGTCGTATGAGGCCATGAGAAATCCCTCAATGAGGTCTAATGTAGTCTTACCAACCGCTTCCATCTTGTCGCTAAAGCTTCAAGGCCACTACTAGTCTATGGTCTATCTGACCTATCATTAGCTTCTACAACAACAATCTTGTTCCATTGCGGCCTTGTACCAGTGCTATTGGCTTCTGTTATTCTGCCCAATATCTCACCCATTACTTCTTAGCTATACCTATCTCAGTCTCGACTATAACATTGATCAAGGTTGAATCAGATTTCCCCTGTATACATATAAGGCATTCCGTAATTGAGATTCCTAGCCGATTCCGTAAAATTTGGATTCCGTGATTTGACATCAACACTCGAGGGTATGGAACGGGATTGATAACACCCAATTCGACAACTACAACAAGAACCTGAACAGAGACAACCAGTCACTACAAAACAACGAAGGTACAGGACGAAGATCCAACATAACCAAGATTGAAGTGAACATAACAAATTGAAAGACGGTCAAACTAGTCGGATTGATCGAACTAGTTGGACAGACTGAACAGATCTGATCAAATACAATCAAGATGAAAGGGAACAGAACAAAGTATTGAACTAGTTGGATTGATCGAACAGAACAAATTGAAGAAAATCGAACTGACCCAATGAAGGTGTCGAAGTGAATTGACCATAACAAAGTTTTGAACTGTAACCCTAAATATAACCCAGTGTTAACCCTTTGAACTGTTTGAATGAACTTTATTTCTGAACTATAACCCTAATGAAGGTAAATAATATTAACACCTTTGAACTGAACAAAGTTTAACTGAATGAACTCTATTTTTGAACCATAACCTAAATCAAGGTATTAACTCCCTCAGAACTGAACAAAGTTTAACTGAATAAATTTTAAACTTAATGAAAATATAACGAAGGTGATCTGAATGAATTTTTAAACTACAAACCATTAAACTAAATTCTTCCAAAACGGAAGGGGAATGCCCTCGAGTGTTGATGTCAAATCACGGAATCCAAATTTTATGGAATCAGCTAGGAATCTCAATTTCGGAATGCCTTATATGTATACATAGGAAATCTGATTCAACCTTGATCAATGTTATAGTCGAGACTGAGGTATAGCTAGGAAGTAATGGATGAGATATGGGACAGAATAACAGAAGCCAATAGTACTGGTACAAGGCCGCAATGGTACAAGATTGTTGTAGAAGCTAATGATAGGACAGATAGGCGATAGACCTGTAGTGGCCTTGAAACTTTAGCGACAAGATGGAAGCGGTTGGTAAGACAACATTAGACCTCACTGAGGGATTTCTCATGGCCTCATACGACAAAAAAGTGATTCTCCAAAAGGTATCCTCGATAGGTATCCTCGAATAATACAATACCAGGCCATAGGTATCCTCAAATACTGAAATGAGGCTAAGAGTCGTAGTAAATTATACCTCATTGAGGGATTTTTAATGGTCCTCGTGAACTCAAAATTCAATGAGGCATAATATATGAGGACTCATTGAGGGCTTTTACATAGCCCTCATGGTCTCATACGACAAAAAGTGATTCTCCAAAAGGTATCCTCGATAGTTATCCTTGAATAATACAATACCAGGCCATAGGTATCCTCAAATACTGAAATGAGGCTAGGAGTCGTAGTAAATTATACCTCAATGAGGGATTTTTAATTGTCCTCATAACTTCAAAATTCAATGAGGCTATGAGGCATAATATATGAGGACTCACTGAGGGCTTTTACATAGCCCTCTTGGCCTCATACGACAAAAAGGGGTGCCGAAATTGCGGTGCCTGGGGATATGGCCATTCGATATAGAGGTGATGAGAACAATCTGGTTGGTTAGTTATAATCTATATAAATGATCTAGGTAAATGAAACAACAAGAGTACTTGGAATAGGGTCAAAACTAACAAGAATAGACCAGAAATTGCTAACAATAAGCAAAACTATTCCAGTTGATAGGCTCTTCTACGCTATTGGAGTATACTCTAGAACAAACAAACATGGCCAGATAGACGAAAAATATTGCATATATAGATAGAAGCAAAGATTTCTGAAAGAATTCGAAATAGTAAAACTTGTCGGGTTGTTTGTGGTAATTCGTGATACTCCGATTCAATCGAACACACCCTCCGAACATATCCCTGTCTTGTTAGAAGCCTTTGGGTCACATAGCAATCACGTGCTACCATAAAAACCAAGATGGCAGCCTCCAGTATACAAAATGGACGACGGAAACACGTATCATCCTAACAACACGAGCTGCGCATGCACACTCACACCACGTATCACTATGGATATGACGTCACAACATGGCCGCTCACGCGGGTTACCATGACAACACAACATGGCGCCACTGGGTCACGTGACATGACGTCACTTCCGGGGTCCTGCCCGGGGTCCTGCCAATGTTACCCCAAAAGCCCCTGACATACTACTTGCAGTGTTCCATAATAAATAGTCTGGGTAGTTTTATCATATTTCAGAGGTTTGATAAAAATGTACACATGTTACGAGTTTGATTTGTAGTGGAGAAAATCTATCCATTGAAATAAACTTCATTACTCTGTTTGTCTTAACAACCATGGAACTTGAATGCTTAATGTAAGTTCCATAAAAAGCCTTTCAGATTCATCAGTAAATTGAGTCTCTTTTTAGCAATGCTGGAATTATTTTGACATATTCTGCGCTCAACTGATGCAGATTACAGGGTATGGACAAAAGATATTCCCAGGTTAAAACTAATATTCATTTCTTGTTCTTGTTTATGTGATTTTCGGAATATATTTTGTTCTATCATCGCCCTTGTCATTTTAAGTTTCTCATATTTCTTTGCAACGCGTAAAATAAACAATTGAAATGATTGCTTGTGTTTCCTATTGAATTGTCGTTCTCTTTTTCACTATCTGATATTAACCTTTTGCCTTACAGGACTAAGGCTGACACTTCTTGACTAACTAAAAATATTCACTTTTTCCCCTAAAACATAGATTATTACCCCTCATTGGAACGAGCGCATCGTATGATATATTTTGGAGGCATACTTGGGAAAAAATAATAACATTTGGATATCAATTTGATTAATAAAGCCTATCCCAGCACATTGTGGTTGTAATAACGTTGTATTTTGTGACTATAACGTTGACTGACAGTACCATCGTGGACTTTTCACTAAGTTAGCTAGAAATACCAGGTTAACCCTTTACCAAACGCAGACGATTTCAAATATTTATTATTTTAAATATCATTTTTTAAATTTTTTCAAAAAATAAATTTCAACAAAACCATATCATGTGACCCCTCTTTGGAACGAGCTCGACGAGCTCGTTCCAAAGAGGGGCCACATGATATGGTTTTGTTGAAAGTTTTCGAAAAATAATATTTTTTCAGCTGCTGGGTTTGCATATGACGCGGGCGGATGCTGGCCGATTCGCTGGGTGAAAGGTTAACAATTTCTTACTTCTTGTGGCCACTTTGAAGATGATTCCAGGAAGTCTTGGCTGCCTACATATAAAGCCAAGACTCGTCTGGAAACAACTGCCAAGGCACGCGGAATGAAGCTTGCAAGTTTATCCAGAGACAGCATGTTGGGAAATTTTTTTTTTGTTTTTTTTGTTTTTTGTTTTTTTTTGCAGTAAAGTGGTCTCCTGGAGTCGGAATTAGCCCCTTAAAGATTAAAAACCTGTCACTTGATGCAGTAGAAATGTTGTGAAAGAGTTGCAGCCACACAACTATCTTACACAATTCAACAACTCCTTACTGGACGTTGTAGACTTATTGTGGAAACGTTGTGGTTCGATGCAACTTCCCCATAACTAATCAACAACATTGTGTACTAGGTAGGAGCCTGTGGAATTCAACATATTGTGTCGTGTATCATTGGCTTAACGTTAATCGGTTATGATGTCACGTTAGGGAATGAGCAAAAACTCCCACTCAACTTTGACTTGCATGGTTTCTAAAATATAAATGAGACACCTTTCGCATAATGGACGACGACTGACAAAAATTACGAATGGTTAATAGTAGTTGGACGGACAAAAAACCAAATCGATCTTCTTGATAACAGCGAGACGAGCAAGTATCAGTACACCCGAAATCCAATCTCCTTAAGGTGGACAGAACAGCTACAGTGGCAGCTACACGTTCAAGACTGATTCTAACACGACCAGATATAATCTCAAATATTTCACACTATTGAATGAAGCCATACTCATCCAACCAGAAGGGCAAAGAGAAGGCTGCTGCTGACTGGATGAGTATTCTTCAATCTATCAATAACTTTGCTCCTCGACGAGTCCAATTGATTAGCCGAAAAACACCCCTCTCCCCCACACCAAAAAAAAAAGAAATGGTTTGATCACAGATGCAAAGACTTGGAACGTACAATGGAAAGCATTATAAAAGATATGAAGCTTAATCCCAGTGACAGATCACTTATTGCTAAATTCTTTACTGCGAAGAAGGCTTATAAGACAGAAGTGAAATACAAATCAAAAATGTTTTATAAAAAACTATGTGACCAACTGGACGACTTATAATGTAAGGAGCCAGCTAGTTACTGGAAAATTATAAAACAATTTCGATCTGCTAGGAGTGACGTTAATAGTCTTGATCCTGACACCGCTGTTCATTTCTTTGAAAATTTTTCCCCTGCACACAGCGCTGAAACGGCAAGCATGTCGACCGATTCACCTCGAACCTTGACCCAATTATTTAACTGTGACATAATATTCCCGGAGGAAATCAGGAAAGCACTCCGACAAATAAAAAATAAAAAGTCGCCAGGCCCCGACAATATATCCAACGAACTCCTAAAAACTGTAATTCCCTACATGCTGGACGAAACAGTCAAGTTGTTTAACCAAGTGCTCGAATCTGATCATTATCCAACTGAATGGAGCAAGTCCACCCTAACACAACTGTACAAAAAGGGTAACCGGCACGATTCTCACAACTACAGAGCCATTGCCGTTAGCTCTGCCGTCGGGAAATTATTAAACAAGGTTATAAATAACCGGATAAATGATTTCCTCGAAGATAACCGGCTTATAAGTGACAACCAGTTTGGATTCCGTGAACACCGTAGCGCGGTCGACAGTGCATTTGTTCTCAAAACTATTTTCAATCAGTGCAAACGAGAAAAAAGACCTCTATATGCAGCTTTTGTTGATTCCAGGAAAGCCCTTGACACAGTCCACCGACCATTGCTGTTTAACAAATTACATAAATGCGGTGTAACTGGTAAGATACTTGGAATTTTACAGTCCTTGTTCTCCTCAAGCTACTATCTTACTAAAACTGCCAAGGGCCAAGGTCCGCCTTTACTATCCACAATCGGGGTTAGGCAAGGCTGTGCGATCTCCCCAACCCTATTTAAAATATTTATAGATGACATTCGTAAAATCTTTTCTAGAGAATGCGACCCTATAGTTGTGAATAATAACTACATAAGTCATCTTTTGTTTGCAGATGACTTAATTATGTTTTTAAGTACACCTAGCGGGTTACAAACATGTTTAGAAAATTTAGAAATATACGCGAAGAATAACCATCTGAGGGTATACACCGAGAAAACTAAGTGCTTAGTGTTTTCCCCCTAAAAGGCACAAGGCTCCCCAGTTTTTACATTGGCTGACAAAACGTTGGAGATTGTACCAAGCTATTCTTATCTGGGTATAACATTTTCCGCTAATGGGAAATTTGGAGAGGTACAAAATGCTGTAAAAGTAAAAGGGATGAAAGCACTTTACAGTCTTTTCAGTTCTTTTAAGAGTAGACATCTCCCGTCCACTGCTGTGATATTCAAATTATTTGATCAATTAATAAAACCCATATTGCTGTATGGTAGTGAACTATGGGATGCAGAGTATCAACTTGTAAAGTGGGATAGACTGCCTGCTGGGGCTGCACACATCAAGTTCTGTAAAATGATACTCAGTGTTAATAAAAATTCTTCCAACAATGCCGTTCGAGCTGAACTTGGCAGATTCCCACTATCCCTCGAATGCATCGTCAAAAATGTCATAGCCAGCTTCACTGTGCAACTCCAGGTACATTGCTCCGTGATTTACTGGAAGAGCATAAATTAACGACGGAATATAGCGGTTTCCGTCAAACATTGGAAGGTTACAATATACCATCATCTGCAGTGCACGATAATAAATCCAGTAAATTACTTGAAAATTTAACAAATGATTACACACTCTGTTTTAATGAATGCCTAAACAATGACAACAAAAAGAACGGTAAAAATAAATTGCGCACTTATCGCGCCTTCAAAAATGACATTACATTTGAGCCCTATTTAGCTTACTCAAAAACAAGAGAAGCATAAAGTATGTTTACAAGATTACGGATTAGTAATTATAATTTGGCAGTTGAAAAGGGGAGACATGCACAGCCGCCAATACCTTTAGAAGATAGGATTTGCAATGCTTCTGATGTTTGTAAGGACTCCGGCGATGTGGAATCCGAGATGTATTTTGTCATGGACTGCCTGGCCTATACAAACATCAGGAGACGGTTGTTTTCAATAATTAACAGGAATAATGCAGACTTCTCAAATGCAATCAAACAAGATCGGTTTGAATTATTAAGAAAAATAATACGGCCTCATTATGTCACACCATCTGCAACATAATCCTGCTTTTCTTCAGGAAAAGAGAAACAATAATTGCAAAATAGTAGGTCATTAAACTGACCTAGGATTTTGACATTATATACTTATATGTATGATACATTAGCTTTATCTACTATACAAAAATAGTTGTTTCGTTTATTATTTGTTTATTATAATCATATCATATCTATGTTAACTCTTCATGCAATCTGCCTCTCTGTAGGCGTTATTTTCCTTGCATAAACTATTACTATAACTATTTCGCAGAATTGACGACTTCGAGTCCGTTTGTGTTTCACAATTTTCTCGTGTTGCACGCCGACGAATGATTTGATTGCCAGTGGCAGATGGGAAATTTAAGCCACATAACGACTGCAGTTTAGGGAAATAATCTTAGAGAGCAACCCCACAATAAGTGGCAGAGAAACGCTATCAAACGTTTTGGAATACGTTATATCTGCGTGTTTTAATAAAAAATCGTAATCGTAACTACGGATGAGGTAAACGACCGCTGATAGTAAGAACACAAATTACAGTAACGTAGTACCCCATTCGTAATTCTCATCAGTCGTGGTTCGTTGTGCGAAAGGTCTCCAATGACGCGCATGAGATACTTATAACCCTTGTGTACTGAATATGTCGTTGTGGGTTCCGATGACCCATTGGGTACACTTCCGGACTCCTGATCTAGAGGTTTCGAATTTATTTTCACTCAGAGCCATTTGCGTTTTGTCTTTGAGACGCTCATTCCCACTCGCTCACACGGAGGTATAGTGGAGCAAATATGCTGAGGCGTATGGCATGTTAATGGTACATATACCAATGCCACAAGTCCGTTTATGATCGGTGTGTCAGCTGAAAAAATCTTACAGTTACTTGCCGTTGTCCAACGGCTTTTCTTGGCATAGCGGTTTCCCCAATTCCCCAAACGCCCGGCACGAGATAACCCCGAGTTTGGAAATGTCAGTTTCAGCAAATGTAGTATTGTGAACTCAACATGGGACCGGAGGCCTCATATTTGACCATCGCCATCGATGCGATATGTTCAGGACGCCTTCTTTGTAGAACCAAGATCGCTGTCACACAACACTTAGGTCTTGGTAGAACGATTCCAAACTGGAAGAAAACAAATCATGAAAACTTAAAAGAGTATGCTATTATTTTACATCAAGAATGTATATCCCCCAATACAAGTAAAAACGTCCAGACGAAATACAAATCTGTATTAAGAGCAGCAACCGCGCGTACGATCATTCAATTCAGAAAGAGAAGGTTTTTTTACCTGCACTCATCGAAAACTGATTACACATGTCGAGGCCACCGTTTTTGATAACAGTAATTAAATGATAAATAAATAACCAACTCAACGAAATAAATTCGACTAGATCATTTTTTTGCCAAGATGATATTTTTTTTTGCAGGTCTTCCATGCGTTAACCCTTTACCTAACATGAAAAGCAGACGACACTTACAAAAGAAATTCTTGAATAACTAATTTTTTTCATTTTTGTCTCAAAAACATAGGTTATGACTCCTCGTTGGAACAAGCTCGACTTGAGACAAAAAATGAAAAAAATAATGACAATTAATTGGCGATTTTCGAGAATAGCACTGGCCGGTTTGACAGTTACGTTGGGTAAAGCGTTAAACCCGAAAACTAAAACAAGGAAACACACAGCTGAAACACTTCTATAAACTTCAGCTGCTGTAGTACAAAGTAGAATAATGAATGGGATTTGCGTCATACATAGCACAAGGACGCACGACCATAACGTCATGATTTTCATTCATAAAAAAATCAACGCATAGACGCTGAACGATTGTCAAAATATATGCGAATATGTCAAGAAAAGGGGGAATAAATTGGTTATTACTACTAAGTGGGTTTCCGAGATGGTGTATTGAAGTCTCGACCTCGCCTCTGTGTCACATATCGACTCGCCCTAACGGACTCGTCGATATGTGCCCAGAGACGAGGTCGAGACTTCAATACACCATCTCGGAAACCCGCATGTTGGAAAAAACCTACATGCATTGTGAGTGTGCAATAACACAATACAAACTGTTACAAAACACTGAAGCTCATCTCCCAAAATTGTCAAGACGATGGTGGAGGCAAATGTATTCGTGACCCACCCCCTTCTCATAATAGTCTCATAACAGTTGTTATGGAGAATACACCCCATACTATGTCTTTTCAGCTCTCCGTGCATTTATCAATATATCCAGTGAAGATTGATTGTGAACTGCGTTTAGAGGTCTCGAGTTACAAATCGATCATTCCAGTACCTGCAAACAGCAGTTTTTTTTTTTATTGTCCATGCGCATGTTACAATCCGTATGCTATCTTGCGGAGGGTGCGACACAATTTAGCCATTTCGGGATATCGTTTCCCCGCATCCATGCGAACCTATCTTATAGGTCCAATTTTATCATATTTCGAGCTTTATGTTAAACATAATTTTGCTTGAATTGCTTCTCCTCTTTGGCAGACATTTTTTTTAAAATAATAATTTATTTCATTTTCGTGAAATGGGCCTTGGCGAACAGGCAAGGTCTATATTAACGCCTTTGCCATACATGTAGTGAACATCAGTCAGGTGTAAGTGCCAGTAAACAAAGAAAATTATGCTACTTATGACAGAGGTACGTTTATAAATTTGTCAATAGAATGAAGGATGTATAAGAGCAAAGTATGGGATTGGGTTGTTTTGAGGTGGGAGTAGTCTATTTTATATTGCATGTTGCAGCCTAGATATCTGATTTATCAAATAACATTTGGACAGTTCACACGATTACACGCTTTGGAACCACCCATTCTTGACAACGAGTGTTAATGTATCGCAAAGGGCGTTAAATTATTGCAGTATCACCCGCAAGCGTGAAAGACAGCCGAACGCAGAAAAATCAACACCTGCCATAGTGACAGATGTTGATTCCCGCGCTGGGCAACATTCGGCAATCTTTCAAATTGTCGTTACTTCAAATGTTATTTAATTCGAGTTTGTTGTTGATTTGTAATATTACTTATGTTCTTATTATTACAGTGAAAGGACATTTAGTATAATAAAAGACAAATTGACCTCTTCCCGACATACCAGACTTTCACCCTCCAAGTGAAATATTAACCCCTCGACTTTGTCTCGCGCCCAAACTCTACCCCTGGGGATTATTATGATCCCCGATGAGTCTGGAGGTGGGATGGGGAAATTTCACCCTCGGGGCAAGATATTTGAACCAGACCCGAAGCTTGCCGAGGGTCTGGTTCCAATATCTTGCCCCGAGAGTGAGATTTCCCCATTCCCACCTTCAGACTCATCGAGGATGATTTTTCTCCCCACACACTAGGATTACGTCATTATAGATAACTGGCGGTCACGTACTGATATACCCAATTTATCAAGTCGCAGTCCTTTGGAAAAACGAATTTCATCGGAAAGATTGTACAAAAGTTAGGAATATACCATAGGTATATACCAAAAAATTGATTTGTAACACTGTCCGCTAAGGGGTTAATGAATTTGAGCATGTCAAACTCTAATGCAAAGGGCATTGTGAGATTATTGATAAATTCGCGCTGTGATATTATTAAATCTGCAGAGAAACATAGGGCTGAAACAAATCAAGTTTAATATTTGAATAATAATTAAATATTGAGTCTATATCAACAAGGAACAGATAAATAGGAAATAAACGAACACAATTTAAGAAGCGTTTTTTTGTGCAGACGATAATGAAATAGTTCCGGTGACCTAATAAAATATGTAAATGAGTATGTCACGTGGAGTGGTGGGATAGAAATATCCCACCCTGCTGTCTCACCCGGGACACGCGTATGTTTCACGTATAGTGGGGATGGGGGGGGGGGGGGATAATCCACCACGACACACCAAACAAGCTAGCCTGTCCATATGATAAATTAGTCAAGTATCCAATCCCCACCCAACGATAATACTAATCTGGAACACCCCAGCCCCCACCCCCACCCTAACGTACAGTGTGGGAGTTTAAGTAGGTGTTTCACCGGAATATGTTGGCATTCGTGATGCATTCTTGAACTGCAAAGAATATCGTCTTGTTCACTGTTGTAGATATGAGGGGTTACCCCACAACGAGTTATTCAGTGTAAAGTGTTTCGGATCGATTTTACTTATATGGATTTGTCTCTGAGAACAAAACGACGTACATATCAACATATATTGTTCCTCATCTTTATACCCATATCCACGTGAACATATCGGGTTATCTGTCACAAATCCATTGTAGTTTTGTGCATTGAGATTGCAACAACGTAAACGCAACTGCGTAGTCAAAAAAATTAATGATGTTTGTTGAAATGTAAACTCATCTGCGGCTTCGTTACAGTTATGTCTTTAACTCAGGGGTCCCATTACAATAAAATGCAATGAAATGGAGAAATGTTTGTGGATTCCTACTATTTATTTATTTATTGGTGTTTAAGGTCACATACTTATGCACAGTGGCTAATCATGACCGTGACAGTGTTACGGGTGGAGAAAGCCCGAGTACCCGGAGAGAACCACCGAGCAACGACGAGCAGCTGTCAGCTCCCCAACATCGTAACTCCGCACTACAGCACAGACAGGGTTAGATTGGATGATGACATGCGCCCCATCGACGTGCGGTACGCCTTAGTACACGGCGTCATCGTGCCCCCATGTGGACAATCGGGGTTAAGTGCCTCACCCGAGGACACAACGCGGGAGTCCGAATCGATCGCTCAGACGGTCACCCATCAGAGGACTAACCAGGCTCGACGTTGCTTAACTTCGGTGATTTGACAAGAACTGGTTAACGGAACGCCCCCGTGGATTCCCACTGCGTGTCCTACCATTAACCCTTTAGCCAACGTAACGGCAAAAAACGGTCAGCGCTATTCTCAAAAATCGCCAATTAATTGTCATTATATTTTCATTTTTTGTCTCAAAAACATAGGTTATGACTCCTCGTTGGAACAAAAAATGAAAAAAAATTAGTTATTCAATAATTTTTTTTTTTTTGCAAGTGTCGTCTGTATGTTCTATTTATATCATGATTGCTGTGCATAATCAACATCCCGCGCTACAAAACACACATTGGAAAATAATCTAAATACACTGCGCACGGAATCTGGATTACTCGTAAGAACGTCATGTAAGAACGTATCTGATTAGACGTTACGTGTCTGAGTGACTTCATTCACTTAATTCAAGTTTAGTCGTGGTATAAATACAGAACATAACTCGGGTAGAGTACAGGGGACAGAAACCAATGGGCCTTGCAAGAGTTTTTGTAATCGGTGTGACAGGAATGGAAGTCCGTAGGAAAAATAGTCCCTCTGGACTATTATTCCGCGGAATTATAGTCCTAGGTCTAACATTTCTAGGAATAGTAGTCCGCCGGACTACTATTCCTAGAAATGTTAGACCTAGGACTATAATTCCGCGGAATAATAGTCCAGAGGGACTAACGTTCCTACGGACTTCCATTCCTTTTACACCGGCGCTCATGACACAGCAAAAACTCTCCATCTCGGCTAGTTGATTACAGTTCCCGAAGTACACCATGGCTGTGTTCTGTCTTAATGTTACCGCCCTCGTTGTTAATGGAACGTTTCAGTCTTTTTGAACTCTACAAATAAAAATAGAATCTTGTAGAACATGCTAAGTAAAAACTGGAATAATTAATGTTCTTGGTGTCCGCATGTAGCTTCTACAGTTATTTCTTGGTGGCTATGGCTCCGGTGATTCCACTTTTGTCGCTGCAGAGTCACCTTTCGGCAAAAGACTCCTTGGGTATATAATTCGAAACGTTTAAAGTATGTTCAGGTGCTTTGGTATGGTCTGTGGATGTGCATAAATGTTTTGAATATTTTATTCGACCCCTGGTGGCTCCGACTATGACACTTTTGCCATTATAGAGTCACTTTCCGAGAAAGGCTCTTGGAATATATAATTCGAAACGTTTAAAGTGTGTTCAGGTCAAGTCTGTAGATGTGTATAAAGGGTTCGAATTGTTTTTTCGCCCTCAGATAGCTTGGGTGGTGACACTTTGTTGTGACAGAGTCTCTTTCCGCCGAAACTTTCCTTGCGTATATAATTTGAAACGCTTAAAATATGTCCAGGTAAGGTCTGTAGATGTGTATACAGGTTTGGGGATTTTTAATTCATCTCCCGGTGACTCCTGCGGTGTCACTTTTGTCGCTAGAGAGTCTTTTTCCGAAAAAAGACTCGAAGGATATATAATTTGAAACGCTGAAAGTTTTTAGCTATGGTCTGTAGATGTACATAAAGATTTCGAATTTTCTGTTCGATCTTTTTTTTTTTTGCTAGACAGTCGCTTTCCGACAAAAGGTTCCTAGGGTATATCATTTGAAATATTTAAAGTAGGTTCATGGTTTTAGGTAGGATGTGTAGATGTGCATAAAGGTTTCGGATTTTATATTCAACCCCCGGTTGTTCAACGTTTGTCATTAGAGAGTTGACTTCTGGAGAAAGGCTCGTAGGATATATAATTTGGAATGTTTAAAGTATGTCCAGGTTTTCGGGTAGGGTCTGTAGATGTCCATAAAAGTTTCGGATTTTTTATTCGACCCGTGGAGTCTCCGGTAGTTCCGCTTTTGTCGTTCCAGAATCGCGGCAAAAGAACGAAAATTCTGTAAGATTCCAAGCCAACAAAAGTCCCCATTGAATCGAAGGGCACCCCACTATTTACGACTGTATAATCACTACCTGCTACCAAGGTTGGGATGAAAGAAAAAAACGCGTATTCTTGGAGAATCCGAGCCAGATAAACAGAAGGTTTGGGGTCCTTTGGTGTAATTTTATTTACTTTTCGGATCGTTTTCAGGACATACCTCTTTACAGATGTGGGTCTGTTGGACCTTTGATAACTACCTGCAGCCTAGAAATCATGATGGTACCCCATCCACATTAAATGGATGACAGGAAAAAGTGTGTCACTATAACAGTAAGCGTTGCGTAAGTGCACAAATATCGCATATTGCCATGATAATGACGTCGTAGGCTACCATGATAACCCATATGATGACACTGGTCACGTGACTTATGAAGTACGTTCTGGGGTCAATAGCAGGGCGATAAGAGAATAATTTTAGGGGTATAAGATACACTACTCAGGTAATATGATTCAACCTGAAATATGTTTTAAATGTGGATACTTTATTTTAATGGACAAAGGTCTGAGAATATAATATCAAATCTTCTCTGATAATAAGCGATGTATTTCACTTGTTTCAATTTTTTCGAAAAATCCTTTCTTTAAATTCGTTGTCCGGTGTTGTTGAATGAATTTGTCTAACACAGAGTATTATGTTGTGTTATTATCTGCTCATAAGCCTATATGCAGGTGGTGAGAGTGTCTATAATAATTGGTATTAGAGTTTGGAGATACCTGTACCCAGTCAACAAATTACAAAACTATCCCTGGATTAATTAATTCAGTTGAGTGATACTTGGTACTTCTTATAAAAATGTACCATGGTAAATGTAGATTATTATAACAGTCGGAGCGTGGTGGCTCAATGATTACGGTATTCGACTTCAAACTGAAAGATCCGCGGTTCAATCCCCACTAGGGATAATTTGTTTGCCCGCCCGTCCCAGGGTGGGAAACACCACTCGCGCGACGGAAAATTTCTAGCCGCATATCAAGGAAGATAATCAAAGCTTGAATTTCTTGCTAGACGAAACCACACACTCCTTATTTATATAATAGATATGACAGTGAATGTTTAAAAATTGGATACGACACCTGAAATATAAACAAAAATAAATTGTGAAATGTTTGGGGTGTTTAGTGTAAAGGCACTAGGGTTTTCTATTCTCGTTTGAGAATTGTCACCTCGAAAATACGTTCGTCAATAACGTAACGTAAGCCTCGTTTGGCACAGGTATGATATGGATTTGGGAAATCTGAGACACTCGTTTTCCAGCGAGCCAGAATTGTTGGTCAAGCTACAAAGATTTTGAGTGGCTATTTGTGGTAGTCATGTTACCACTGTGTGTTGGAACAATACCATAGTGTGCCAAGATATTTTAACCCTCTTACTGCCACAACCACTTTAGCCATATATGCTGGAATTCTATGTAGGCCTGTATATGAGGAAGTTTAATAAAATTTATGACATACTATAAATTCTATCATCTAATTAATTGCTGGAAAGGGCTACTGAGCCCTTTCCAACAATTAATCAGACGGTAGGTTTGATCTGCGCATACCAGAACGTACATATAATCATCATAAAGTAGGTGACAATAGTAAGTGTTAATGAGGGGCGGAAATGTTTGATTTTTGATGTGATTGCGCGTCAATAATTTTTCTAATAATGTTTCAAATTTGGACGGTAATGCCCTGGTAAAGTTTTCGGCTATGATATCACAGTTCAAAAAATAATTACAGCGGCTTTGTCCAAGTATTTACGACGCTAGCAAATAACCGGCACGAGCTATAGCTTTTATCGAATAACTAGTGCAATGCAGTGCCATTCGATAAGCGCGCTCTTGTGCTCTTATGTCGGCGGCAAAACTATTTTTATGGTTGCAAAATTGAAGACATTACGACCATAAAGAAAGATGAATTCTAATGACATTAAACTTTACTGCTCATAAACCGTTAAGCTCGACGTACAATACATGTTGGGCAATTTTCTGAGAAAACAACCAAGCAAGGGTGTTTCACCAAATACGTAGAATTCTCAAAAATGCCATTGCAAAGATCCAACAAACGTTCAACAAATTGATCCGGAAGGTCAGTTAGCGAAATCTTTGCTCCTTCGTTTTAACCCTTTAGCTAGTGATTAATCGATAAGGATTTGCGACCGTCATCTCCTTGCCGATTATTTGAGCACACAATCTGCCGGTTGTGAATGCCGATGTCAGATAGTAACAACCAAAAGGAGTAGTAGTATGTTTAAGAATGCATAGAACAGGGGTAATTTTACAGTACAGTCAGGTTGAATTCAAGTGTATGTCAGTGTGTGTATTAAAATAAAAATTAGCCCTCTGTGGAAACAAGTTAACAACGCAGCGTCTTTGATCGAAGAGGCTGTGCCGTTAACTTGTTTCTGCTGATGTCGCATTTCATTGAATCATCACACAACACGGGGATGCGTGTCATGAGAAGCAGACCAATCAGTGAGATTAGTCCAATCTTCAATCCTACCAATCATTGTGGCAACTTATTATTGTCCTTTCCATAACCCCCCAATGGTAAATAAACTCTGGAATAATACAAAATCAAGAAAATATCTTTTAGTTTTCAGCTCCCGATTACATGTAATATATTTAACTTCGCCGTCGTTACGTTTCTGTGATTTTAGCTCGCTCGAAAATTATATGAACGAATTTTTTAATTCTCTATGGGAATTTGTGTGTATTTTCGGAAGAGCGTCCATTTTGCAACAATGCACAAGTGACGTAATTGGGACCGTCCATTTGAGAACAGGTAAATTTGAATTTTCACGGCTTGCCTTTGCAGAAGGCGTGTTTTGACGAAGTTGGAATATCAGTTCGTCGTGATGATGGTTCAAAATAAAACTCAAGTCTTGTTCAAAACGCGTTAGTGAATTAGTGAATAAATAAAATATACATGTATTGTAGTCGTGACGTAAATTATTTTATTAATACGTGCCGCACCAGTTTTCCAAATTTGTCATGTCTTGCCGACAACTGCCCTCAGTATGTTGCTACAAACCTCCATTTAGGCTTTGATTGTTTGTGTGACAGTGACACGGGTACAGGCGAAAACAGCACCGTGTGAAATCCGGGGCCCGTTACTTTCGGTTTGGCACAGGAGTCCTGATTTCTTGGGTTTGGACTGCCCCCATCCAAATATGGCCTAAAAGACCTTGTTTTAATTTTTTACCTTGGCACGTCCTTTGAATTCGCCCCCCTCCCCCCTCCCCACACACACACATACACAAGATTCTGATTTCTGCGTCAAATAATAAAGAAGGAGGTGTATCGTGAATCCAGGTTGGATAGATTCCAGGGCCGAGGAAAGGGTGGGGTTGGGGGAGGGGTGTTATTGCTTTTAATGTTTAGAAGTCACTGCTAAACAACAAGAAAACCATGAGATAGTTGGGAGGGGAGATGTATCCTCTCATTTTTAACTGCTCAGTTTTCCACAAATTTATTAGAGAACCATAGGCTAAATACTCGGTTTCAAAACGAAACACAGAAAAAAAGCAGAATTTAAATGAATTAATTTCGCCATCGGAACTGGTGCCGTTCTCGCCACAATCAATTGGTGCCGTTTTCGCTCACTCGGTGCCGTTTACTCCAGGTGCCGTTTTCACACGGTGCCGCTTTCGCTATAACCCGACACAAGTCCAAGTAGGCCTAACCAATTTTCTTTTAAGAAAGTATATAACTAATAGCATGAGAGACTTGGCATTTTCGGATACAACCCTTACGAATACTTATAATCACTAGAAAGCTTATTGGAAAATTGTAGGGGAGAGGGGGGAGCATCACGTACGCCACTTCGTGATCACGCTGCCCCCCCCCCCCCCCCCCCCCGCCATTTCTCAGCAAGCACCTGATAAATCTTCTGAGGGAGAAATCACTAGGCAAAGTTGATCAGAGAATTTATATAATATTAATCATATTTCGACTCCACTGATTATACCCAGCACAGGCGTATATAGACCAACGGGCCAACTTTTTTCCATGGCTGCGGGGGGTGGGGGTGGGGGGCTGGAAGATTTTGCCCGAAAAGTAACTACGTGCGTAGCCGTGGTGTGGATGTTCGTGAGCGTGTCTTCTACTGGTGGGATCAAGGGAACCCTCCCCGGGAACATTTTTAAAAATCTGATCCGCTTGAGGGTTTCTAGAGAACCCAGACTACCTTTCGAACCTTGTAATTGGAAGAAAAGACGATCGCTTTTGTAGAGGTGCCTGACTGAATGTGTTCGAGCGGTCTCGTCTGATATCAGTTAACCGCAATAAAACATTATACGCTTCTCGGGATTCAGCTGGAGTAAATACGTGTAATGTAAGGCCTGTGTGCCCATAGCATTAGAAGATCGAACCCTACAGATGGATGAGGCTTTAACACTATTCACGTGGGTCGATATATAACAGTTTGGCTGGCCGCTTATTTGCCGTGGTTCTCAGTTAAGAAGGTTTGGGTTACTCATGTGCTTCCAACTGCCTCCCGATTCCCACGCATCATTCCTCCCAATACTGAGACGAACTGCTTGAAGACACTCTGTACCCCCATTCTTCACAATCCCTCCAATGAGCATACTAACCATCGCATTTGTGTCAACCACTAACCACGTCCTTTATTCTCCCACCCCACGTCCTCATTATACTACTCTCAGTTAATTTTGATCTAGAAGATTGAGATTTTGGACTTCCTAATAAAACGTATTCTAAGGTCACCACTACGCCCAAGTTACACATTTGGCTCTCCTTTTCCACCGTCTTTCCCAATTCCCCCTAATCTCCAGTGATCGCGACCTCAGCTTGAACAACAGTGACCACTCCTCCCCTTACAATGGTGCCATTGTCAAGGTACTCTTCAAAACCTGTCTTCTTTTTGTCGCGCAGGCCACACAAAGACCTCTTTCTTTTGACCTACTCTCGCCAGTTTTGGTTACAATCCCCATGACTCTTTCTCTAACGATTTTTTTTTACCTTTAGTTGTCTCTATTTCTGAGTTCGATACATCGTTTGGATAAATCCCTACAAACTTCTACCATTACTGCAGTTAATTATAACGAAATTTTTAAAAACCCTAAGCTATGAATTATTAACTCGACTGTCTAATATTTCTACATACCTGTGTTACTTCCACTGGGTCCAGTGGCGGCTCAAAGGTGCCTCCCCTCTGGATATACTTTAGCAAGGGGCGTCATATATGCCCAAGACCTAAGGTGGAATGCTAATAGAATTATAGATGGCGGCGGGGAGTATCCCCGGGAAAATTGGAAAAGAGATTTCAATCCCCAAGGGCTTTTTGGCCACTAAATAAACTATGTTCCCATTCAGCCTGCATCATTTTTCAGTGGGTAGGTAGAAAGTGTGACATTTTATATAATAAAATCAATCAGTAACTGGAGCTTTCGGCCACTTGGCCTTATTTGCCACATTGTGGGGACCTAGTGATGGGACCAAAGAAGTGATGGCACAGTAATGTGACCCAATTTAACTCATGTTAGCCCGCAGAAGCGGCCGTCTTGTGACGTCATCTCCATAGTGACACGTGGTCTTAGTGCGCATGCGCAGCGCGTGTTGTTAGGGTGATAGCACTTCTGTCGGACATTTTTGTCTGATGGAGGCCGCCATCTTGGTTTCTAAGGTAGCACGTGGTTGCTATGAGCCTGAATGGCCTACACCAAGACGGGGTATGTGCGGAGGGTTTGTTCGTTTGAATAGGAGTAAATCTGATTACCCAGAAAGACCCATCAATCCATCCAAACCACCCAAAACGACTATTTGATATGGATTCCTCACGAATCCTTCTTTTTTCAATAACAGGTACGTTCCTTTGTATAAGAGTAGTTGTACTTTGTAGAATTACCACAAACAAGCCGACAATCCCTCCAAATCACCAAAATGCGCTCAAAACAACCGTAACGGACTTGTACTTCCCATCTAGGGTTTTTAGTAGTAGCACGTAGTGCTATAGGATCGAGAGTATGTTCTACTACACTAATGTACTGGTCCAGATTTTCCAAGAACCCTATTTTTGTACCTATTACAGATACTACTCTAACACTAGCAATATGTCTAGCCCAAACTAGCTCTAGTTCGTTCCCTCGTCCAAGTCTTATAATCACCAGTGCTTGGTTTCCCATAACATGTATGCAGAGTTATCTTCAGTGTGTATAACGAAAGCCTATATGATTCTTATAGCCACGAATCCATCGAAGAGTTACTGAAAAGTCATTGCTCAAGCGACTCGAATCCCATCGAAATGAGCTATAGAACAATTGTTCGTTCGAGTGACTCGAATATACTTTCTTCGACTCATTTAGGTATTTGAGGAAAGCCAGTATACAAAATGCCCGACGGAACAGCGTGTCACCCTAACAACACGAGTTGCGCACTAAGACCACGTATCACTATGAAATGACGCCACAAGATGGCCGCTCACGCGGGCTAGCACATCAACCAAACTTGACGTAACTGGGTCACGTGACTAACTTGGCGTAACTGGGTCACGTGAATATGACGTCCTTCCTAGGTTTCCCATTAAGCCCCCATACCCCCCCCCCCCACCCTCCCATGTGGCACGATCACTACATCTAGTACTGATGATGTTACATAAAGGTAGACTTTCAGAAATACAGTTAACATTAGCGTCCTGCGTGATGAAGTTTATATTTTTTATAATTGTTGATAAAGACGAAGTGACCGAACACCCAAGATATCAATCACTTCTATTACACGTGGAACGACAGTCCCCCACCTTCCCAACACTTAATTATAAATTTGATAATTTTTTTCCCACGGGGCGCCTGAAGCTTAAGCGCGCACACTGATAATATGGTAAATTTTCTGGATACGATCCCATCAGACATGCATTCGCTGGCATAGCATGAAACATCAGTGATGCAACAAATCCCGAAACCCAAACTAAATGCCAAATGACACTTCACTATTAATTCTATTATCATATGGTACTTGTTAAACATATATTGGCCTATACAACAGAACCAAATGTCGCAACTGTGAGTAGAGTTTTACGTTGTAATACCATTGTATCATCAAAATTATTGTGATGTGTGTCGTAAAAATTACGACAGATTTGATGGCCGGCGAAAAGACTGGACATGATCAGTCATTGATGATTGACTTTTTGTGTGATGTCTTCCTTGCCTTTAGCACTGCAAAATCTTCAGTCTACAGTATCCACGTCAAGTCATTTAATTCCCGATGACTCAATAGCTGTCATCGCGCGGCCGCCTAATCTGTCGCGGCACACAGTGGATCTGGCATCGGTTTTTATAAGAATGAGGAACCTCTATTATTAAATATAGATACTCTCAACAGGTATCAGGGAACTAAAAATTTGAATTAGAGTTACCCGCCTTGAATTAGAGTTACCCGCCTTGAAAGGTTGCACTCGGAAATGATGCAATTGTTACGGAATTTAGTAAAAAGTCTATCGATCTGTGATCGTAAATTCTGACTCCAAGCGTTGTGATTACTGAGAGAACTACGGAGCCCCACCAACCGCGAAGTCCCATCAGCCCGTGGCGTTTTGTGATTCCTTACCAGACGATACCAGACACAGGCTCCAGATTCTGGGTTCAGGCTGGTTACCTCACGGGCTAGTCGTGTTCAGCACAACGAAGACCAGTTTACCAGTCATCTACGATTTTTATTAACAAATAAAACTCAACTGCCAATCGTTTTCTCTGGTATAAAGTGAAATTCACAATGTTCAGTCAAAGTTCATACCTTATAGCAACAGTGGCGGCATCCATCTTACTTCTTGTAGGTAGGTACTTCCTCGTCGGGAGCCCAGAGACAACTTCCCAAACATCCAGGAATCAGTGCTTATATCCACTAGATTTTTGATGCCAAACCTGATCACTCGACTACCAGTCATCGGAATAGTTAGGGAAAGTTCCCGTGACGTGGCAGTCACCATTGTTAGATGCTTGTACTGCCATGCAGACTGTCGGCAATCTGCATGCAATCTATCGAGTGGTTGTTCCACAAACACATTCCGTCGGGGTTCTGTTGACCGGGGGAATTGTGTGATAGAATTTACAGTTCTGCAACTTTAGCATTATGTGATGCCCGTTTGTTCTGGGAGTGTGATTTATGGGTTGATGACAGCTATGACAGTTCAAATAGTACCAATTCGGAGATTTCCGCCCGTGATATTTATCAACTAAAACTCGACTACCGGCGTTATCTCTGATCAGCTCTTCCACTGAGTGTAGGTCAGTCGGTCGAGTGTTAGTCGGAGTATTTCTTATTAGTTTATCCAATTCTGCGAATATCGGCTCTGAGGAAAATTAACAGCAATAATATGAGTCCCATTCAAACTAATAGAAAACTGTCCTGTTATTTCTATAATTTCCATGGGAGAACTATAGCTCTTCTTTCGAGCTTGCTTAACTTCTGTGGGCCAACTTCGCAACACAATCGCTAAAAATAAACAGCCTTTGGAAAATATATTTTTTCAATAAAGGTTTGAAACATTCTATTGACATCTTGCACTATTGTTGAATATGCCTGATAAAAAGAGGGTGATTTTATGTCTCTCAGACCTAAAAAATACAATTTACTTTTTGTGTGTTTTTGTAGGGAATTGCCTGAAAAATGCACGTGACCTGTACTTCCTTTCGTGTCAGTTTTTCTCTCTTATTTGTTGCATGACCCCTGTTCTCGGGTGAGAAAAAATTGTCTGAAGGGCTATACTTGACAAAGATATTTGAATGGCAAAATTGAAGTGGTGCGATCATATTTTTTCGCCCGAACGTTACTATTGTCGCATGTGTGGAAAATATTTTGTTCCGTGATACCTGTAACTTTGTTTCACTCTCGAATTCAAATTCAAAACCTGGGCATATTGGTCTGCGTCACGCAGCGCGTTCCGTGTGGCTTGTAAGTGAAGCTAAGCGCACATGTTTGCAGTTGCGGCAAGAGATCTGGGGTCCGATGTGTTATTTTTACCGGAAGCGTTTGTCAGAGAGAAAACTGATTTCGGAACTCATTGACATCGGCACATGTGTGCGGTTGCGTACGAAACTGAATTTGCTGCCGCGAATCCAATCGGCATCGGACAGAAAATGTCGGTGTTCGGCGTCCGAACGATGAGGCTCGTAGGCCCATATAAAAACAGTCCGCCTTCTTTTTTGGCATACTTCCTTTTCTTCTCTCAATTATTTTACCGTTTCGCGTATTTTTTTTTTTTTTGGGGGGGGGGGGTAGGGGGGCGCCTCTGGCCACCCCCTGAACCCACTCAAACAGACCACTCCCATTTGGGTGGAGCAAAATATTCTCCGCCTCGCGAGTTCCAACTTTCGGTTTCTGTAATTTCCACTTATGACGACTTATCCACTGTGAGTTGATGGTACACTAGTAAAATAGATTAGAATATTTGCCTCCTCATCTGCTCGTTTCAGGCATAGTGGATGAAATTTGGCGCAGATTCAGGCAGATTGAACAAATTTGAGAAAGACTGGTGCTCAATTTGAAATAACTTTTAAAACTCAACTTAGACTAGAGAAGGAGGCGGGGTTGAAAATAAAAAATATAGATACTAGGCTGAAAAAACAGTTGTTTTAGACAACCCCTACCTCCTATGCAAACTTTGCCCCTCTTGAATTTACTTCCCACCTCCTGCACAGGATGTAATTTTGTCTGTTTGAGTTGCATTCCAAGAGGTATTTCAGGATTTCTACCATAGTATGTGAAAGGTTCCAGCTGTTAGTCAAATAGTGATTCGAAATTCGAAATTTCTAGACGTTGATTTTATTTTGGGGGGGGGGGGAGCCCCACTCCCGCGACAACGAACGCGCACGTCATCGAGAAACGTGACGTTTTTACGACATACATGTAATAATGATTATAGCTGAATTCCCTGTGACCAAGAGGGGTGGCAACCGCACCCCCCCCCCCCCCATCGTCTCATGCGCGCATGGTTCTTGGAACAAATTCAAATGACCTCCCGTTAATTAATGATATGTGTCAGTTCTGGTGTAGCCGTTTAACTTTCTCCCTACATTTCACCCCCACCCGATAGGATAAAATCTCGTGTGTTTCCCCTCTCTAAATATAAAGCTTATTTAAAAAGCTTATTTCTGGCTCCCAAGACTGGTGGAAGATGAAAAGATACACGCAGGCCATGACGGAATATCTCACCCCCTGCATGCCTCCGCCCTGTGACTTTGCATTCGATTTATATATTCTTTGTTTCTTCATATTTGAAGATTTTGTTTGTAAAGTTAAAACTTTGAGCTAAAACTGAGACGTTGTAACTTTTCTTCTTAGTAGCGTGGAAGAGAGATAATCCACGCACACTGAAAACTACGTACGGTAAGTTTTACAAGCCTAAAATTAACCTACCCTCGCAAAGTATGTTACAATTTTTTTCTAACGATTATTTGAATGGTATTAAAGGCCGACGACCCAAAACATATGTAAAAAACGAACGCGAATTACTTTGGCGAAGTCCAAGTTCAATGTTATTGAACTGGTTCGGACGGGTGGGGGGGGGGGGGGGTGGGGTGGGGGGGGGGGGGTGGTCGAAACATGACATGTCCTGAATAGCCATGTTAATCTTTTAAAATTTAGTTCAAGTTATATGCTCTGCCCAGACTTCAAAGAGTATGGGCTATAAATTCACTGGCAGAGAAAAATTGGAACGTGTGTCTATATGTCACTTGGAGAGGTGGAGTGCATTTTTTGTGAGCACCATGTACTGTACATAGTCAGTGATGCCAGATCGAGGATCTGCCACCAGCTATCTCAACCCCATACTGTCTTGAATCTGTTTCTCTGCAAGACATATATGCGATAAACCAAAGATAGTTAGCCCATTTCCCCAAACTTGATTTCAATGCGATTCGCTTGACTTAATTATATTCTTCGCAGTTCAAGGGCAGGACAGTGCCGGAGTGGACTTCAGGTGATGGAGGTGGGGGGGGGGAGGGTTGTTTTAGGTTTCATGTTGGTAAATTTGGCGAAATGGAAGTAAAAGCCTGTATTCTGACAGCAACATACTTTAGAGCTTGATTTTTCGATAAGTAATCCGCGTTGGATGCAAAAAACGTTACATCTGGGCGCGGTGGCTCAGTTGGTAGGGTGCAGGCTGCAAGCCGAGAGGTACTTTGTTCGAACCCCACCTTCGGCAACCGGGTTGTGTCCTTGGGCAAGACACTTCACCCCATTGCCCACGTTGGGGCATGGTGGCGTTGTGTACTAAGGCCTACTGCTCCTCGTGGATGGAGCACCTGTCTTCAACCATTGTTATAACCCTGCTTGTGTGGAGTTCCCATGTTGTGGAGCTGAGAGTTGCTTGCCATTGTTCGATGGTTCTCTCCGGGTAATCCGGCTTCCTCTGTCCGCAAAAATGTCGTGGTCATGATTAGCCATTGTGCATAAATATGTGGCTTTAAACACCAATAACTAGCTAACTAAAAACAGTACATAATTTGGTTCTTCAATCAGAAATCTGTTGAAATCAGTGTTTTGGTCTTCAATCAGAAACCTGTTGAAATCGGTGTTTTATCGCCGAATGGGGTGGGGATAAATCCCATATATTGAAAAATATGGGGTTTATCCCCACCCCAATCGGCGATAAACTTCGACTCTACTAAAGAATTTTCATCGAAAAGGAATTTTCAGCAGAAAAACATTATTAAATCACAAGTCTGCTTTCGTGCACAATGTTTCTAAAGCTGTTACAAAATTTATCAGGGTGAACTTCAAAATTTTATTTAGAAAGCATCAACAGTTATTTTCCGACGTATTTTATTTATTTTACAGAAACGGTCATCACTTTGTGATCGTAAGTTTCACTTGGGCCCGAATTTCGCAACAAACGTACCGATGTTGTGGAACGGTTCAGATTTATGTTTTGATCTGTATCCAAATCCATCAAAACACAACTTCTTGCAACAACCTCGAAACCCTCAGGTAAAAATAGATTATGCTATCCGTTACGTCATTGGTAAACAAACATGTCGGCTGCTGGCGTAAAATGACAACAACGGTGAGCTTTTGAGTGAAATCAAGGGAAAATGAAGACCCACCGATAAGGTAGTAATGCGAAAATTGTCTCCTTCATCTATTCTTTAATTTGAGTGGTTGATTATAATTGAATAACAAACAGAACAGGAGATACGCGATACAGTCTTTCGCCAAGTATGTTTCGGAAAATACTATAAGTTTGTTACTGCTTGTATGAGTTTGTTAATCAAACATAAATACAAACAATTTTGATCCAGTGGTGTTCAATTTCACCATCGGCATGGACCGATGTTCAAACACCTCTACCGATCGTCAACCGATGGCTTAAAATCGGCCGATGTCATATGCGATTGCCGAACATCGGTTAATCACTACTTTTAGCTGGGGTAACGAGAAATGCGTAGCAAGTCTCCTATTCGTGCTTTGGTTAAAATAATTTTAGAGAGTTGCTGTTTTGTTTGGTATAGCGTTTGAGGATGTTAGAAATATTGCTGTATTTGCTTTATACGTAGATATTAGCACCAGGTTTTAATCCTTTACCTAACCTAAAAAGCAGACGACGTTTGCAAATAAAATTCTTGAATAACTATTTTTTTTCATTTTTTTTGTCTCAAAAACATAGGTTGTGACCTAACCTATGTTTTTGAGACAAAAAAGGAAAAATTAATGAAAATTAATTGGCGATTTTTGTGAATAACGCTGGCCGTTTTGACCGTTACACGGGGTAAAGGGTTAAAGACCCACATCTCGGTTTATTCGTGTGATTATGCGCCCCACCCACACCAACTCATTCCAAACTGACGCCTCCGGACCAATTGCAGTTTGCCTTCGACGTCCGTGATTCATCAAATCTCTAAGCAAGATTTGAATCAAGTGGAATATTGAAGCTTCTGAGAACCCATACATAGCAATGCCAAAATATAACTTTTATCATACTTTATTGTGAGATTTAAAAATAGCATATCACGCTCTTATTTGAAGCTATTCCTGCATCGATATTTCTATTTTAACCGAGATATTTGTTTACTAGAACATGATCCTCTTTCACGCTTATCGTTTTGTGTGATTTTCAATTGCTACAGATTGGAACGATTTTAGCAATAAACTATTTAATTTTCACAGCATTCGTGTAGAATGATGGCATTTGTCATGATGGAAAGATAATTATCGAGATGTACTTTCCATCAAAATATGAACGATTTTATTGCAAAATATTGGCCAAAAAATTAGGAAATATTGAATTGTTGTTAAATGTAGTTTCAAGCTGCTGAAGTTTTTTTTATTCATGATTTTTCCGTAAAGTAAATGATGGGAAAAATGACCAACCGACTATTTAACGACTCATAACTTGTTGACTAAAACTAGGTCATCACTGCCTTGAAGCAGCCATGACTTGATTCGCTGAAAAAATCCGTAGAGTCAGACATCAAGACATAATTCGTCTCTTGATCGTCACAAAGCGCCATCTGCAATGCATTGGCATTGCAGATGGTGCCTTGTTGCACTCGAGGGACTAATTGATATGAGGACTAAACATATTTGTAGGGATATATTTATACCCTTGATGGAGGAGTATAATGGAATCGCCCGTCATACCCGTCACTTTGCATAATGTCTCGCCACGTCACGTTTTGGCACGCCGCCTCACGTCGCGCCACTGACTAAACACTTTACTATCGGACCAAATTTAACAAAAGTTGGAACACGTGTTCCCTATAGCCCAACTATTGAATTTTGCTCAAATAGATCCACCCCACCCCTTTGAGGTACCCAAAAGGGGGATAAATATAAAAAAAAAATGTTTATTAAACTTCTTATTCAGAACCACTGTATACAAAGTTTTTATTTTTGTCAAGCAGCTCCTCACACTCATGTACATTTAAATTTGATCAAAGCAAGTTTGTGCGTCCATATTTAGGCAAATATTATAATTTTCTTATTCAGAACCACTGCACATAAAGCGTTTATTTTCGGCAAGCAACATTTTTCACTAATATTTCTGCATTCATATTTGGCTCGTTTGGGATCCCAGAAGTAGTTTTTGGGCTCCAGCATTCAAAAGTTGTAATTTTTTTTGGTAATGAGTTCTGTTTTTTACGCAACTTGGTTATTTACACTCGAGAGAGTGTAACACCATCAAATATGTGTGCCACGCCCAATTTCGGTCTCTCCGTGAAGAAATAACCTGGAAAAACTTGCATTTTTGTACAAGCAATTTGTTACTTTTAACAAATGGCATCTTGCGCTATTAACATTCAGATTTAGTTTAAACAATATTTATTCAAGATGATGTTATATGTATACATTACATAGCAGTACAATATATTAACAAAAAAAAAGAAGTTTTGCTAGCAGTATACGAGATAACAGCAACAGTGATAATTAGATTTATATATAAACTAGGATTCGACAGAAAGCCTTAGGCTTATGTGAGTCGTCTCCTACGTTTTATAGAACTTTTCGTAAAGATGATGGCAATGATAGGTAGTAACAGGTGAAACATGTATATCGCAGCCCAAGGGGGTGAGCACTAGCGGGCCAATGAATCTGGTTGAGTCTCTGACCTTGAACAAGCGCACCACCGGCCCGCATCATACTACGTGAGCATTCTAGATGCGTACGTACAGTCACCTGCAACTACATAATGGCTCAGTTTCCTTTACACCAGCAAGTGCAGCTGGGGAGTACCGACAGCTCTTCAGAAAAAAATGGAAAAAAACGATTTATACTAATTTCATGATTAGAATAAGTTGACCAACAAGCTCAGTCCCTTAAGCAGCGATATACGCGATTGTCTAAACTACACATACGGGAAATCAGAAGTGGTCTAACCGATAAAAAAATAGATGAAGAAAAAGATGAAGTCAGGGCGTAAAACGATACAAGAAAAAGAAGTAAAATAAAGAAGAGGGAGAAGAAGAAGAAGCCATCCCGAATACATGGTTCATTGTCTTTAGATAAAGTTGAATAGAAAATAAGATCTAGAATTTAAGATACTCTATCAATAACTAGATAGTAAAATTATGGTACATTGCCTTAATCGCGCGGACACCTACAGAGGATACAGAGGAATTCTTCATGAAGGTTAAGCATCTTCCAAAAAAAAAAAAACAGGTGTCATCACTCGTCAGAGGAACCGGCCACTCTGTAAGATGAAGCCTTGCACTATATCAAAAATTAGCCTGTTCTCCTCGTTACTGAAAAATTCTGAGCCAAAAAGAAGTGTAGTAGTATCTATAGTGAAATGGAGTAAATTGATGGGTCTATTGCGTGCGTTAGGAAACAATGGACAATGAAGAAGGAAGTGTTCTGGAGTCTCAAGTTCACCACACTGACAAAAAGGACTAGGTGCGAAATGATTATCGTATAAATGGGCATTAAGGCTGCTGCAGTGTAACCGCAGTCTACAGTGGTAAATTTGAGCTGTGCGAGATTTCGCGCCATTGTAAAATGATGGTGGTCGGAATTTGCCACCATTCAAGAAGGTCTTAAAAATACTCAGTGACGAATTCTCGCGAACAGATAAAGGCAGGTTATTCCACTGATCAGTTACATTAGGAATGAAAGAGGATTGGTGTAACTGTGTGCGACAAAATGGAACCCTGAGATTATGACGCGTTCGAATATTGAGTGATGGGTTTATTGGGGATATGAGAGGTGGAACTTTCTTGGCAATATGAGGAGGTGTTAAGTGGTGATGCATTTTTAAAAAACTGCACGAGCTTATGTTTTCGGCGTCTTTCTTATAAAGTGTCCCAACATGTTTCGGAGTATAATGAAGATTTATTAGCACTAATTGTTGCCCCTGTAACTATTCTTGCTGCACCGATCTGGATTTTTTCCAAGTCGGCTACTTGTCCTAACGAGCAATTATCCCAAACAGTATCACCATATTCCAGTAAAGGCCTGACAAAGGCAAAGTATATCTTTTCTAAAACATGTCTATCAAGCTCGAATTTGTGTTTCCGCAGCAAGTCTAATCGAGACCAGGCTTTGGAACAGATATATTCAATGTGATTAGTCCAAGTACATGTTGTATTTAGTACAACCCCTAGGTGCTTATGAGATTTGACTTCACTTATTTGAGCACCACCTAAAAATAAGGGTGGATGGGCAGTTGGGTTCATTTTGCGCGATAGAACCATACTCTCAGTTTTTGGGGGATTAAATTCGACTAACCATGTTTTTGCCCAGTGCTCAATTAAAGCTTGATCATGGTTAATTAAATTCGAGGCTTGGTTTGGATTTTCTACAATGAGATATAACGAAGTATCATCTGCTGCAAAGGCGTATGCATTCAGGTTTTTCCAGTAAAGTTTCTGCGGCCATATTTCAGTTCGGATTGGGCGCTCAAAAGTTTCGTTTGGGCTCCAAAATGCAAAAGTTACAATCTGTTTGTTATTTTTTCTTTTTAGTTTGATGTGACTTGGTTATTCACAAAGCTCCAAATGTGAGCGCTCTAAGTGTGTGTGTCATGCTCTATTGCGGGCGACCAACGTGGCGATACCATACGAAAAGGAGCTGTGAATTGCGCACAGCAATAGCTATAGTTTCTAACAGGAGGAATATTTTTACCGCTGGGTGACAGAATATTTTTACTCTGGGTAAGAAAATTCGCCTGCAGCACTTAAAGAGTTAAATATGTAATGAATTTTATAACACACCAATTTATCTAACCATTTACCTATCGTAACAACCAAAACCGGCCATTCCTGTCCACAAAAATACAGTTATTATTTCACTTGTTATCTCTAAAACATAGCTTATGTTCTTCAATGGAACGAGCTCGTTGAGCTCGTTCCGATAAGAGACACAAGTTTTGCGTTTGAGACAAAATTGACAATTTTCATTTATCAAAACAGTTTTAGGAGTGTAGTCTATTTGTTTTGGGTAAACGGCCAATCAAGATAGAAGGTCAAAGAACTGATACATCACGCAAACCATTTGACGAAATGAATATGTTTTGAATCTATGCGAATTGAAATGGGGCACTAAGATTCAAAACGATGAAATGTATTGCATACCTTACAGTACGGGGAGAGTGTATTATCACTAAATCACCTGCGGAGTGGAAATTCCACCCAGCAATAACTGCAAATATGTTGCAAAGCTTAACAAGCACAAGCTAAGTTCCAGCCAATGGATCTCCGGGTTAAACCCGGAGGTCCATTGGCTGAAACATTTCTTGTGTTTTTTGTCCATATGTACAGAATTTGAAAGGAATAATTTGGGTGATAACTCCACTCCACGTGTGATTTAGTTACAATCCACTCTCCGCGTACTGTAGTTCGAAATTATAGCTGAAAACATTTTAAACGGTAAATTGAAAAAAAAAAGTTTGTGACTGAAAAATGTATAAAAATCCCTTCTTCTACTATTCGTAACAATATTCTCCGAAATACGGTAAATACGTCCCGCAAAATGCAAACATATGTGGGTAATTCCCTGCACTTGCACTACCCAGATTGTATTTGAGAAGCAACACCATGTGCCCGACAGATTGCAAATTCGGTCCAGCTCAAAAATTAGTTCAGTATAGTCAAGGATGATGGCGTACTGAATTGTCAGTCAGACCAATGTCCATTTTCGACTTCGCCCTCGCCATCAGACAGCAGATTGAAATATTCATTGGTCAAATTCATATTCAGATCACAAACTATTCGATGTCATTTACTGTACGTGTGTATCAGGTGAATAGATTCGCCTGGTGACGTAAGTTGCTCATTTCCACAGGCACAGCTACGGACACAATCGGCCTGCATTTTTGGGAACGTAATCGGCTTGCGGGTGCTATCAGTGTGGGTTCTCTGGACGTAATCCTCATTAAGTCTACCTACGGACACACTCCGCTCGTTTGCGGGCACAATCGGCTTGCGTTTGCGGACATAAGCAGCTTGCGGACACAATCGGCATTGTGGCGTTATTCCGTCGAAACACGCGCAGCCCACCACACGGCAAACTATAGTTTCACGTAGCTTAACCTCTAACTTCAGTTATCCATTAAACTAATATAAAATGGTTATTTCTTTAGCGATATTTTTTCAGACCGACATGATATGACCCTTGATGTTAAATGTGTCGCTGAAACCCCAACTAACAATTAAACAACAACATTGTTCCTGAATGTAAATGGTTGATGGTGTGTATCTAGTTGACTATTTGATTGGTAAATAAATACTGGGCAAAACTCTGTTAATTTGTTTACGTATAAACATATTAGACAACCTGCATAGAATCTGTAAATTAACTCCGGCTTCCTTCGCCCTTAAAACTATGATCGGTTGTGGAAAGTGTCGTTAAATAAACAAAACACGAAATACAAGACAAACGCATGTCGCACGTAATCAAAGGCAATGGATGGGGTTTTTATGACCACATGGCATCTCACGAAAAGACAATGTCGCCAAAAATCAAAACAGGAGAGCTGAATGCATCACCTTGTTCCCCCAATCAGATGGCGCCTTGTTCGACTCAAGAGATGAAATCATGATTGTACTTTCCTAAACACTTATGCTAAAGCATAGAGGGTGAACGTTGGCTCAGTGGTTACGGCATTGGATTTCAGACCGAATGTTCTACGGTTCGATCCCCGCCAGGACTAACTGGTTTGTGTCCTTGGGCAAGACACTTAATCTCAATTGCCCACGTGGGGACTACACGCTAAAAACTAAAGTGTTAAAACTGACACTTTCAAGGTGTTAAACCCATTCTAACTCTTATGGTTTGATTTTAACACTCAAAGTGCAATGCTTTAAGAACTTAGACATTCCAATCGTCAGACATCTGAAACGTGAATGGATGGCACTTCCCATGTGTCTAGCATTGGTGGTTCTTCCAGAATCGTCCATAATTTGATTTGCGCTTGGTGGGTACATAATTAAAAGGACACAACGCAGATGACGCGGATCAGGCTCGAGAGTTCGAGCCTGATCCGCGCCATCTGAGTTGTTTTCTTTTAAGAGTCGCGATATTACACTTGTCAAGTGGTATTATTGTCAACACCTGTCAAGTTCTGGGATATCTACACTTGAACAAAGTGCTAGTTCAGCATTTAGTAAATGTTAAATACAGCACTTCAAGTGCAGTTTTTAACACTTTAGTTTTTAGCGTGTAAGGCGTAGTAGACATCGATGGTGCACTTCTCTTTACCCAATGCTAGTCTTACTTGTGTGGAGTTAGTACGTTACGGGGTCTGGCAGTTGCTCGCCACTGCTCGGTGGTTCCCTCCGGGTACTTCGGCTTCCTCCACCCGTAAAACTATCCAGCACGGGGTGACCCTGGCTGTCGAAAGTGTCATTAAAACCAAAAAATAAATAAGGCATAGAGCATGTTTGTTGATGTTACCAACAAGATTGCTGTTTGTAATCACGAAGTTGTTTGTTAGAAACGCATCCTCCATGTTTGATTGATAGTTAGACATTCATACTTACCCGAGAAGTCACAACAGTTCCAATTATCAAAGTGTTTCCTAAAGTGCCCAACACAAGAGAAACGATCATCACTATCAGATATGGCAGTGTGAAGGAGATGTTATCGTGGAAATACTGATTGTCCAACTTGGTCCTGTTGGCACCATCTCTAAAATATCCAATATCCATGATTGCAAGAGCTGGGCGATTAAGCAAGGTTCATATGATCCGGACTGAAAAAAAAACTTCGAAGCTGCAACACAGTGAGACACTGCCGACAAATTTTTTTTTTCTTACATATACGAAGATATCAATTGTTTCTTTACATAATGCCAGCAGAAAGGCATTGCTGCAGCGACATGGAGGTTCTCGTCATCTCTGTGGGATTACCACGAGGTTTAGGTGCTAAGCGCATATTCTATTCTGTCCAACCAACGTCACACAGTTTATATCGCTGTTCCAATGGTAATGATTATCACTAGATGGCGATCGATCTACATTGCATACTAATATGTGTTTGGTGTGATAGTGGCGACGAATACTTACTCTACAGTGAACGATGATTTGCTAATAATAATGCCATTTAACGTGACACTGTTCTATGCATCTCCAACTCAAATTACGTTTATTTTACCCTTTACCAAATACAACAAGCAGACGACACTTCCAAACCAAATTCTTGAGAAACTACAAATTTCCATAACCTTAACTTATGACTCCGCACTAGAAAGCGCTCAGCGAAGTCGTTCCAATCATGGGTCATAAGCTGTATTTTGTGGGAAATTTTAAATGTCGATTTTTACGAAAAACCGGATATGACTGTTGGGTTAGGTGAATGGATAAGAAAAATCTCGAATGTCATGTTCGGATTCAAGATAAAATAATGATAACTTGGGAATTCTTCAGTTTTCTCTCTGAAGTAAAATGGGGACGTACAAATAGATGTTCCTGTCACATGAGTGTAACCCAACAATGTATCAGGCCTCTATCGCTGTAAAATAATTTAGTCAGATAATGAAACAGATTGGGTTCTACGAATATCAAATTTCGAATAGGTTGAGGAATTCGAATCGAATCGCACTGCTTTTCATGTTGCAGATCTTGCACCATATTGTCAGTTTGGACTCGAGTAGGATCGTTGTATTAACCCTTTACCTAACATGAAAAGCAGACGACACTTCCAAAAAAAAATTCTTGAATAACTGATTTTTTTCATTTTTTTTTTGTCTCAAAAACATAGGTTATGAACCCTCATTGGAACGAGCTCGTTCCAACGAGGGGTCATAACCTATGTTTTTGAGACAAAAAATGAAAAAATAATGAAATTTAATTGGCGATTTTTGGGAATAGCGCTGGCCAGTTTTTGCGGTTACGTTGGGTAAAAGGGTTAAACGGCGACTCGTCTCTTTGGGAATGTCAAGTAAAAATCGAAATGTTTCGGACACGGATTCATAATATTTTGGAACTAAATCCTTCTTGAACACTTCTTCTGTCATCAGGTCTCCTGTACTGGAGACCTGATGTTAGAAGAAAAGAACGAGGAGACATTTGATATGACTTTGAGAACATTTTGACGATTCGAAAATGTCCGGATCTGTACCACTCCATTCGAATCATCGGGACAATTTCGAATCGTATCGAAATTCGGAACATCGCAGGGCCCTAGCAGCAGAACATTAGAGTCTTGACAAATTGTTCAACATTAACAACACGTCTCAAATCTTTTGCACCTAATAATTCGGTAAAGCAGCGTTTTGTTGTATTTTCTTTGGATCATAAAATGTTATGCGACAGACTATAAAGAAGGGCTGTCTGAGTTTTTTCTAACTATGTGTCACATGACGGCATTATTTTAAATAAAGAAACACCAGATATGGACTGTAGTATTTCAGGGCGCCCGCATACGCCGTAGAGCTAAAACAGTTAACCCTTTACCTAACATGAAAAGCAGACGACACTTGGCAAAAAAAATTCTTGAATAATTAATTCTTTTTCATTTTTTGTCTCAAAAACATAGGTTATGACCCCTCATTGGAACGAGCTCGATGAGCTCGCTCCAATGAGGGGTCATAACCTACATTTTTGAGACAAAAAATGAAAAAAATAATGAAAATTAATTGGCGATTTTTGAGAATTGCTCTGGCCTTTTTTGGCCGTTACGTTGGGTAAAGGGTTAACCGTTTCAACGCCTGTTCTTGAATGGTTTAGTCCAATACAGTGCCATCTGAGGCGAATGTGAGATCCTTTTGGGGTTTTAGGGATGCTCGGTAATAATTTAATCTTTAATCTTACAGCCCTACAGAGATGTAATCCGAATCGATTCGTTGTTCATTGTGTCGACTAATCGTACTTCATTGAGTCAACTTGTCGTTAACTACATTTTCCATCAAGTACAAAATTATGCGATACCTGTTAACTATTGTAATTCAGTGATTAAGAAGCATATACCATGAGGTGACAAAATTCCTCGCCCACAATTAAAGAAGTGGATAAACAGAGATTATTACCTTTATGTGGATGTACAAAATATGTATCCGAGTCGAGCTCCGAGTTCTAAGTGCTGATCACGACGAGTCGAAGACGAGTCGTGATCTACCCATAGAAGCCAGAGCGAGACTCGGATACATATTTTGTACATCCGCATAATGGTAATAATCATTTTATCTTACAATATATTGGGGATAAGTCAAGAATGTAGACGAATATATAACGAACTATTTATTCATACGGATGAACGAAAAGAAAAAAATGGAACTCACGCGAAAGGAACGTGCTTGTATCCGACCCCCTGATACAAATATCTGTATCAGGTGGTCGGATACACGACAGTTGCGGAGTTAATACAGACAAAATACATGTTGATTGTAAGATAAAAATGGTTATGAAAAAACAAGATCATCTCATATATATGCCTATAGGAAGTTTCGAGGAAATCTGATTGATTATCGGGGGGAAAAACGAAAGTGACAGCCTTGCATGTCTAAAGAGACGTACTTTCGGTTTTATATATTTACATTTAATTCTCAGTCACTGCCAAGAAAGTTGTGTCTCTCGATGATGAAACATAACATGCTGGAAATGACGATAAATATCCTGTGCGGATATACTTCGAAAAACAGAGTTAACAAGTTGTTTTTATAAAACAAATATCAACAAAACAAAATTCAGAACATTAAAAAATCTCCATTCTGCAGAAAATTGCGGGAACCAGCTAATCGCGTTCACAATCGTATCGATTTACGAACACCAAGAATTGTGGATAAAAAGGGCACAACTTTAACAAAAAATGGACCAAATTTACCAAATATCGACTCATGTAGGATATTCTCCTCATGGGCTAATGGGTGTCCATACCGAGTTTCATAAAAATTCGATAATACTTGTTGGAGTTATCGCGTTCACAAGATCAATAAGTTCCAAACACCAAGAATTATGGAAAAGGGGGGGTATAACTCACACAAAAATGAATGAAATTCCCTTAATATCGAACAGCTTTGATATATTTTCATAGTGAGTGCCCATACCAAGTTTAATAAAAATCCAATAATATTTGTTCGAGTTGTCGCGTTCACAAAATCAATAATTTCCCGAACCAAGAATTATGGGAATAGGGGCATAACTCTCACAACAATTGACGAAATTCACCGAATATCGAACTCATTCGAGATATTCTCATAGTGAGTACCCGTACTAAGTTTCATCAAAATCCCATAATATTTATTCGAGTTAGTTTTGGCGGGGGATAACAATTAGAATAGAGACGATTACAAGTGCAGGGGCGGGGCGGGAGGTTTAGGGATTGCACACACAATATTGTTTCTAGTGGGGACATTTTCCTTTGGATTGGAGTCTCAGGCATCGATTCGCTCTTGTTTGTAATTATGTACTTTCTTGCTAGACTATATTTGATACCTCATTGTTTTGTCTCTCACACAGTCGGTCATACAATTGAACGACTGTAGTACCCGATTCAGGCAGCTGGAAGCCAGCATGACCAACTTGGAGTACGATTATATAAGAAGTTGCATATTTTATTTATCCACAAATAAATGTCCAGGACGTTTTGGATTTTTGAACTATAGTCTTGATTGAATAATATTCCATTTTCGCGACACCACTGTTTACAACCCGTCGTCAGTTTAAGCAAAGAGTATCACAAAGGTAACAAAAGGGTCATAACGATAGTTCAAATCGACTAACAATAGAATACAATAGAATGAGAAGAAACTTATAATGCACTCTAACCCTTTTCCCGACATAACGACTAAAAAAGAGAGCACTTTTCACAAAAATTTCCATTCAATTTTCATTATTTTTTATTTGTTATCTAAAAACATAGCTTATGATCCCTCATTGGAATGGGTTCTTTGAGCTCGTTCCAGTGAGGGTTCACAAGCTATGTTTTTGACGCGCAAAATAATAAAAATAGTTATTCAATAATTTTGTTTGCTAGAGTCGTTTGCTTTTCATGTTAGGTAAAGGTTAAACCGATCTCATAAACTTACTTTATGATGCACGAAGACCGTATTGCATCTTTTCAATGTTAATGGCTCTAAAGTGTGACTTAAAGTGTTCTGAACAGGAAGTTGACTGTAAATATTGACAACCCGCAGATAACTGATGAATGTTCTATTTGTTTGAAAAACACAAAGCAGGTAAGATAGAACCCTCTACAAGTAAACATATTTACTGGATTAACCCTTTTAACTTTGACGCCCCAAGTGGTTTCACATTCTACACCGCTGTCTTCGGCGAAATGGATTCCTTTGAAATTTATTTTTGTAATACATAAAATATACACATAGTATTCGTGATACAACATTTTGTTTAACACGTATCGTGTCGGTACCCCAAATTGAGCATGTTGGATCCTTCAGCAGCCGAAAACGGGTATCACTGTGCTCTATTTATATGATCGAGTAGGCGTGTGACACAAGTTCAGTTATAATATATATTCTTTTTTTTTAACCCGTTACCCAACGTAACGGCCAAAGCCGGTCAGCGCTATTCTCAAAAATCGCCAATTAATTTTCATTATTTTTTTCATTTTTTGTCTCAAAAACATAGGTTATGACCCTCGTTGGAACGAGCTCGTCGAGCACGTTCCAATGAGGGGGCCATAACCTATGTTTTTGAGACAAAAAATGAAAAAAATTAGTTATTCAAGAATTTGTTTTGCAAGTATCGTCTGCTTTTCAGGTTAGGTAAAGGGTTAAGAAAGTACATGATTACAAGCAAGGGAGAATTGATATATCAGGCTCCTTTCCTGGCGAAAATGTCTTGACTGGAAAATATATTGAGGGGATCCCATCCCAAACCTCTCTTAGCGACGCCTCTGAATGGGTGAATCCATCTTGAACTTGTCGGGTGGATAAGTAATAATTTAATCATTTCACTCTGTATATAAGGCCAAATATTCATGTGTAACGGGTTGAAAGGGTTAGTACCATGAGCAGACGACACTAACACAAAACATTCTTGAATTACTAAATATTTCATATTTTTCTCAAAAATGTAGCATATGAGCCCTCACTGGATCAAGCTCAACGAGCATGTTCCAATTCTGGGCCATGAGGTATGTAGGCAAAAGAAAAAGAAAAAATAATAGAATTATTTAAATACCGAAATTTGGAAATGTTGGATATGGGTGTTCTTTGAGCTAAGGGTTAACAACTGAACAAAATATCTGTGTATCTGTTTACTTTCCGTCAGTGCTCACCAGCAATAAAAGTTCTGAATAACACCCAACGCATATTCGATCGAAGTCCGGGAAATAAGCAATTTATTCGTCGTGCCTTTTTTCTTCGACCACATGTCGTAACGGTTTTTCTGTACCGTCTAAGTTTTCGTCTGACAGAACAAAGTTGCGTCCCGTGGCTCCAGTGTAGATTTTAAGAATCGAGTAAACTCTTTCATCGCAATATCTGCAACATGGGGAATTTTATCCACAATAATGCACAACGCGATATGTCTATTTCTGTTTTACCTGATTTCCCACCAGGTGTCTCTCCACAAAATACAAAAGAGGTGGTAACTTGTCTCGGGTCGGTAATAAACCCTCGGCCTGTTATTCATTCCTTTCGGGCCGTTAATAAACCATAACGCCATCCAAACTCGTGTTACTGTTATATCCATGCTAATACTTCATTAACACATGAACTTAGCTTGGTTGAGTGTTGGAGGTCCATATTTGTGGCATTTTGTGCTTTCTTCTGGTCTGCAGGTTTGTCAATATACAGGTATCACATTCTATCCACGTGCTTCTTATTATCCATGTAGTTAACCCTCTGATGTCAAAATATCCAGATTTGAAGTAGCCATTATTCCCATAATGCAACTGGGAATTTAACCAATTCAATCTTGTTTGACAGAGCTCATTGAGCTCTGTCAAACAAGATTGAATTGGTTAAATTTCTAGTTGCATTGTGGGAAATATTTGCACCCTGAACTTTAGATATTTCGACATCAGTGTGCAGGGGGTTATTTAGTCTGTTTGTTTGTTTTTTTTTTCTTACAATTTATGGGAGTGAGCAGGCACTCTCCCATAAACTAAAACAAGACAAAGACTTGTGAACAAATTTTGACTACCGAGAATAATATAGCATACTCCCATTTCATGTTTGCACATATGCACACAGTGAGGGTCTTCGCTTGCTTCCCAGAAAATAAATAATAAAAGATAAAGTCCTGCCCTTTGTCTCAATTTAAAAAGAAAATTCGATAATTATCTAGGCGCTGTTTTTTGTGTCCTTATGTCTACATATTTTAATGAAATGTTTATCAATGAAGACACTTCGTATAATTCATTGTACTTATTAGAATCAGACTATCTATAACAGTAATTTGCTTTAACCCTTTACCTAACCTGAAAAGCAGACGACACTTGCAAAAATAATTCTTGAATAACTAATTTTTTTCATTTTTTTGTCTCAAAAACATAGGTTATGACCCCTCGTTGGAACGAGCTCGACGAGCTCGTTCCAACGAGGGGTCATAACCTATGTTTTTGAGACAAAAAATGAAAAAAATAATGAAAATTAATTGGCGATTTTTGAGAATATAGCTGGCCGGTTTTGGCCGTTACGTTAGGTAAAGGGTTAATCGTCCTCGACAAATGTTTTTTTAATAATCAACATGCATCACAGACTCCTACTTAAAAAAACAATATGAGCAAATCGACCCCCACCCCATTCACGGAAGCGGTATATGGGATGGCAGGGATGTGGATCTGTTCAGAAATTGAAGAAAAGCGAAGACGATTACAGTTACGGTTTTGCATCATATACCTAGTTTAATCACAGTAATTATCGATTTAGCTGTCAGTACATGATATCAAAGCCTGTTAAGAAGTCCCAAGCACGTCAGTCATTTGGACGTAGACGATCTTGGCTTTGTTCTATATATTGAAACAAAAATAATTGTTTTGAAAACTATTGTCGCTCTGTGACAGATCTTCTTCTGGAAGATTTAGTTAAAATAACTACTTTCTCGTTCAGTAGGCATATACAAAGAAAGTACTGAACAACAAATCATTAAACCTTTCTTTTTCCACTTAACATCTAAATGGATAAGGAAACCGCGATCACAAATCACACAGGTCGTGGAAACAACAGCAGGTTTCAAAAATGCATCTCGTTGTAAAAGAAACACAGGCTTGTTATATCATTCAAGACTTGACGTCGGGTCTTAAATGTTACACAGAAGGTTCGAGAGAACTCAGTGAAGCAAAGACTGTTAACGGTAACGAAGATATAGGGGACGAGGCGATGTTCAACCTTCCGTCGAATTTGTCGGACATTTAATTTTTGTAAAGCTTGTTTAGATGTTCAAGATGACTCATCCGTTCACGCTTAAATAATTGCCATCTTTTAATTTTAGTCAAAGAGATCACGCCTATCTGTATCTATTTTTTTTTATATTTTCCATGTTAAGAAGACAGACACCCTCTCTTGATGGGGTTGTGGAGAATAGCAAATTTCTAAACAAAATTACTCTCTTTCCATCGCATAATGTTTTAGACCTTTCCAGTCCCGACTGGCCGACTCCAGCAAAAAAATCCATGTACCTACCAGCCGGCGCATTTTTCACACTTTGTTTATAAAAAAATAATTAAAGTTTCTTCATTACGTGGCGTCATGTGCTCTGGAGGAACAGTCACAGGCAAATCATTGTTCACGCACACATTTTCGAGGCATACAATATAATAAACACTAAAACAGTCTTTAACCCTTTACCTAACGTAACGACCAAAACCGACCAACCTTATTCTCAAAAATCGCCAATTAATTTTCATTATTTTTTTCATTTTTTGTCTCAAAAACATAGGTTATGACCCCTCGTTGGAACGAGCTCGTCAAACTCGTTCCAACGAGGGGTCATAACCTATGTTTTTGAGACAAAAAATGAAAAAAATTAGTTATTCAAAAATTATTTTTGCAAGTGTCGTCTGCTTTTCAAGTTAGTTAAAGGGTTATCCGACAAGATATGACCCTGGCCGTTGTATTTTTCAGAAATGTATTTTCTATTATGGAAATACCTAACTGAAATGGACCACCAGCATTTTCAAAGATATGTTAATTTGCCAGTTGGCAAAATGCCATACCTTTTGAAATGCTAACGGTTCATTTCCGTCATCTTTTTTCACTTGTTAAAAATACAATTCGGTAAAATACAAGTGTGAATGTTTTATAGTATTGGTCCCAGGCTGGTGACAGAAGAGGAGTTCAAAAGAAGACAAAAAGTAGAAGTTTAAGAACACCTCGACGATTCGAAATTTACTGAATCAGTGCGAGTCGAATGGAACAGAATCGGATCATCTGCCCGATTTCGTATCGAATTACGATCACACAAAAATGCCTGTAGAATTCTTGCTGATATATATCATTCAAAAGAGAGAGAGTTCGCAGTGTACTGAAAACATGTGTGTTGACGGTGAAACAAAGTGGATGCCGCCATATTATAATTCTTCTTCTTATTGCTTCACCTAACGAATCGGCCGCATTATTTATTTATTGGTGTTTAAGGTCACATATTTCTGCACAATGGCTAATCATGACCACGACAGTTTTTATGAGTGGAGGAAGCCGGAGTACCCAGAGAGAGCCACCGAGCAACCGCGAGCAACTGTCAGCTCCCCAACAAACTAACTCCACACAAGCAGGGTTAGCATTGGTTGAAGACAGGTGCACCATCGACGTGCAGTATGCCTTAGTACACAACGTCACCATGTCCCAAGTGGGCAATGGGGTGAAGTGTTTTACCCAAAGACACAACGCGGTTGCCTAAGGTGGGATTCGAACCGTGGACCTCTCGGCTTGCAGCCTGTACCTCTACCAACTGAGCCACCGCGCCCCCAACCGACGGCATCTACCCGCGTAATTTACAAATTGAGCAGTTGAAAAAAGATTATTTTTCAAAACATTTCAACAAAACCATATCATGTGACCTTTCCTTGGAACGAGCGCGGCAAGAAGCTCGTTCCAATGAGAGGTCACATGATATAGTTTTGTTAAAATTGTTTGAAAAAAATCATAAAACAAATATTTAAAATATTAAATTTTGATATTCTGTGCGTTGGGAAAGGGGTTAAATGTGTTTTGTTATCGTCAGCATTTGGTTTTCAAACTTATTGCTAACACCTTGCCACCATACACCTCCATACATAAGCTATTGGCAATATTGACGAGATTGTGGCTACGGTCAGGCGACCAAATGGGTGTTACAGACCTGGGGTCGTGTACTTGACGAGAGGTCAAAAGTTTCCAGGATAATTCTGGTATATTTTCAATGATGTTTTGGTTGTTGCTGATGAGAACTTCAAGGATTCTTATAAAATTTCTTGGAGCGAAAACAAGGTGACTTCCCTCCAAGATGTACACATAATTTCACGAGGATATAAATTAGTGAATTTGCGCTCAATATTCCCAATTTTATTGTCATGTCAAAATATATCCGAAGTCCAATGTATACACCTGGAACTTAATTAAGCACCCCCTGTTTTTTCGCAGTGGTGTTGATAGAAACTGTCATTACATTCAGGCTATCTTTAAGGTGGCCAAAAGTGATTGTTTGCGGAAAGAATGGTCTATTGGCAAATGAAAGACAACACAATGATGAAGATATGCAGCATTTTAATGGCGCTAATTACACATATCTGTCACTGATGTTTTTGATGGAAAAATGTTTTCTCGACAAGTATGGTGCTGGGACGGTCCGTGATGAAACAATGCCGGTACTTACTGACGAAAAATGTAACCTGTCATATCCTGAACACCATAGCAGTGTCTTACGTTAGTAGCGAGTGCATCCACCAAGTGCTCGGGTGACAGCCTGAACCCCCTCCTAATGCTACCAGTGAGCTTTCTGACACTTCAGAGGCACTGCTGCCACTCATCATGCAATGCAGTTTCCAAATCAGCCAAATTCTGGATATGCGGATCTCCTGCTTGCACACGATGTCCAAGAAAGGCCCAGATGTGTTCTAAAGGGTTTACATCGGGGCTTATTGCAGGCAAAGGTTGTGTTATAATAGCGTTGTTCTGAAGGAATGCTCTCACAGCATGGGAACGATGTGACCTTGCATTGTCGTCCATGACAACCGGATTGTGAGTGCCCCGGATGTACTGACGACCCATTGAGATTCCCACGTACAGTTACCATAACAAGTTTACAATCAATAGGTTTACTGGGTCTAATAGTAATGTTGAAGAATAAGGTTTATAAATTTCATATCACATCGTGATGAATTCATGATTCTTTTTATCCCATAGCTTGTAATTTAACGCATTACCTTACTAACGAAACTAGCCGACTGACACTATTCACGAATACTGCAAACGACATTTTATTATTTTCTAAACTTTTGCCTAGAAAACATAGATGCAAGAATTTAAAAAAATTACTTATTCAGGAAATATTTGTGAAAATTTCGTTTGCTTGTCGTGCGTCAAAATTAGGGTTTATCTCCACTTTCTCAAAACGTGACTTGCAGATTTAATTTAAACATCCATCACTGTTATAGATGTATGTGACACTACACTTGATAAACATGAGATATTGAGCTAAGCGTCTGTTAATCCCCCCCCCCCCCCCCCCCAACAGGCTGCCAGACATCGAAATTGTGATAAATTGAACTGTTTCTGGGCATCTGCAGCACCCAACGGGTACACGAAAGATAAAAAACTTCCTTCAGTGGAAGTGGAATTTACCGCGGAACATTTTTGTAAGTAATAAGGGTTTTCAAAAAACCAAGCGATAACCCGTTTTGGGCTGGTTAAACAGCGATATCCCTCAAAAACCTAAAATTTCATGTATTTCGTGGATTTTTCTAAAACCATGTTGTAGATTTTCACAAAAAATTGGCCATTCGTAGGTCTTGGTGTGGCATTACAAATTGCATAGACAAAATATTCCAGCAAGCGTTTGTTAACCCTCCACAAGCTCTGAAACATCGACATGTTGATAAAATGGGCTGTTTTCGAGCACCCACGGCGTCCAACGTGTACCTGAGAGACAAACATAAATTCTATTATTGGTATTAAAAAAACAAGGGTTAACCCTTTTTGGGGTGGTTAAAGAGCGACACCTCTCAACAGCTTAAAAATTCATGTTTTCCGTGGATTTCTCTAAAAACATCTTGTGGGCTTTCAAGAAAAATTGGTCATTCGCAGATCTTGGTGTGCCATTACAAGATGCATGAACAAAATATTCCAGGAAGCGTTTGTTAACCCTCCACGGGCTTTCAAACATCGAAATTTTGATAAAATGGGTTGTTTTGGGGGCAACCACGGCACCCAACTTGTAGCTGAGAGATAAACATAACTTCCTTTATTGAAAGTGGAATTCACCGAAGATAATTGTTGTAAGTAATAAGGGCATTAAAAAACCAACCGTAACCCGTTTTGGGCGGGTTAAACAGCGATACCCATAAAAAATGTTTTCCCCAGAATTCTCTAAAAACATCTTGTAGATTTGAGATAAAATGGACTGTTTTCAAATAGCCACATCACTCAATGGATATGTGTCAAACAAACATCACTCCTTTCGTCGGACTTAGACTTGCGGACGATGATATTGATACTAACCCTCTCCACCAAAAATGATGATTTTAACCTAAATTTTCTTTTGTCAAACTGTGTCATTTGAGACTACTATACCCACCTTTCACAGGACATCAATAAAGGCACTTTAGTGATACAATTAAAAACAATTCTTTAGACACTCTGGGATAATGAAAAATCATGGAATCTCGTCTGTTAAAGCCATGATTCTCCAGAATTATTAAGTCTAGTCCGAAATTGTATTTACTAATTATGACTTTAAATGGGTTAAAATGAACCATTAGCATTTTCAAAGATCTGGCAATTTGCCAGTAGGTCAATTGTCATATCTTTTAAAATGCTATTTATTTATTTTAGTTAGATATATTAATAGGTAGAAAATACAATTCCAGAAAATACAATTGTAAAAGTTTTATAGTATTGGTCCCTGCTGGTTGATTCGGTCTCCTCAACTCGACGGAATATGACAACACAGATTGATTGACCGTTGCAATAAATTGATCGTTATAACATAGCGAAATTGATTACGACACCAGGCGTGTACCCACACACACAGAAATTGGAATGTTTATCCAGCACATTTAGTGGAAAGGCGCACTGAGTTTTTTACTTCGCTTTGTGAAGTCGTTACCTCGAAAACATTCTCACCTCGGTGCCGTCATTTGGGCCTCTTTTGAGACAGGGGTGATGAATTTGGAAACGCTGAGACTCGTTTTTCGGCGAATCAGGTTTGATGACCAACTACAGCTATATACCTGTGAGCTATATGAGGTGGTCATATAATAAATATATATTATCTCCTTTATTTTTATGTACAAAATGTTGTATCAGAGTCGAGCTTTTTTTTAACCCTTTTAACACTTGCGACATGGAAGATATCATTTCTGTTAATACTGTCAACGGCGAAATGAGCGAAACCATCCTGGTTTGTTGGCAGGTTCAGTAATAATTTAATCCAACAGCTCTGCTGAGCTGTTGGATTAAATTATTACAGAGCCTTGCTTCAGATTGTTTTCTCTTTATATCGTCTGCTCGTCCACTGCCAATGTTTTCTTCAGGCAAAATTTATGCACGCCGCGTTGAAAGTGTTAAGGCCATATATAGACTAGTCGAAGACAACCTAAGAAACAATAGCGAGACTCTGGTACATCATTTTGCACATGGACATAATGGTGATGATAGATTTATCTTTCAATTCTAAATTGTACTTTATATTTATTTAAGGTTTAACGAGACTTTAGCAGCCAAGGTCATATCGTGTCGGTGACAGTTTTTACGGGTGGAAGAAGCCGGATTACTCGGAGAGAACCACCGAGCAACGACAAGCAGCTGCCAGCTCCCAAACATCGTAACTGCGCACTGCAGCACAGGTAGGGTTAGATTGGTTGAAGACATGTGCACCATCGACGTGCATTATGCCTTAGTACACGGCATCGTTGTGCCCCCATGTGGACAATCGGGGTTAAGTGCCTTGCCCAAGGACATAGCGCTGGAGTCCGAATCGATCGCTCAGACGGTCACCCATCCAAGGACTCACCGGGCTCGACGTTGCTTAACTTCAGTGATCTGACGAGAACTGATTACCGCAACGCCACCGCGCCCCCTGGATTATAATAACTTGAATAATACTTTGCCTAACGAACCGGCCGCATCCCCCACCCATGTAATTTACAAGCTCAGCTGTTGAAAAATCGTTATTTTTCCAAAAAATCTCGACGAGCTTATTGCGACGAGAGGGTCACATGATATGTTTTTTTTTTAAATTTGTGGAAAATATTTTTCACAAAAAATAATTAAAATAATAAGTTGTGATATGGTGTGGGTTGTGTAAAGAGAAAACGAGCATTTTAATGTCAGTTTTCATTTTTCATTTTCTGACTCATTAAAATGCTAGTCGTTTCGGATGAAACTGTATGCGGCTGCCTCGAACTTATTGAGTGTGTACAAGTACAGCTTCCGAAAAGACCATGGATTTTAATGCTTTCAGTGGTTCAGATACAGAAGCATAAAAGCAATGTGGTTCCATAACTTATTTACACTTTTGAGAAGTCTCTCTCTCTCTCTCTCTCTCTTCTCTCTCTCTCTCTCTCTCTCTCTCTCTCTCTCCTCGTATATAACAACGGGCAAAGTCTCTCGCAAACGCGTTTCGAAAACGTTTAATGTTCTATAAATAGTAACGTAAACAAATCATATCCAAGCATGCGGTTGTATGAAGCAGCTGGAAGATACAGATTTTGCATCAGGGGATTCGATACACGCTGCTGCATTCGGGTAAGTATGAGCCCAATACATACGTATTGTAAGATAAAACATTTTATTACACTGCTGGTCTTCAAGATTCCCATCTATAGCAACATTAAACCATGCGGAAAATGAAAATCTGTTTCGCACGTGTGCGGAACGGAAATCGTTGACGGACTATGTTTAACCCTTTACCCAACGAATCGCCCGCATCCGCCCGCGTAATATGCAAATTCAGCATTTGAAAAAATAGTATTTTTCAAAAAATTTCAACAAAACCATATCATGTGACCCCTCGTTGGAACGAGCTCGACGAGCTCGTTCCAACGAGGGGTCACATGATATGGTTTTGTTGAAACTTTTTGAAAAATTTAAAACAATGGTATTTAAAATAATAAATTTTTATATCGTCTGCGTTGGGTAAAGTGTTAAACAGAAGTGAAATTTCACTGGAATTTCTTACAAATCGTGCAGCGCAATTACAATTCCAATGGCTAGCGACAGCTAAAAATGTCTCCGAGTTAGGCACATAGAACACATTAGAACTCAGGAGACGAAATAGTAACACGGGTTCCCCTCGCAAATTTGGTTGGCGATAAAATGTGCTCTTTTTGTTGATAGTTGTCAAATGAATTGCTGCGTGTCCTTCTAATAATTGTTTTTATAGACGCGAAGGCGTGTAATAAACATAACGACAGCGGCCTCAAGTTTTATCCATCCGCGATGACACAAGTGCCACATCGATTAGCCCATTCACACGCGCGTGTCATTCTGTGCATTTCTTATGTGGTGGGTATCTTATATTTGAGCGTCGCAATCCAATGTGTGATAATTTCGAAAGTTGTATCGGTTTTCTTTTTCGAAGGAAGGGTAACTTCGTGAAAAGTGATAGTATAATCCAACTTGGGTATGTATAATTGACATACTGTTGTTTCTACATATTGGTTATTAGAATTCTATGAGAATATATGGATGAGTTACAGGTGTTTTCTGTCTAGCTAGAGCACGTAACATTCTGTTAGAACAAAGACTAGTCTAAAATTGCGAACATTTATTGATGCCGAAATTAGAAAACAAATCACTGCATTCAAAACGCAAAGATTAAACATGCCAGGTAGCTTCCATAGATTTTATTTAAGTCACTGATATGGAGCGCCTATTACATGTTCCTGCTACGCTTTTTACTCAAGGTTATGCGAGTGCATTCAAAATAAGTAAATATATTTATAATTTGGGGGTCATTATCGTACGGTAGGTATGTGTTACATAAATAAGATTTTTAACCGTGTATATAATGATGGAATTTTTACAAGCAATTCTTCGAATAAAATCAATCGTCTAATTTTGACTTGAGTGGGATACATACTGTCCAGCTAGTGCTGAGTAGTTTAACCGCTTTCCGGCCCAGGAACATGGTACGTCATTATTTCATTGAATTGGATGCATACTAAGTAAATGTGTGGGATAGACCAATAAATATTTTCAACGTGCAGCCAGAAGGATACACGTTGGAAATATTTGTTGATCTACCCCTAAATAATGAATATGGACTCTTCCTATTGCTGTCATTGAACTGACATGGAAGATACCACCAGTGTTCAAAGGGTTAATACAAAGACAGAATGCAATGAGAGCTGACTACGGGGAGTTGGAATGAACGACCGATCGCCAAATCCATGTGTGCAATACAGGAAAAACTCTAACAAGAGGGGCAACGAAAGCGCGTGCCAGTGCCCCCGACCCGCCAAACATTTCTAAGTTGAAAGAGTGAAAAAGTGACATAACTCTGGAAACATGTGTGGTAGAAACTCACGCTACACAGGTATCGTTCCCCCGTGATGCTCTATCAGAAACTAAATATCATTCAAATCGGAGTAGCAGTGGCTGAGATACAGGGGAAAATGTTGGGACGGACGGACGGATGGACGGACGGACAGAGGTCTCCACTGGATACCAATAACAAAAGTCGTTGTCTCCAGTCCCCCATACTCTACACGACACGTGTCTTGTATTAATACCACGATTCAACTTGAATTAAGTGATTGAGGCTGATATTGTTCAAAGAAAAGTATCATCTTCGGCGATCTGTTTGCATTCTTGCATGACACTTTTTGTGTCGAAGCATTTCATTCACGTCATGACGTAACTCGCTATTACATGACGTTCTCACACGTAATCCAGATTCCACGGGTGGTGTACATAGAACACCCTTCAATGTATCAGTATTTCATCGGGTAACGTTGAATACACACGGAAATCGTCGTATAAAGTACTTCTTCCACAAAGATGACCTAAAACCGACGTGTGTGTGTGTGTGTGTGTGTGTGTGTGTGCGTGTGTGTGTGTGTGTGAGTGTGTTGAAGGACGCAGTCATGTTTTGGGGGAATTTAGAATGTTGGCTTTGGCCTCCTCCCGCCAAGAATCGAACCCTCGGCAACTCCGCCTGGCGATCAGGAGTCGAACACCTAAACCACTAGACCATTGCATTCCATCAAAAAAGATGGCTAGAATCTAGCTTTTTAGATGAAGGACTCTTGAATACTTGGTTCAATTTCCTTACGGCAGCTACATGAAAGTGTGAAACATGCTGGCTACAGTATGTCGAAAGTGCTGTGGTTGGCCTCAGACGAAGACTGGCATGGGGCTGCCTGGGGGTTTGGAGGTACACAATCATGTTTAGAAGAAATGTAAGGTATTGGTTTCCGGGAATAGAACTCACGGCAACCCCGGCCGACAACAGGAGACCAACACTTAAACCACTCGGCCATTGCACACCACCAAAATATGATGGATGAAATTTAGCTTTTCATATGAAGGTCTCATGATTACATGCAATTCCTCAAGTAAAGTCGTTTGATTTTGAATTCTATTGGATACAAAATGTTGAGCTAGTGTCGAGTGGAGTAATACAGTACTTCTTTCACAGATTTGTGTGTTGAGGGAGAGGGTGTGGGGGTGTCGATTACGGGAGTGTGTGAGCATCCTTAACAAATATTGTGCGTGGAAAACGGATTTTGAAAAAAGTTACCTCCCTTGTAAAAATCAAGTCGAAGAGACAGAATCCAATTAACCCTTTACCTAACATGAAAAGCAGACGACACTTGCAAAATAAATTCTTGAATAACTAATTTTTTTCATTTTTTGTCTCAAAAACATAGGTTATGACCCCTCATTGGAACGAGCTCGACGAGCTCGTTCCAATGAGGGGTCATAACCTATGTTTTTGAGACAAAAAAATGAAAAAATAATGAAAATTAATTGGCGATTTTTGAGAATAGCGCTGGCCGGTTTTGACCGTTACGTTGGGTAAAGGGTTAAGGTTCTACCGTAAGTGAGGAAATATAGCTTACTTGGAAATTCCCAAGTCTGATATTTCATAAATATCCACTAATATACACTAATGATACATCAAAATATAAAGGATGTGGTGAATAGAGCACGAAAACTAAATGCGTTCAACTCTCAGGCACCATTAGTTCCTAGAAGTCTGCTACCTTAATCGCACCAGAACAGATAATGAAATAATATTTTATGAGAACAACCCACTTCACGATGCAGAGGCAGGACTACGTTTGGGGAAATGCCAACACTCTGCATTTTTCTTGAAAAAGGACCCCATGGCCGATAAACGTATGTATATCACGTGATACCCTGATATTTAATATTTTTTTTCTTTTGCAGTACTGTTGAAGTAGGGGGCGCGGTGGCTCAGTTGGTAGAGGTGCAGGCTGCAAGCCGAGAGGTCCTCAGTTCGAATCCCACCTGCGGCAACCGCGTTGTGTCCTTGGGCAAGACACTTCACCCGGATTGCCTACATGGGGGCACGATGACGCTGTGTACTGAGGCGTACTGCACGTCGATGATGCGCATGTCTTTAACCAATCTAACCCTGCCTGTGCTGCGGTGCAGAGTTCAGAGTTACGATGTTGGAGAGCTGTAACTGTCACGGTCACGATTAGCCATTGTATGTGACCTTAAACACCAATAAATAAATAAATAAATAATACTGTTGAATTCATTCATCTGATATGTTTTGTCGTTGTGGTGAGTTACAAGGAGAATTTCACTTTTAAGGAAGACGATTGTTTTGTTTTTGTTTATTAAGTTTTATCAAACTCGAATAGATGTCTAAAACATTGATTATGACCCCCATTGGAACGTGCTCAGCGAGCTCGTTCCAATGAGAGTCCTAAGTTATATTTTTGAACCAATACATTGAAAAATAATAAGATTTGAATAGCGAATTTTGTGAATAGCGTTCACCCCTTCGTCGATACGTTAGGTAAAGGGTTAAAGTTGGGAGAAATTAGTGGCCATTAATAAGTTATTGGTTTGTAAGTGAATGCTGCAGGTCTGTAAGTGAAGTTTACTGAACCCATTACTTCAGTTGTTTAGTATTGTAATTTATTCAGGAATGGAACGACACCTTTGTGTATCAATGTTATTGATGAAATGCTGTCATGTGATATACTGCTAGAAAGGGCTCTGAGACTATTAAGCATCGGAGTTTAGACCTTTTCAGAATCAGACCGATGAATATTCGATCTCATGAGTATAAGATCTAATGAGTCTGTGCCTGGGACCTCGGTGTAATATCCTTAACCTTTATTATTGTAAGTGGTCTCAAGCTTATCACAGGACAAGAAGCCAGTCTATTGTGAGTGATGTTGGACAGCTCATGAACTGCACGAGCTGAACATTGTGTTGTGGTAGTTGATGTGTTTCTTGTCAGTGAATATGAAATAAACGACATGAGGGGTTACTCACCTATATTCCGAGTATTGCTCCATCGGAATGTAGGTGAGTAACCCCTCATTCTAGAGTTATAACTAGTTGTAATATACAATGCCTGAAAAAATCAATAGAAAGAAGCAAATAACAAAAATAAACACAAATGAAGTTCTTTGAGCTCTTTGTAATATGAATGATGTATTGGCCTGTTAAACACATGAATACTCACCCTGAGCTCTTCTGAGGTGATCAAAAACTCGTTCATTTTGACAGTGTTCAGATGATAACACACATTCCCCATCTTGGTATTTGGGTGTTGGAAAACGAGAACAATATGGCCAGTCCCCCCCCCCCCCCCCACACCCCCACCCCAATAGCATAAGGACTAATAGTGGGGCTGTTAAGCAAAAAATCGTGCACTTTGTGACAAAAGCGTGAAACTTGGCATATGAATAGAGGAATAGGTGCTAATTATTTTTCCGAGCTGTTACCCTCTCTGTTGCCATGGTAATGGAAGCCATCTTGGATTTCAAAATGGCCGCCAAAAAGTCATCTTGGTTACAAACTTTTGGGCATAAAAATCTAGCACTTTTTCACAAAACCATGAAACTTGGGATATAAGTAGATAAATGAGTGCTGATTGTTTTTCTAGACTGTTACCCTCTGTATTGCCATGGTAATGGCAGCCATCTTGGATTTCAAAATGGCCACCAAAAAGTCATCTTAGTTACAAACTTTTGGGCATAAAAATCTAGCACTTTTTCACAAAACCATGAAACTTGGGATATAAGTAGATAAATGAGTGCTGATTGTTTTTCTAGGCTGTTACCCTCTATATTGCCATGGTAATGGTGGCCATCTTTGATTTTAAAATGGCCACCGAAAGGTCTTCTCGGTTACAAACTTTGAGTATTTCTTTCCCAAATTCAAGTACGTTAGCTATGAGAATTATACCAAACAAGGTGAAATATATGGAATGCTTGCATTATAGTAAAATATTTTTGTGGAACTGATTTCAAAATTGTGACTAAATAAGTGTTGAAATACCAAAAATCAAATATCAGTTATTGATTGCACCATTAAATTCCACATACTGCTCTTTACTGAAAATCAGCGAGAACATCTCTTTTTCAAACTTTCCAACAATTTGAAAAAGAGACGTTCTTGCTGATTTCCAGTAAGGTAGAGTATGTGGGGAAAATGCTGATAATTTAAAGATGTTTTTACTCTGCAGAGACTACGGTCAAATACTGAAGACAAATATCTGGAGTGTAAGCATAATTAAGATGAATATATAACTAACATCTCATTGATAGCTGTCAGATAACTTCCACATATAATGAAGAGGAACAGGGGATCTGAAAATGTTCCTGTGTAGGGCGCCACCAGCTGGAAATGTGTCATATAATTATTTGTATCCAAGAACACACATCATGTGACAGTTACAACATTCGTGATTATATTAGTCAACCACTTCTGCATACTGATGTCAAAATATTGGAATTTCAAGCAGCAATTTGTACCCGTAATACAATTCAAACAATCCCATTTTGTATGACAGAGCTCAATAAGCTCTGTCAAACAAGATTGAATTACTTAAATACCTACTTGCACTGTGGGAAAAACTTGCAGCTTGAATTTTTGATATTACGACATCAATGTGCAGAGGGCTGAACAAATAACAATCAAGAATGTCCCCCAGGTTGGACAAAATTAACATCTCATGTTCCACTACAATCACAAGAACAGAGTTCCGTGCACATCAGATTTGAGGATGCACACTTGCATCGTTTTTGACAACCCTTCTTGCAACCACAGTGTATCAACTCATAACAGGTTGAAGCAGCTTCTTTAAGTTCTGTCCAGAAGGGTTTGAACCCTGTTTCAGTTAAACGCCACCCCCAATCGGTTGGACTCGGCAAGGTTGGTGAAGGTGTCAGTGCCTGTGACCAGACATATCCTGCTTGATAAACAGCCCTTTTGATGTGTTGCACCAAGGCTGCTTCTGTAGGTGGAATGTGTTCAATTGACTTAGTGCCATGAGCAAACAGTTGTTTTCGAGCTTCATTGACCACCTTTGCATCACAAGTTTCGCTGTACATTACTATCACGAACTTCTGAATTTCCGATAACTGTGTACTAGTTAGCTCCTTTGGCTGGCGCAATAGAGACATAAATACTGTTGTTACAGTTGGATATGCTTCCCAAGCAGACCAGGCAGATTTTTTACTCCGTGAAAGAAAGAAAGACGTGTTGTCACAACCAGTCAAAGCATGGAATATGGGGAATGCTCTCGCTTTCATACCAAGCTCTGCAGCTATCAAGTGCACTGCATATTGTTTGTAATGTTTCCCAGTACCAAATCCAATCCATAATTCATCAACTTCAAGTGAATGGAACAATCCAACCCCAAGAACAACCACATCGGTGTCAACTGTCCGTATGTATATTTTCTTAAAGCCAAGCTTAGCACAGTGAAGCACATGAAGAAGAAGGCGAGTATCGGCTTCTTCGTGACAACAAGGTTGAACAAGATCTAATAGTGGGGGTCTCGGGAAGCTGCGGTAACAATATTCTGGTCGTATGTACTGATTAGCATTTTTGAATCTATATTGACAGACTTGATACAGTCGGCAAGAAAGTGGAACAATTCCTCCTTGTTTGTATCAATTCGAAGAAAACTTGCCCAATTCGTTGGTAATGGTGCATTGGGAAGTACACGATGTCTTTGAATAGTACCCGATGCTGATCTTTTATCCCTGGTGGTCTGCTTCAAACTGTTTTCCAAATACCTGACCCATATCAGGTCAAGCCGACGCACAGTTTGCAATTGGGATAATATGTACGGTAAGAAAACTTTCTGTGAATAATCGCTGAAAGTCCTGGCAAGTCTGGGCTTCAACATGTGGACGATTGCAGATCCATCCAGAATCTTTGCATCTATAGCTGGTATTTCCTGGGGAGAAGAAACACTGTTGTCAATGCATTCAAGCATGGATGATTTGGTTCCTTGTCTGAGTTCGCCCATGTCTGATAATGAAGGAGGGAATGCCTGGTTCTCATGACTGAAGAACATTTCCAAGTCCCCTTGCCTTGCCTGACAAGCAATGTACAATCTTGAGAATAATGTGCAGTTTGTATTCATTGACATCAACTGATTCTTCTGTTTAGTCCCTTTCACCTTAGGTTTGCTGAACAAAGAAAGTTTGTCGCGAGGTATAGGTGCAGTAACAGCTTTATTCTCTTCACTATTCAAACAAACATCTACATATTCTGCATATTTCTCCTTACCCATTTGCTCAATCTCATATAGACTCCTGACGACATCCCGATCCATGATATATTGAGTATCTAGTGTGATCAGGTAACAACCCAGAAACATAATCTCCAACCATCCACCTAGATGTGTGCCAAGTTTCATGCTTTTGTCAGAAAGTGCACGATTCCTTCCTTTTTTGGACCTTAACAGCCCCACTATAAGGACTGTTGTTTTGAGATGGCTATCGCATTCTATGACCCACTTTGATTGAAGATAAGAAGAGCGGTGAATATCCGGCTTGAACATTTGTGATAAAACAAGGTATTCTAAAATCCGGGTTCGCACTATAAATTTATCGGAAACCTACCAGGTCGCCTTTAGCCCTTATGGGATGTGGTGATTTTCCAAATTTTCTACAGCACTACACCCCATGAGTCTTGCGGCTTATCAGTGATTTTTAGCCAAGTCTTGGCTGCCTCTTTGTTTCGGGGATGTGCGTGCCCATTAAAGCGTTTGGTGACGAATGATTTCTGCTGTTCCTCGGCTGACCTGGGAATTGCACCTTGAAGTAAGATGGCCAATTGAAGCTGACAATAGAGCGACTATCATTAAATTGTTTTCGAATATCGCTGCAAAGTGACAGTCTGTAAAAAGGTCGGTGTTACGCGTAGAGACTATGAGATTTGATAGAAACTTGGTTTATGTCATTATCATTTGTGAGCAGTAACAAGACCAAGTGACACTTTTCATTCAAATTATATCTCTTTCAGTCAAAAAGTACAAGCATCTGACTGTCGAACGTCTGTTTCCGCTTAACGTGTCACTCCGACTCTGTGTTCGTGCGTTTGTCATACTTGCAGCTTCAAGTAATGTCAAGTATATTTCTTTAGGGAGTCACTTGATTGATTTCTACAATTTTCGCAGAGAAATCCAAAATACCTCACCGATAACCTATTGTGAGAACTCTAGTAATAATTTGTGATGCACCAATTAGTATAAAAATGAATGACATTTTCATATTTCAAGTACGTTTTCGGATCGATGGTAATTACAAAAAAATAATTATTAGCTTAAAACCGTAGATCAGTTAGGCAGAGACTCGACTTATAATTTTGAATGGCATGTAGGACAACACCTTCCGCTGTAAATTAGTAAATAACATAATTCCCTGTCGTGAACTCCAAAGCACTGTGGTAACTCTTGGAATACTACAACCCACTGAGACGAGCTTACAGTACTTAGACAACAAAACGGGAAGAGAATTTCAATCAGATCGTCACGCGAATGGGTCAATTCGTAATCGGTACACACTGAGTGAATCCGTAATCAGTTCTTTGGTTACGAATTCATCCGGAAAATATTCCTTCATGTTGTTTCGCGATCAGTTCATAAAATAATTGCTAGTACAAAAATATTAATTTTACATTTAGAATAATCCACCAAGGTTTCGAGTTGACCAAAGGACATGAGGGCTAAACTGAAATATTTTTATTTACAGAAAATGGAGAGTAGATTACTATTAAAACACTTGTGGAGTGGAATTTCCGTACATATAATAACTATCGATTCCTTCGATATTGCATAATAACACTGAGCAAAGTTTCAGCTTATGGACCTCCGGGTTAGACCCGGAGGTCCATTGGCTGAAACTCTGCTTGACGTTATGTTTTTCCTCATTGACAAGGCGGTATTATGTGTGTGGAAAAAAAAACTGGTGTTTGGTGGTAATCCACTCTCAACGTGCTGTATAAGTATATGATTAACCGAACATCACCAAACAAACACGCTACCTAAACTTGTGACCCCCCCCCCCACCACTCCGCCCCACATTTCTAAAATGAAATAATTTATGTTATAAAGAACAGCAGTGAATAAATCAATCATGAGCACTACCAGCTAATGAAGAAGCGATTGTATGGATCAGTGGCGTAGCCAGGGTTGGGGAGGGTTATCCCAATTCCTTACGGACCCCTCTAAAAATGCCGAACTCTACGATCCGCATGGGGCCTCAACCAATGAAACAACAGATAACATACCACGCTTCACGTTCTTTCGGGCTTCAAAATGTCTTTAAATAGTGCCATTAGGGGGTATATTTTTCGATTTTTAAAAAAAAATATAGTTAACCTTTCCCACACGACCTACCAATGCGAGAGTGGCACCACCTTCATACCTTTCGCCAACTCGAGATTTCGATCTTCGTGATATGCCTTTTCAAATGGTTCATTCCCACTAGACCAATTCCCTTTAGACCAACTCATGCGTTCTACTTTTAAAATAATTCCGTATCAATAATTTGATATATTTATAAATATTTATAAATGTATTTAATGTTATTGATATTCAAGTATGAAAATAAGCAGTCTGTCGTTTGCAGAATGAGGTCCCCAGAGGGAGAATTTGCTGTTGCTATCCCATACAGTGGATCAGTTTATCCTCTGGGTACCTCTTTCTGTTTATGTTTGAGATCTTAATTCAGATTGAGGTTCACAGAGGGTAAATTTAGTGATGCTACCCTGCTGTGCAGGGTAACATCACCAAATTCACCCTCTGGGGACCTCATTTTTCAGATGATAGTCTGCTTATTTTACGGCTTGTTGATATTTTATAAACTGAAATGTTATAAACCTATATTTTTTGTATGTTACGCGTATAAATATTTTTTTTATCAAATAAAGTGCTTATCAGTAAATAAATATTTTCTTAATTATCCTTAATCAACCCTTAATCAATAACAGTATGTAGTTGGTCTAAGGGGAATTGGCCTAAAGGGAATTGGTCTAAAGGGAATTGGTCAAGTGGGAAGACACCTTTCAAATCACCACTCGACAGCTTATTTGCTCGATAAAATTCAGACTATTCGACTGCTAGTAGTAATGGAAGAGAAGTACGATAGTGATCATCGTTTCGTGGGGGACACAATAAAAAGTGTAGTCCTTGTCCGTGTCGGGAATTAAATTATCATTTTCTCATTTATTTGTTGGTTGTTTTGTATGAAATTTGGAAAGCATACTCAGGGGACGATACGAAATATATATGCCAAAAGAAAGTTTGTACGATGTTATTTTACGATATAAGAAGACATTTTCTCTTTCAAACACACAAAAAAGTGTAGCTGACTCGGCGCCGTGTTTGTGTTGACACAGCGAGGCGGGCTGATTATCCTGGTTCTTTTTATGATTATGAGGAGATTAGTGGGGTGTTGATTTGATTGATAGATTTTCTTTCATTACTTTTTTCCCATTTACATGGAGTAAATTACAAGAGTAAGAGTATAATAAGATTATTTCACCTAAGATTGTGTTAAATGTCTGTGGTGGGCAGTTACACGTTCACGTCCCTTTCTCTCTCTCTCTCTCTCTCTCTCTCTCTCTGTTTTCTCTCTCTCTCTCTCTCTCTCTCTTTCTCTCTCTCTCTCTCTCTCTCTCTCTCTCTCTCTCTCTCTCTCTCTCTCTCTCTCTCTCTCTCTCTCTCTCTCTCTCGTGCGCCCTCCCAATCTCACTGTCTGTTTCACAAATCGGTTGCGATGAATGAATGAAAGGTTTTAGCGCACCGAAGGCGCGCAGGGACGATGTGGGATTTCAAAATCCCTTGCGACGCGGTTAACTTTATTTTATTTTACTTGCATCACATATAGACCTAGCTTTCCAATTGCCTCACATGAGGATCGAAGGGGTGTGAGCGCAGTTACTGTTTCCTGTAGTATAAATTGGGACTGATAGATTGTCAATAACCAATGCCTAAACGCCATGGAGACTCCAAGAGAGACAGAAAGACAGAGAGGGCTCCCGTTGGTTTGGGCTTGGCAATGGTAGAAGTTTGAGTCCGGTCACACTAGGGCGAGCCAACTGTTGTGAAATGACAAATTGAAGAGAAGAAAAGAGAAGAACAGAAAACCAAACAGCAACGCCGGTTTAGTAGCGGTCCCGGTACATCGACCATAGCGGTTACAAAAAAGGAATGGAGAAAGCTCCGTCAGTATATTTTTGAATAACGCTCGCAATGACATGCCAACTAAATTTACATTTGTTTTCATATATATGTTTGTTATTTGTTAATGGTTGTTTAATGTGTTTGTAAGATCCGCCGCTGGTCTTCTAACATTGTACAAACTTCTCTGTGTGCTTTGTCTTTCATTTATGTTATTTGTTCTTGCTTGTGCTATAACATGTATTTTTTATGTGGTTATCAATTTATGTTGTATCCAGTGGTCATTGAGCTGAAATTTTACTCTACGTGCTTTCTTTGTGGAGAATTATACAAAATCGTCTGGTGGAACCCCCCCCCCCCCCCCCCCCACACACACACACATAAACACAATTAATTGTAATCAACCCTCCACGGTCGGGTGTTACTGTCACATGTTAAAATGAACACAATGTAATAAGTGTTTTTTCCACTCGATGAGAATGTTTTCTTTTTTAAAAAACACTATTATCACCTCACACCTGATGGTCCACGAGCTGAAACTTTGCTAGTTGACCATGTGCTTCTCCTACATTTTCCCGAAATTTGTTGATAATCGCGACACTTGACATCATTTGTAAGGTAGGTCTCCGTGCTTGACACCTTCCCAAGAAATGATGTCAAATGTTGGAATTATAAACTAGCAGGTAAAAAAAAATCTTGTGCTTATTTCGGCTGGTTTTATAACACGATCGACACCTTATATCTACTGTCGCAGGCGAATCCAACCACAAAACACTCGGAACGACATACTAACTAAATGTACATTTGCTTTTCATATATATGTTTGTTATTTATTCATGTTTGTGCTGTATCTCTATATCTTTGTACTATGCTATATCCATTATGTCCTATATTTATCCAATAAAATACTGAAAATTAAATTAATCGTTGTTTCTTTCATGTACACCCCACTAATCTCCTCATAATCATAAAAAGAACCAGAATAATCAGCCCGACTCGCTGTGAAAACACGGCGTAAGCCAATTAATATGCAAACACGGCGCCGAGTTAGCTACACTTTTTAGTGTGTTTGAAAGAGAAAATGTCTTCTAACATCGTAAAATAACATCGTATAAACTTCTCTTTTGGCATATATATTTCGTATCGTCCTCTGGGTACACTTTCCAAATTTCATAGAAAACAATCAACAAATAAATGAGAAAATGATAATTTAATTCCCGACTACACTTTTTCTTCGACACGGACACCACAGACTACACTTTTTAGTGTGTCCCTATAGTGGTATTGGTACTGAAAGTCATAGTAGTCAATAGAAAGTGTGGGAGGATCTATCACATGGCAGAATAGTGGTAGCCAATGGTAATACTACAAGGCTGGTAGAACACTATTGCAATGGTGAACAAAATAGAGACTGGTCATTGGACAGACAGCTAAAGACATGTTGGAATCCCAAAAGTAACGCTTTTGATGAAGTGTGACCAAAATAGCCTAAACTTTGAAGTGACAGCTATCTCATATTTTTTTAGCTTTATAACATATTACATTTTTTTTTAAAAATCGGACACATTTTTAATTTTTGACCTTATGACCTCTTATGATGTCACCTAAGACTTCAGTCATAACGGTTGGAATTTTCTCGAACTTAACCAGATTTTGTGATATTGTTTTCGTAGGAGATTTTAAACCCCAAATTTCAAGAGATTGGGACTCAAAATGAGGTTGAAACCAAAATGTCAAGGAAATGACGTAAAATTGGCATCGCTAACATCGCGGGCGACATTTGAGTCCAAAAATGGATGTGCACGATTTAAGGTGACTAGAAAACAGAGTGTAAAGTTTCATAGCTGTAAAATTTATACACACTGAGATAATGGCATCACGAAAGTAGCACTTTTAATGAAATATGAGCAAAATAGCCAAAAATTTGAAGTGACGTGAAAACGTCCGCAAAATGGCGATAAATCGAAAAACAAAAAATAACAGCTATCTCCTACTTTTTGAAGTTTATATAACATATTAAAATTTAAAAAAATCGGACCCATTTTATTTTTTGACCTTATGGACCCTAATGACGTCACCTCAGAGTTCGGTTATAACGGTTGGATTTTCCTAGAACTTTACCCGATTTTTGATATGGTTTTCATTGGAGATAAAATGCCCAAAGTTACAAAACGCTGAGGTTCAAAATGAGGTACAAATCAGATGATGAAAATGACGTAAATTAGCCTGGCAACGGAAGCGACATTTGAAGTCCAGAAGTGTGCACAATTTCAAATGGTCATAAAACGATGTATGACGTTGCATAGCTGTGTAATACGTAGGTACGGAGATAATGGAATCATAAAAGTAGTGTTTTTACTGAAAATAGGCTAGGCTAAAATTTGAAGCGACATAAAAACATCAAAATGGCGATAAATCTAAAAAAAACCCCAGAATACCTACCTCCTATTTTATGAGCTCTACAACATACTAAAATTTCATGAAAATCGGCCGACTTTCGGCTATAACAGTTGAGAATTTTTGGGGGCCATATCACATTTTCAAATACATTTTTAACGGAGATGATATATCCAAAATGTGAAAGAGATATGTTTGATGCAGGAGCTGATATTAGAAAATAGAGAAAAAACGTTAAAAGTGACGTTATTTTGAATAATGGTCTCATATCAGAAAACGAATGCCTAATTGTATAACTTAATGTTCTCGTTAACAAGAGAACAAAATTTGATCACTATAGGTTTAAAAATGTGGCTGTAGTGCAGCGAACGATAAAGTGAAAAAGGCTGTTGAATAACTTAATTACAATGGTAGAGGTGTGCGTCTACTGGATTTTATAGAGACCATTCAGATGATGTAAAATTAATAGTTGTCCTTTTGGGTGGTCTATTGATGACATGGATGACAGATCTTAGGCATCAAATTATGAGGAACAGCGTTAGTTTCCTTTTGTTTGATGTGATACTGCCTTCTACTCATTTCGTCTCTAATTAAAACTTTATTGGAGATTTTGTTTCTAAACATTACATGTGTTTATTTCATTCCAGAATAATTTCCCGCCGAAGCAAAAAAAAGCCTTTTGAACTACTTATCCACCTTTATGTGCAGCATGGTAATAAGTGAGTTGCTTTTAACGCGTTTCAAAAGACAAGATCAAAAGGCCCAGTCTCTACAAGAAAACTATAATATGCAACAGCAATAGGAGAGCGATGAAACGCCCCACAATGGATGGACCTAGTGGTGGACCCAGGAAATGACATCATAGTCACATAACCCAATTAGGTCGTGTTTGGCTGTCATAGTAGCCCACGTGAGCGTCCATGTTGTGAAAAATCCCCATAGTGATACGAGGCCTTAGAGCACAGGCGCAGCGCGTGTTCATAGGGTGACACGTATTTTGATCGTCCATTTTGTATACTGGAGGCCTCCATCTTGGTTTGTATGGAAGCATGTGGTTGCTATGAGCTTGGGAGCCTTCTTAAAAACTGAGTTATGTTCGTAGGATGCGCTCGATTGTGTAGGAGAAAATCTAATTGCCCAAATGGACCCGACAATTTTCTCCAAATCACCAAAAGCCACCCCAAATCACCAAATTTGGTACGGATTTCCCCAAGAATTCTCCTTATAATAGTAGCACGTAGTGGTATAAGGCGCATTCCTTGTATAAGAGTAATCTAATTACCACAAATAGCCCGACAACTATTTATTTGGCTCGGATTTTCCCCAAATCTTCGGTTATAATTACCACAAACAACCCGATTACTATTTATATAGCTCAAATTTATTTTTCACCAAATCCTCGGTTTATACCTATTTATTTGGTTCGGATTTCTGGAAAATCCTCCTTTTTGTCCAATAATAGTGTTCTATTGTATAAGTGTGCTTTTGCTAGTTCAGATTTTCCTCAAATTCTTATTTTCTACCTATTATATGCATTATTCTTGCTACTCTAGCCCTAGCATTCTATGTAGTACTAGCTATCTCTGGTTCCGACCTCTGCTCTTGTCCAAGTCTTACAATCACCGGTCAGATTGCTTGATATCCCGTAATCTGTACGTACATATACTGAGTTACCCCCTGTGTATAACGAGGCCCTATATGATTCTGAAACCCGAAAGACAATCGAGTAGGAACAGGTATTGCTCGAACGACTCGAATCTTATCGAGAAAACAAGCTACCGAGTAGTGGCTTGAACAGAGATTGCTCGGACGACTCGAATCAAATCGGGAAAATAAGCCATCTGGTAATTACTCGAACGAGTGACTCCTTGAACGACTCTTATCCTCATCTCGGAAAAAATAGATTCCAGGACCACATACGTTTTCCAAAAAAGGGATTCTATAGAGATTCCATAAAAGGGATTGCACCGGTTTAGTAAGTTGGAGAGTCTGACAGTTGCTGGCCGCTGCGGTTCTCTACAGGTACTTAGTCTTCTTCTACCGGTACAACTGTTCGACGTGATATGACCATGGTAGTTGAATGTGTCGTTAACTCACAATACATGCACAAACACACTACCAGGGTTCAGAGGTTTTTAAAAAGTCCATTGGGGTAGATCGTCCATATATGAATACATTTTCAATATTATATTCCTGCTTCAGCTCATAGGTTGGGCTACCACTTAGAGCTGAAACGGTTAAGGGGTTTTCTTGATCGATTAACCTTGGTTAACCGATTAATCACATGTCCAAATAGATATCTGAATAACTGCCATACAGTTGATGATTTACAGCATGAACCCTTTACCCAATGTAACAAACAAAAAAACCGACTAGGCCTATATACAAAAAATATCCATCCAAATTTATTATGTTTTCAATTTTTGTACCAAAAACATAGCTTATGACCCCCTCATTGGAACGGGCTCGTTGAGCTCTTTCAGATGAGAGGTCATAAGCTATGTTTTTGAGACAAAAATTGAAATTTTTTAGTAATTCATGAATTTATTTTGCAAGTATCGTCTGCTACCCGCAAGGGGTAAAAGGTTAAGAATGACCATTTCCAGCTACTGGTACAGTATGATGATCATGCAAGTAAACAAGTATGTCAGCAATTAACTTGCTGGCTTTACTCTGTCATATAATTGATGTGAGTCGGCAGTGTGACAATGTTTGCCTGTTTTTGAGCCAGTTTGTTCCTTTGTTGACCCTTATAATACAGTAGTTAAAAAGTAACGGATAATCGAACAATTACTTTTTGGATCGATCAAGATGTTGATCATTGATTAATCGATTAACCGTTTCATCTCCACTACCACTGCCGGAACGCCCTAATTTATGTGTGAACGTTTCCCGAAATTTCTAGCTTTAGCAAAGTTGGAATATGGGAGACTGAAGGCTCCACGAACTTCCATCTCCCATACCTCGTGACAGGCCATGCGAAACAAACAACCAAACTAAGGTATTTCGATATACAATTTTGTGTAATTCCTCTCCAATATTTTCCCTTGATTGGGGAGGGGAATTTCTGTCATTGCTGTGACAAAATCATTTGAGAAAGAGTTGCTATATGTCTAGGTTACTTTCACTGCAAAACCGTGCAACAGAAACGGTATCTCATTTCAACGATGAATATGAAGGGCGCATTTATATTAACCCGTTACCACAAAAGAATTGAAGACAAAACATACCAAAATATTTTTGAGTAACTAAAAATGTTTTGTCGCAAAAACATAGCCGATCACCTCTTCAATGGTTTGAGCTCATCGTGGGTGTCGTAGGCCATGTTTTTGAGACAAACAATAAAATAATAATAATTAAATGGCTATTATTGCATGCGCATAGCCAGAACTCTATAATAGGGAGCGCCGAGCCATTTTTAGATCACCTGACTGAAAACAAGATGGGCTATTGCCATCAATTGGTGTCCGTCTTCCGACATCCGTTAATTTCTCATATCAGTTTTCTTACTCTGAACCACTAAACTTAACCAAACCAAACTTGGCATAAATTATACCCTTCCAAATTCATTTAATAGAAGTAGCTAAACCGAATGAGCTGGGGACAATATCCGAAAAAAACCGCGAATTTCTTCAAATACTTCTCATAAATCACCAGTCACAATGCTTCGAAATTTGGTAGACAGCATCCTTATGTGCTTGGAATAGAAATTTGTTCAACGAAAGTTTCACGGGCAATATTTGGGCTCGTGCACACTCTGAAATCAGTTGAGTTAAAAATGAACCTAGATCAACTGGGTTCATATTCACTTATGCCCGTTGCTTTGGGCTGATTTTTAACCTAACTCATTTTAGAGTGTAGGGAAGAGGCAGTATTTTTGGTCCGGCGCACAATTTCTATTTTTCGAACCGATTGGCCAGTTTGGACCAAATTTGTAACACTAATCTGATCAGTTCAAATCTCTAAAAGACCCCAACCTTCAGCCATTTACTTTTGCGCAAGAAGGCACAGAAATGATCCAAACACCACAAATTCCATTCATTGTAATAATATCTCTTTGAAAAACGTTGACGTCGCAAACGAAAAAAAATCGCTTGTCGTTTATGGACCTCACTACTCACTCCCCCACTACATTTTGTTCCAACTCTATAAGCATTTATCGAAAACAAATTGCAAGACGTGGACATTTAGAAAACTACATAAACAATCGGCGTTGGTGCAGATGTCTTATTTTATTGATATATATAGTTCTTATTTTATGCTTTGCCACCCATGTGTATAAAACAATTCCACAACCTTCAAGCCGTAGTTACATTATTTTGTTGTAGAGGCACTCCGCTGTGGTCCTTCGTTCATGATTAGTTTCCTTTGGTCATCAAACGTTATTGACCCAAACTTAATAATTGTATCGAACACATTGCATTCTCTGATTCCCATTGTCATGCACTGGTGCATCTCGTTTGCAAACTTGATGCATTCCATTATTCCGCTTCCGAAAATAACAAATAAATATTAAGAAGAAAATACCATAAAATGGTCAGGAATGAAATCACCTAAACATACTACAACCGATAAAATAACCATTTCAGTTCTGTGAGCACAATATTTGCTTGAAGTAAACATTGCTAGTCGATGAGCAAACGCCGAGTGAACATACTAAACAACCAATGGGTGTGATCAGTGACAATATAACTCTTTAACCCTTTATAATAATAATAATAATAATAATAATAATAGATATTTATATAGCGCTCATTTCACAATAATAAAAAGTTCCATGGCGCTTTACAAGAAAAATCATGGTTACATGTGACAGTACTTCTGTACTGTAGATTTGCATAGTGCTACGCGGAAATCACTCCGAGTATGGTTTACCAAAAAGATAGGTTTTCAGTACCGATTTGAAAGCACTTGGCGCAGTCTGTCGCACTGAAATGGGTAGCTCATTGAAAAGCCTAGGTGCACTATGAGAGAAGGAGCGGCCACCAGATGATACCAAGTTGCAGGTAGTCTCTTCAAGCAAGTCATGCATAGAAGACCTTAACGTGCGTTTAGGCTCATACGGAACCACTAGGTCGCTTATATAAGCCGGGGTCAGATCACAGCAGCGAGCCCTGTGTGCAAGAAGTAAGACCTTGAACTGAATCCGTGATGAAATAGGAAGCCAATGAAGATCTTTCAGGACTGGAGTTATGTGTTGGCGCCGCTTCGTCAGTGAGACAATACGGGCAGCTGTGTTCTGTATTTGTTGCAACCTTTGTTACCCAACGAATCGGCCGCATCCGCCCGCGTAATATGCAAATTCAGTAGTTGAAAAAATATTATTTTTCAAAAAATTTCAACAAAACCATATCATGTGAGCCCTCGTTGGAACGAGCTCGTTGAGCTCGTTCCAGCGAGGGGTCACATGATATGGTTTTGTTGAAATATTTTGAAAAATTTGAAAAAATGATATTTTAAATAATAAATTTTGATATCGTCTGCGTTGGGTAGAGGGTTAACGAATCGGTCGCATCAGCCCGAGTAATTTACATATTGAGCAGTTGAAGAAAAAAAAATCCCAAAATATCTACAAAACCATATCATGTGACCCTCACTGGAACGAGCTCCTTCCAATGAGGGGTTACATGATATCGTTTTGTTTGATCCAAATAAAACAACTGTTACTTATTCCCCGTTTGTTACAACTGTTACGTATACCCTGTTCCTTATTCGACATTCGTTATCAACCGATTTTTCGGTTGATAACGAATGTCGAATAAGGAACTGGAAATAAGTAACTGTTGTCCCGCCCCCGCAGAGTTTAAGCTCCATTGTCCCAGTTTCCAATGGTACTTTTGGTGTGCACATTGACATCCTGTCCTGCCACATTCGAGGCCTTCTGTGCCCAATATAATACAAAGTAATTAATTGCGGAAGCACAAAAGGGACATTTGGCTACTAATATTTATCTTGCTGCGATTAGACAGTTAACTTGCAATATTATTACCTCACAACAGCAAGATAAATATTGGTAGCCGAATGTCCCTTCCACGCTTTCGCAAACCAACTGACGCAGTGTATTTTCGGCAACTTTTGCAAGTCGCCGATCGCGAGATATTTTAAGTACAACTTTCTTCAAGATTATTTATTTATTTATTTATTTATTTATTTATTTATTTATTTATTTATTTATTTATTTATTTATTAGCGATACTTTAACAGCCAAGGTCATATCGTGCCGGTGACAGTTTTACGGGTGGAGGAAGCCGCAGAGAACCACCGAGCAACGACAAGCAGCTGCCAGCTCCCCAAAATCGTAACTCAGCACTGCAACACAGGCAGGGTAAGATAGGTTGAAGACATGCGCACCATCGATGTGCAGTACGCCTTAGTACACGGCGTCATCGTGCCCCCATGTGGACAATGGGGGTTAAGTGCCTTGCCCGTCCAAGAACGACGTTGCTTTACTTCGGTGATTTGACGAGAACCGGTTACCGCAAAGCCATCGCGCCCCCTTCTTCAAGATTCATTGAATACACCGAGGGTTATTCATAATTTTTAAACTCGTTTTATCTCTTTGATTATTCTGCTTTGTTCATATACGAGTCAATAGATACACAAAATGTATTCCGAACTATTTTAGGGTTAGATTGTTGGGTTTTATTTAATGGTATTTATCGACACTTTCAGTCAGGGACGCAGCTAGCCTACAAGACCTTGAAGTGGCTGATATCCACTTTCGAAATTCCAACTGCACACCCCTCCCTTGAGGGACCACCAAATCTTGAGAAAAAAACATTTACAAAGACCCCCCCCCCCTCCCCACCCATCTATGTGGAAAGTTTCTGACTGGTGCCTGAGAATTTCCTGCTCTTCATCTCTCTCATTCCGTGAAAATTTCCGACTGGAAGGCTACCTCAGAATTTCCGACTTTTTACGATTTTTAGTCAGAAACTTTACAACTAGCCTATCGAATTTTTGAACGCAATTGGTGGTGGTGTTGGTGGTGGGGGTCACACCCCTGTCGCCACATGCCTGCTTTCAACAACTATGGTCGTATGATGCCGACCAGTTTCACGGATGGAGGAACAATGAGTGCGGTTGGCAGTGGCCAAAGTGTTCTACCCACATCACTGAAAAGGCGGAGGTGTTTTTAGTACCACTGTGTGGTACGAGCTGTTGAAGAACTGACCAGAGACGCCAGTGGCGTAAACAGCTAGCATGTTTTCTAGTAGGGAGTCCAAAATATTTCACACGGGACTTAGTGATGCACAGCGTCGACGCATGCCAACTGTGGCATCTTTGGGGCATTCATTGTGTCTGCAATTTCCTTCGGAAATTCCATGGCCTCTCTATTGTGAGGTTGTATCTTCAACTAACATGGAAAATATAAAAACAAAAGAAAATTCGATCTCTTAAACACGCAAACGAATTGCTTGTAACTAGCAAGGTAAATTAGGCATGCTCCTCTCTTTTCCATTCATATCTACTAAGACCTACATGCATAACAAAAAGCTAACATATTTTTCGGCACAGGTGTTGGTGGGAATATTGGGACTTTGTGAAGATAAGTGACGGGTAGGTGGACGGTGTAGGCCTGAACCCGATTTGTTGATGGCAAGTCCCGACTGATAGGGAGAATATTCTAACTTCACCATTAAGTCATGTCCTCGTCGAAGGTATGCCTTGATTGTGTACGCCTAGATGGAATTTTCGTGAAACGGGATAAATGTTCAAAAATTAAAGATTTCTAGAATGTTTGGGCTATTTGTGGTTCAATAAAACACACACGTATAGTAGTCTTGACACAACTTCCTAAATAACACGTGCCGTATACTCCAAATCGGCCATGATGCCCCCCCCCCCCCCCCCAACGGCCCAAATCTGATATCATGGCCTCTATTTGTATATCCGACTGTGTGTGTGAAATGAGTCCTAGTATCGAATCTAGCTTTGTATCAGAAAGGACAAGATTTAAGATTTAAGATTTATTCCAGAAATTAACACCTACAGAGAGGCAGATTGAGAAAACAAAACAATAACAGTGACAGAATGAAACATTCAAAAGAAAAGAAAAAGATGTTAAAAGTACTCAAAAATAAACTATATATATCAATATAAAGAACAATTATTTTATTTTAGTTTGAGAACTCAGCTCCCATATGTTGAAAAAAAACGCCGAATCATGTTACAGATAGGATTACATAGCTGGGGGATATTGTTTCGCATAATCATCTTAAATTTTCCTTTTATATCTATATATTGAAAGTTTCCAGTATCCTTATTTATTTCTTTTAGGAGATGTTTTCTCATTTTGTCATACGCGATACTCTCCATAACGAAGTGAAACTCGTCCTCAATCGCCTCTAAAACACATATCTTACAAAAGTCTCTCTTTAATCGGGATAGGAGGCTGTGAATGCCCCTCTTTCTCAATTAATAGACTGTTGTTACTGATTCAGAGTCGAGTATGCATCGCCAAGTAAAGTTTGAGAAGCCACAGAGTTTAGTTTATGTAAGTGTTTGACTTGGCGCATAGAAGCGTCAATGGTGAGAGGATATGTTCCTAATTCCGCACGTACCACATAATTAGATAAATTTTTGGCCACTTCAAGTACCAGTTTGCAAAATCTGACGTGTACATTTTCACAGGGAGAGTTGTTTTCAGCTTTATCAGTCATTTGCAAAGAACATATTTCACTTCCGTAGAGTAAAAATGGGTTTAATCACTTTGTCAGATAGTTTTAAATATATTTTTAATGGAGGTGACATTTAGACTTGAATGAGTTAATGAGAGAAATAAGTGCCTCAAGTGCTTTGAGGCTCAACTTATATTGAGGACCATGTAATTTGCTATTAGAAGATAAGTTGAAACCAAGATAGTTGTAGTTATTTACGTACTCTAGTTTAATCAAGCCCAAATGTAAATCTGGAGAGAACTTAGATTTTCTTGATCTGAAAATCATACATTTAGTTTAAACAATATTTATTCAGTAATTGGCATGTGTATACATTTCAAAATAACAGTTGGATAACAAATATTCTGAAGAACACTAGATACAATAGTATACACAAAACAAGGAAATCTGATTACTATGTAAAATAGGGATTCGACAGAAAGCTAAAGCTTATGTAAGTTTTCTCACTGCTAATACTCAGATCGTTTTACGAAGTATAGTCTTCCAATTTTCTTAGACAATTTTTGATACCTATATGTGAGTCCGAAAGAAATACCAAATCATCTGCGAAAAGCAGGTGGCTTACTTGGTAACTGTTTAATAGTATCGGACTACAACTTTCATCAAATATTTTCCCAGTGTCATCAATAACGATTTTAAGAGGGTCGGAGATATGTTACAACCCTGCCTGACTCCACTTGTCGACAGCTCAGGTGGACCAAGTACTTTATTTGTTTTGGTTGTATAATAACTCGACTGATACAGAGACGATAAGGTTTGAAACGTTGCTCTTTTGATTCCTTTTCTTGTAATTTGTGGAAAAGTATAGAACGATCTACGATGTCGAATTCCTTCCTAAAATCTACAAAAACAGCACACAATGTTTTTTTTTTAATTTCTTGTACTTGTGTATATCAGTTTTCAAGATAAACATACTATACATTGTACAAAATCCTTTCCGGAGTCCAAGCGGATTATCACTAATCAATTTATTTTATTCTGGAAACACGTTAATCCTGTTATTGATTATTTTGTTAAATAGCTCACCTATAGTATTGCTTTGAGCTGTAACTCTATAATTGTTTGGGTCGTGTCTGTCGCCTTTCTTATAAATAGTGGAAAGTATTGATTTACTCCAAGCAAGTAGATAATGGTGCGATTTCAGTACTTGGGTGAAATATCATTCTGGATATTATCAGGACCTCTGGATTTATAGTTTTTCAGCTTCCAGAGAGCGCTTAGTATTTCTGTAGCTGTTATCTCATCATTATTCATTGGGATTCGCACTTCTAAATTATTATGTGACTGATACTTATTTTATCAGAAACGGGTTTGCAATATAGATTATTGAAAAAGTCGACTGTTAAATCGGGATCGAGCACGTTTTCGGCGGATTCTTTCTTTCTGATACTATTTATTACTCTCCAGTAAGCTTTAGGATCCGATGACTCTAAACTGTTTAATTGTTCACACATGTGTCTGAAAAATAATTAAGATTATAATTTCGTGACCCTTTTAAAAGCTTCTTTTTTGCGGTGAAGTAACTAATGACCAGACTCTTAATTTGTGGGTTTGTTCTCATATCCCGGGCGATATCTTTCATTCTTTGTTTGAGATGTCTGCATTCAGCGTCAAACCATTTACGCTTCGGTTATTTCCTTCCTTTGCCATATGGGATACATTTCGGCGAAGCTGAATTGATGTATCCTACATTACGGGTTATCTCTTCAGCAGCTTCTTCGGTACTTCCCCTATAAAGGGGGTAATATTTTGTCTGAAATTGTTGAAGCTGATTGGCTGTGTTAGGGCTATTAATATGAATGATATTAATGCCTTTTTCTTACTAACCGATGTCCACTTGAATGCTGATTTACATATAGTATACTCATACTTTGTCGATTTTTCCGTGTAGTTCTGAGCGTAATAATTCAAGTGAAGGGATAGTTGGCAATGATCAGAGTATTCGTTTGGTGATGTAACACAAAAGAAGTCAACATCAGAAAAGTATTTGTTAGATATTATGATTTCATCCACGACACAACACCCATTGTATTGGTAACGAGTGAAGTTACCCTTGTAGTCTCCCGGATTACGTCCATTAATTATTCTGAGTCGAGCTGTTTGGCACAAAGACAAGAGATGATTACCAAAGCTATTTAATGTTGTGTCTAGACTTTCTCTGTCTTTCGCAGATTCGGTCATATAATCTTCGGGGAGGGACAGGTGCTTATCACTATCATCTGTAACATAATCCGACTTTCTGCCAATGCGCGCATCTTCCGAAGCACAATCTGACAATTCTGTTTTAAGTCGAACATGATTACCTGCAAGGACGAGTGAATATCTAAGACTCTAATACAGACGAAAATATCCCGACTGGAAAATTACTAGGTGGTCAAACCCCCGTACCCCTTTCTATTTCGCTACGCTTCTGAGTAGGAAGGCCGTCGGCCTCTCCTATATAGTCAATGGCGGACTGGGCCAAGAAAAGTTACCGGGAAATGCACCAAGGGAGATGGTGAGTTACCGGGAACTGCACCAAGGGGGATATGGCCTCGGGAAAGAATTTGATTTTACGAACTGGAAGAACGCTGCTTTCTTACATCTGAGCGATCAAATGGTAGTTAATGTTGAAGACATTTCGATGGCATTTTTGTATCATCTTCATCGCCCATTAGGCAAAAATGGTTGCGTCATGGGGTAGGGTGGAGGGCACTCCCATAGTTCGGCCCAATGGTAAAAAAATTGATTTTTCAAAACTGAAGGGACGCTATTTACTTGCAATCGCAGACTATAGACTACTGGTGCATCGAAATGTTCCAATGGAGGTCCACAAAGAGAGCATTTCGTTTTACCAGCAGGCTATGTAATGGGATCCATTTCGCCTTTTAGTCATTTTCACGAATGTTATGTATTTATTTTATGTACCAAGAAGTGCTGGGTTGCATCAGTTGCTTTGTGTGTGTGTGGGGGGGGGGGGGGGGGGAGGGGGGGGACTAAAGGACCATGCGACCAGTCCGGCTGTGGTTATAATTGTAATCATTCGTTATATAGGTTTGGCAAAACTTACAGGATTCATACTGTGGTTAATCTTTCCTAACGATGTTGATATTGACCTCGGAAGCGAATGGCGCATTAACTCTTTATCCAATACGTAGAGAGTTCGACACTTACAGAAACCGTTCTTAAAAAATTAGAACTTTTCTCTTTTTCTTCCAACAGCAAAGCTTATAATCCCTCATTTGGGGTCAAAAGCTATCTGAGACAAAAATGAAAAAAGAAATATAATGTAAATGGCGAATTTTGTGAAGAGCGTTGGCCGGTTTTCATCGTTACGTTGGATAAAGGGGTAAACTTGTATCAATAATAACGATTGGTATGCTGACGAGAAAAGAGTCGAATCACACAGTATTACGATGTGTGTTACTGCTGACATTTATACATAAATGACATCTCAATTTTTATTGCAAAAGTACTTTTGCCGCTTACATGTACACTATCTTTGTGTATAGTGCAGTGGCGTAACCAGGGTGGGGCCCTAGGGGGTATGCCCCCTAACCATTACGTGCCCCCTCAAACTGGGAAAATTAAAGCACCAAAGGGCTACAGATTCACTCTTAGGGTATTGAATTTTCAAATTTTTCTCGGGGGGGGGGGGGGGAGCCCAACCCTCCCAATGGGAGGGGGATGCCGTAGGCATGATGTGGGGTGGGTATGGCCTCGCATTGGTGGAGGTTCAGGGGAGGCCCCCGAACCCCCACAATGGGTGGGCCATACCCTTCCCACCTCAGGCCTAGGGCCTTCATATATGCCTGTGGCATATATTGACCTGGCACTGCCCAAAAATTCTGCCACCACCCAGTCGGAAATCCTCCCCTGGTATGGTAATGGATAACAAATAGTCGAACACATTCTTTTAAATTGTACAAATTTTACTAGTTAGCGTTCGCTGACGTCCGACAGAAACCCTTCTGCACACTCCAGGTAGGCTATTTGAGAAATGAAATAGGCCTACTCTGAAAAAATGATGGCCTGTAGCCTATGTTTTCACCTGGGAGAATGCTTTTAACTCATAACACGCTGAGTATTTTCAAAATATTTGTCATCAAATCTAGTCATGACGGCTTCGCTGCAGTCATGACTAGATTTAATGAAAAATCCATCTAAATTTAACTCAAGGAATCTTTGAAAACAATCCGATCAATGTATCGGAGGACATTTTGATTAAATGTGTCCAAATTATACTTATTTCAGTTATTTCAGTGGCAAAAGAAATCCTGTACTTGCCAGGAAAATCCACCAGCAGCTTGCAAGGAGTTAAATTAATGCATGCGATGTGTATCGCGAGAACTACGTCTTTCACGTTGTGACGTGTTAAAAAAATTCGGTAACGTTCCATCGGAATTTCCTTTCTCAGCCACACAAACGACGATACTGCTGAAATTTTCAGACCGACTCTCTGTGGAGGACATTATTCTTGGAAAAAAGAAGCTTGCCATAAATTTCATTTGAAAACAGTTCAACGAAACAAATCATGAAACTGTCGATGATCAATGTGCTTAAAGAAAACATCGTTTGGTTTTCTCTTTGTGTCGGGCTTGGTCTCATTCCATTCATTCATCAAGGCAAGTCAACAAGTGTTATAATTAATATATAGATATGCGGTCACAGTATCTTTTATAAAATAAAGCTTTAACGCAGATGTGATTTCTGTCGGATTAGTGAGGTACATTGGTGTTGGAGCCTGGACGTCCTTTTGATGTATCTGTGTATTTTGACAATGTACAGTACGTGGAGAGTGGATTGTAACTGAATCACCCGTGGAGTGGAGTTATCACCCAAAGTATTCCTTTCAAATTCTGTACATATGGAAAAAAAAATGGACCTCCGGGTTTAACCCGGAGGTCCATTGGCTGGAACTTTGCTTGTGCTTGTGCTTGTTATGCTTTGCAACAAATTTGCAATTATTGCTGGGTGGAATCTCCACTCCGCGGGTGATTTAGTGATAATACACTCTCCACGTACTGTATGACTGAAAGGGGCGGGAAGGCGACCCCCCACCTCCTTGTCCATGAAGAAAACAACTGCATCCATTTCTTGCACCGGGTTTAATTTTGGGAGGGGTGTGGCAGGTTTTTCCATAGGGGGAGGGTAGAAGGTCTATAATTTATATCATTATCAACTTTTCACCCAACTCTAATATAGAATACATTTTCATTTTTTCTAAATTTATTAAGCAAAAATTAATTTTTAGTATAAAAAACGTTAGCTTATGACCCCTAAATTGGAAAACCTCGCTGAGTTTGATCCAGAGAGGTTTCTTAAACTATGTTGTGGAGGCAAAAACAATATAATCAGGGGATTATAACTATGGTTTCGCCACCCCACAAGCTTGCAGGGGCCTGGACCCGGCACTGTGATGTGGTATGGTAGTTTGAAATAGGGTAATCATTAGTTCATTTTTTTTTGGGGGGGGGGGGGGGAGGTGCAGAATAAAGGCTCTATATGAAAAGAGCACGGGAAAGATGGTTTGAACCGGATTTACAAAACACCTAAAGCCTCCCATCTGAAGACACGAAGGATCGTCCAACAAGTTTTCTTTTCCTTTTCATGTAGACTGGTAGTTCGTCAATTTAAATATGTTGGCGTACGTAAGCCTAAACATCTTTTAAAAAAATTTAAAATGTGCCCAAGCAGACGACGTATTACAACATAAATGATCAAATAATGATTTTGAAGCTTTTGTATTTGTTATCTTTGTTATCAGACCTTTCCAGAAAAGATATGAAGACGAGTAAAAAGAAACTTTCCTTTACCATCATCCAGGCAAGTGGGGAATAGCTTCCCATAAATTCGGTCGAGCGAGCAATATGGATAGCCAGTCTAAGGGAAGGCTTCAAACGTCTTCAAAATTGGGAGGTTACTGCCCTACCAAGCTCTCAATCCACCAGTCAAATTCTGTATGGATTTCGACACTGCTATGGCATGGAACCATGCAAACTAACCCGTTAATAGACCATTTCGTCTGTTTATATACTATTAAAAAAGTAGGGCATATCCAAACTGATGTTGATATTGGATACGCGTGATTGGACACATCAATATGTTACCAAGTTTAGTGTGGATCATGAATGTCACCGGCCCACGAAAACTTCGTGCAAGTTTTTCGCACGAGCGCAGCGTTAATGCCTTTGGGGGTACGTTTTGAAATTTCCACTTGAACTGGACAGGCTTTTTCGGAGGTCTCATCGTTCTTTTCTTGCTATAAACTCGTTCATCAATAGTTTCTGGTCGAAACGTAACTTTTGAGGTATGCGAACGTTTACGTGTCGTTGGCATGTTGGAAGCTGGCAACAGACAGACTGTAGTGGCTCAAATTCTCAATGTTACACAATCGGTGATTAGCAAGTTGTGGTCACGCTACCGACAGGCAGGCAATGTTGATGACAGATGTCGGTCAGGTCGTCTGAGGGCGACAACTGCTAACCAGGATCGTTTCGTCCGAACCACAGCATTACGTAACCGCCATCAAAGTGCCTCAGACATTGGACAGCAGCTGCACCGAGCGACAGATGTGCGAGTCAGTGGTCAACCTATCCGAAATCGCCTACACAGCTGGAATTTGTACGCTCGACGACATCGAATAATTCCACGTTTGACTGAAAGTTACATCGCAGCAAGGCGTAATTCGTGTGGAGCACGACAGCGCTAGGACAATCGTCGGTGGATCAACGTCATGTTTCCCGATGAATCGAGGTTCACTCTCGACTTCCACGACAGGCGAAACGGAGTGTGGCGGCGGCGGAACGAACGATACCATGACGTAACCGTTAGGCAACACGATCGTTTTGGTGGTGTATCGGTTATGGTGTGGGGAGGCATAACCATGACAATCAGAACAACATTACAAGTCATCCAAGGGCGTGTCACAAGGCAGTACTACCGTGGCAACATGTTAGCAGCTCATGTGGTGCCATTTGGACGATGTCACGGCCGTCGATTCATTTTCAAAGATGACACTGCAAGAGCACACATGGGCCATATCGCAACAGAGTTCGTCCAGGAGCACAAGATTACTACGCTGTCTTGGCCAGCACTAAGTCCAGACCGTTCACCAATCGAGCACGTCTGGGAAGGCACCTACGACAAAGCCAACAAACCCCTACCAATGTCCAGGAACTCGCCGTTTCACTGCAGAAAGGATGGAATAACATCAGTCAAGATGATATTGGAAGTTTGGTGAAGAGTATGTCACATCGGATCCGCGCTTGTCTCGCGAACCGAGGTTGATTTACAAGGTATTGATGTCTTGGACTGAATGTGGTAAATTCTCTGACTGACCGTCCATGTCTTCTGCTCAGTGCGTTGAATCTTTGCTTGTCAGACATCCAGCTATCGTTGAAATCATTCACCAGATATCACAGTGCAATGCCTGAACTGTCTTTTTGATAAAAATATAAATATATTTCTTCATATATCTCACTTTTATCAAATATCCCCTACTTTTTTTAATAGTCTATTTAATCGCGTGAAAAATTTCAGTTGGTCGGAAAAGCGAGCCTATACGGCTGGCTTTTTCGACGAGCTGACATATTCCCCCCAATTGAATCTAGGAAATATAATAAACACTTTGAATCAACACAAAAGATGTTTCTCGACAAGACTTAATTTGACTGAATCTTTATTGATTTTACCAATACTATTAGACATGTTTGTTTATAAAATAATTATGAATGAAGACTTACCACAGCTGCAGTTGTATGATTACGTCGCGTAGTTCCACCAATTATGTAAAATATATTTTAAGGATTGGAATATCTATAACTGTAGCACGAAATCTCGCTTTCATTTTTACATATCTTATTATCTATGGCATTTTGTTTTTAGTTTCATTGGCGCTCACAAGTCTATTCGGCGGCGCCGTGACGTTTTGAAATTACAGCAATGTCGAAAACTTATTCATTGTCAGAAACCGAAGAAAATATTAATGTTTTCTGTTGACAAAGGAATACATCCGAAACGTTTGGAATCATGCTCTCCGGGGATTTTATTATCAAAATTGAGTGTATAAAGTTTCAAAACCAGAACATTTTCTACCTCTCATTACTATGGAAAGGTGTATGTGAATAACATTGAAGTCCTTGATTTCCTTTCTTTTTCTTTTTTGAAGAGTGACAGTTTAGCTGTTTACCTAGCGCAGACTATACCAAAATTTATTATTTTAAATTTCAATTTTTCAAATTTTTCAAAGAAGTCTACAAAACCATATCATGTGACCACTCATTTAAATGAGCTCGACGAACTCGTTCCACTGAGTGATCGCATGATATGGTTTTGTTGAAATATTTTGAAAAATAATATTTTTTCAACTGATCAATTTGTAAATTATACGGTCCTGATTCGTTAGGTAAAGGGTTAACAAAACTTGGCAACATATTTTCACTGTTCATCAATTTATTTCAGTGTCTGGTAATGTTTGCTTCAACTGTCAGTACATCGCCTGTTACAACTGTACATCAGATCAAACTCAGAAATGTTGGAATCCATCTCCTGACGACTATGAACTTCTTGCGTTCTGTGACAAACGCACTTCAGGATGCAGCAAGAGAGTATATAAGGATTGGAGTAAGAAACATATGGTCATATGTCTTATAAAACGTTTTCAATCTGCCCGTTTTATCAAACAGGGGCGTCGTTAACTGGTAAAGTGCTGGAAGCCCATATTTGGGCTTTATTCTGAAGTACCTGTACCGCACTGTAAAGGCTTCATATTCTGTGGATGTGCTTCAGATTATCTTCGAAGTGATATTATTTTATCTGCTAGGATTTGCCTTGTTACAATTTATGGGAGAGTGCCTAATGGCACTCTCCCATAAATTGAAACAAGGAAAAGATGCACAAACAAATTTTAAGGACCAAAAATAATTTAGTACTCTACCAGTTAAGTCCAAGTTAATGTTGAGTGGGTATCAGTTATTCATTTATTTATGGAGAGTTTTACGGGTGGAGGAAGCCGGAATACCCGGAGAGAACCACCGAGCATCACACAAGCACAGTTAGCATTAGTTGAAGACAAGTGCATCATCGACGTGAAGGACGCCTTAGTACACGACAGCACCGTGCCCCATGAGGATGGATATCAACAGAATAACAAGTAGGGGTTGTAGAGTTTAATTGCAGTTGGGGGAGGAAGCCCAGTTTGGTGGAAAGTTCTTGAAAAAATAAAAGGAAGACGTGAGTCTTGGGTGACTTATTGCCAGTCCTTCCATCTGCGATTTTAACAGTTTTGCAGTTGTCGTCTTATCGATAAGAGACGACTCGTTTCCAAAGCATTATTTCAAAACATCTGACCTGACAATGGGACTTAACAAGGAGTAGACATTGTGCTAGATGTTTGATCAAAGCAATAAAACTCGTTTTAAACACTGAAAATATCCCACGTCTTTGGACTTTGGTATTATCAATTTTTCTTCCCTAATACCATTTTCAGTAATGTGATATAATGAATGCGTATGTATGCATGTTTCTCAAACTCTGTTGAAACACGATAGAAACACATAGATAGTGGGAAGTGGCTTAGTACTTCCACATCGGTGGAGAGGAGTTCCTGGCCACAATTTCGTGAGAAAAAAAATAAGAAGAAGCGAACGCAAATTTTCAGCTAATGGACCGCTGGATCCAAACTCGAGGTTCATCAACCGTGACATCGTCCTCAATAACTCTTTGCTTAACACGGCTTGACGTCACTTGCAAACTAGAACTTTAGATTTTTTGCCCCCCCCCCCCCCCAAAAAAAAAACAAAAAAAAACATAGTTTATGACCCCTTTTTGGAACGAGCCTGTTCCAACAAGGTACCATAAGTTATGTTTTGGAAGCAGAAATTAAAAAAATAATTCTTATAATTACATTCTAAATGATATCCCAAAGGCAAATAAGCTTTAATTTTCACAACTTTAGAAATGGAAACGAGTATTTTAGTAACGGGCTTTATGCCACAGTTGGGAAATGTCACCAAAGAAACAGCAGCGGAGTTGATCACTGCGAGAGGCGCTAAAAGATAAAAAAAACCCGCCCAAATACCGCCCGAATTACATTCTGTCAACTGCGCTCTACCGTTAATGCGAGTCAAAGTTCGACCAAATGTATTCATTGGAAAATGAATTACATTTGGTCATGACGTTTTCATCCAGCTGACCAATGGGAATTGAGTATTCGGACCCAAAACGTATAACTACATTAACAATGTAATTATTAAAACTTGAATGCATATTGTTAGTGAATAGCGCCTGCCGGATATGATCGTTACGATGGGCACAGGGTTAACGTTTTGTATAACATTTAAATACTACATGGTTGGAGACTTCGCTCTCTGGGCATCTCTAATGATTTACACTCCCCACGCGATATAGTGAATCCCTGACTTATATCGTCATGAAAATCGACTTTCGATAAAGTTATCCCCCATGAAATTATTAGACGCGCAAGGGAGGTCCAGTTAAAAAGTAAGTTAGTTGAGAATTGAATGCATTTTTTATAATCTTTATTGCAGTGTGAACGTGTGGGAATGGGTACAAATTATGTATGAATCCCGAAAAGGATTTATACAATTTGTACCCATTCCCACACGTTCATATTCCAATAAAGATTATAAAAATTGCATTCAGTTCTTATAATTACATTCCGCAACTGTTTAAACTACCTTTTACCAAACAACAAAGCAGAAAGACGAAATAAAACATGTACGAACGAACGAACGAACGAACGAACGAACGAACGAACGAACGAACGAACGAACGAACGAACGAACGAGGCGAAAAACCACCCTCACACAAAAGACAAAGCGCACAACTTTGATTTTTAATTTTCACAACTTTAGAAATGGAAACGTGTATTTTGGTAACGGGCTTTATGCCACAGTTGGGAAATGTCACCAAAGAAACAGCAGCGGAGTTGATCACTGTGAGAGGCGCTAAAAGTTAAAAACCCGCACAAACACCAACCGAATAACATTCTGTCAACTGCGCTCTACCGTAAATGCGGGTTAAACTTCGACCAAATGTATTCATTGGAAAATGTATTACATTTGGTCATGACGTTTTCATCCAGCTGACCAATGGGAATTGAGTAATTGGACCCTAAACGTATAATTACATTAACAATGTAATTATTTGTAAGTAAACACGTGACAGCAACAGAATAATAAAGTCAAGTTTCCTTTTGTAACATTTAATAACCGAAAACAACAGACAGCTCCACGAGCTGTCTGTTGTTTTTGTTTATTAAAAGTTAAAAAGAAAACTTGGCTTTTTGGCCAGCTGGTTAGGAATACCTACTTCACAGATAAACCGCCATTAAGAATACCCATCCGTATCGCACACACCCACACTAAGTGTCCACTTTGGATCTTTTTGTTTTCTCGGTAATTTGTAAGTTTTTCAAATTCCTTGGAAAAAAATAGCAAAACCTTCCCTCGTAAACTTTTATATCAATGGAACGACAGTATCTGTAATATATATGTTATATGTTTTTATAAATATTAAAAATCTCACTGTGCGCACACTGTTGAAATAATTAGCAGAAAATAATTTCAGAACATCAACAAATGGTGGAAACGCGGTTTTCATATTTTTAAATGAGTTTCAACAGAATATAATAGTCAAACGTTCATACCGATTGGGGAAAAAATTGTAAAAATCCCGCTTCTGTATTTTTACACTATTTTACGGGAAAATACTTGAAGTTTGTAAAATGATACGTACATCGATGGTACAAATTCGCTAACATTTCGAAATATTTACAAGACATTCCCTTACCCTTAGAGGTAAATTTACTGACAGCTCATGGAAATTAAGGGGGGAGTGGGGGGGGGGGGGGCTAACTTTCCTGTAAATCTCTTCCTCAGCCACGAGGTCACAACTTATTTCAGTTGTGTTGTGGCACAGTGCACACAGGGTCGATAAATACTAAAACTTCCAGGGTAAGGAGTTTCCAAGCAAGTGGATCTCTGGGAGAACCTGGATGTCTTCCAGCTGCGTTGGCTTCTATCTCGTTCAGAATTTGAGATTTTATTTGTGTGGAAAATGGAAATATAATGTGTAAATTCGCATGTGTTTTAGTGACAATCCACACAATGGAAAAACAGCAGGGTTCAGGCTCCTGTTGTTGATAGAGTTGGTTAATACAATAATATGAAACCGTGTAGTTTAATGCAAGACCAGGAGCCAGTACTATAAAAATTTTACAATTGTATTTTCTAGAATTGTATATTTTACCTATTAACTGGTAAAGGGCTGAATTATTTTTGATCATCAAAATTTATTCTCAGGTTTCTGCCCTGTTACACTTTATGGGAGAGTGCCCAATGTGCACTTTCCCATGAATTGTAATAAGGCAAACCCATACGGACTAAATTAGTTCACTTCAAAGACAATATAAAGCACACCAACAGAATATGAAGCCTTTGAGAAGTGGTACCTGTACTTCAAAACAAGGCCCAAATGTGGGCTTCCAGCACTCTACCACTTCATATAACTGACTTAGAATCATTAGCATTTTAAAAGATATGGCAATTTGCCAACTGGCAAATTGCCAGATCTTTGAAAATGCTAATGGTTCATTTATCCCATTTAAAGTCATAACTAGAAAATAGAATTCAAAATACAATTGTAAAAGTTTTATAGTATTGGCCCCAGGTCCAGAAAACACTTCTCAAACCCACCTTACAGCGTACGTGACCAAAAGGATCCATTCAAATATAAAAAACACTTGCCCTGAACAACGTAAGTTCTGATTTTGTTTTATAGTCATGGAAATAATAACGCCATAGAGGATATATACTGTTTTGAGTTCGTACAGGAATTATCAGAATGACTGCATGGAACTATAAACTTAGACTTTCTTGCTAAACAGTAGGTATGTATTAGTGTATACTTTGCGATAATTTAACTTCTTGCATGCTGCTGGCAGTTATTCCTGCCCTGGACACAAAATCTATTGCCACTGAAATATCTATAATTTGGGCACATTAACCGATTCTCCTCCCCTCAAATTAAATAGACGTTTTGACCAATAATTTCTGGAGTTAAATTTAGATGAGTTTTTTTTTATCAAATCCAGTCATGGCTGCTTCACAGCAGCCATGACTGGATTTGATGAAAAATATTTTGAAAATACTCAGCGGGTTAAGTGTTAATTGCAATTAAAAAGCATAAACGCATCACTTTCACTGATCTCTGTACAACTGGATTGTTGAAACGTCAGCGAAAAATGTCGCGACTCAATCTGCCCCCCCCCCCCCCCTCTCTAAGGTTCCGCTCCACAGTTTTCTAGGCATTTACAAAAATGACATGCATGCACTCTCTTCAAATACAAATATTTTCTAATTTAGTTATCTAACACATAACACATAACAAAACAACAATTTATTGTCAAAGGCAAGACTTCAACCTGCAAAATTGATTGCAAAAATGCCGAAACCAGGCATTTTCAGCCACCCAGCAGCTTCAAAAGCAGAATTTTCCAACCACCCCCACCTTCCTACCCCTGGAGCATAGCATCCCCTGTTTCTAAAATGCAAAAAAAATAATTATGTTTCCATTTCATTTTTTAGGTACATGTCTGGTAACAAACCCGTGTAAAAATGACATTTTAAAAAATAGCCAATTTTTCGAAGCCACTGTTTCCCATAATTCATCTGGTAATTTATCCCCATGAATCACGCTCCAATTTTCGGACCAAAACTTCAAATTCTCTTGCCCAACAAATAGGCTAATGCAATCATATATCAGATACCAAAATATATATCGCCAGTTTTCATGGCATTAGTTTCAACATATGCCCTATGATTAGAATTTCACTGTGCAATTGTGCGAACTGCAGAGCGGAACCTAAGATGGCGTAAAGTCAACCAACGCGATAACTCTCCCCACCCAATTCAAGACGTTTGATGGCGCGAAAGCCGTTATGCTGTGACTGTAATTACAGCGTAGCAGCTTTCACTCATCAAATGTCGTGGTGTTTACTTAGCATGAAAATTAATAACTTTCCAGTCTTGGCACTTGCTTCTATCAATATTGCCTAGAAGGTGTCGTAATTACACGATTTGTATTGCCGCGAAAAATGTGCACATCATCAACATATGCATTTTTCAGAGACTCCAAAGAATAGTCTTTAACCCATTACCCAACGAATCGACCGCAACATCCCGCGTAATTTACAAATTAAGCAGCTGAAAAAAAAATATTCCAAAACATTTCAACAACACCATATCACGTGACCTCTCGTTAGAACGAGCTCTTGGACCTCGTTCCAATGAGGTGGATCATATGATGTGGTTTTGTTGATTTTTTTTTTAAATTTGAAAAAAAACATTAAAATCGTCTGCGTTGGGTAAAGGGTTAAAAAGCGATCGTTTAGACTAGGTACAGCAAACCGAACGACAACATTTCAATATGTAGAGCCTGGAAAGTTAATTTAGTGAACTCCACATACTGTTCAAGATTTATGGTAAAAAATGTGTTCCACGTCCAAAGATCAGGCAGACGATACTTAACAAGAAATAACTGTTCAGATTTTACTTGCCTCGCTATTATCCAGACCACCCATACCAAAGCACCTGTTGTATTAAGTCACAAAAAGTAGACACAGCTTAAGGTTTCTAAGTTTTAACCCTTCCAGTCCGTGAGTCCACTTTTTTTCACTAAGTAGGGTGGCTGCCAATAGAATGTGCGGGGTTGACCAATCAATATTTTACTTTGGTCTACCCCAAAATACTGAATATACACTCTTCCATTTGTTGCCATTGAACTAACATAGAAGATACCACCAGGGTTCAAAGGGTTAACATTTGCTGCTGAAGAGCGTGTAAACCCTTAATTAGGAACCACTCGTCATGTGTGACCTTTACTTGTTGCGGAAGATCAGAAAAGTGGTTTTCCTGGGCCCTGGGGTCAGAGTTACTCAATTTTTTACGACGGAACATTAACATAATATATTCTTTTCAGTTTTCAGGGGCTGTACAGATAAATATCAAGGTCCACAAGCATTAGGATTGGGTGCGAAAAAGGACTGTAGAACTGTGACAGAATTTATTCCATTTAAAGGAAAAGTGACAATGCAAGACTGCGTTTGTACGGAATTCATGTGCAACAGAGCTCACCACAAACGGAGAGACTTTGTGGCTATTTGTGCAGCAATACTTTTCATATACCGATTTCTGTTTGTATATAGATAGCCTATATTTATTTGTCACATTAAATGTCGATCAACCACCCTACCTTCCTGATTGGTCGAAAGTCTATTTTAGATTACTAGTCATGACACGATGGTTGTGTGTATTCAGCATTGCCCGATACAGAGCAGACATTAAAAATTGCCCCACCTAATCCACATGTGGATTTCGGTCTACGCATGGAAGAACACATCTGATTGGTCGTTACGCCGCATCTGAGTGACGTTATGATGTCCATGACATGCTTTGACACAAAACAGGGTCAAACAAGATTATCAACATATCGCCGAAGGTGATATTTTTCTTTAAAAACGTCAGCATCATTCACTCATCAACTTTAATCTCGGTATAAATACAGAACACACCTCTGGTAGAGTACGTGACCTCTCACGTCTTGTGAAATATAGAAAAAACTCCAACAATGGTTGTGGATTCCAGTGCGCCGTTCTACAACCTCGTTGTGTTCTATCTTATGGCACACTAACCCTGGTTTAGATTCAACGATTTTAACCAGTATTGGGCACATAGTGAGAGACTTTCTATTAAAGCCTGCGGGGAAGATTTTTCTTCATCTTGTCGATATTTAGGAACCTTTCAGTCAAAGAACCATTGCTTGAATCCGGTGGTCTAGAGACTTAAAGATGCCAGTACTTCTTGAACTTCCTTTTTCGGACATTGTAAATACCTGTTGATTGGCAAGTTTTTTCCGCAGTTGCTTAGTATTTATTCACTCTACCGATAATGCACACTATGATTAAATACACAGTTGTTCTCAATGCAAGGATGAGACATAAATATTTTTCCCCGCTCGGGGCATAGCATGTCGAGAGCGTGAAACAAATCTTCGTGTTTCATCTTCGAAAAGATAACAACTGTTTATTATACCGGGTCACCAGCTACATTTATGAAGTTTGTAACACTGGGAGAAACGTTGGTAGAAAGCGGCAGACTGTTTATTGTCAATTTTGCAATGCCTCCAACAAAGTTGAAACAGGTTACAAAATGCGTATACTCTCCGTGATAAACTTCTTGTGACATCAGAGTGTTACATTAATTTTTGTTAAGTGGTGGTTATTGTGTTTCATACTCTCTGTGGTGAAGAGCTAATCAACGGTTAAAATTCTTGTACGTCGCATGATATTTACTTCGCGAATCATTTGTCTTCATCTGTGATTTATGCAAACGGTATAATAAAGCCGTTTTCATACCGGTTGATCCATTGTAATCGTTGTAATTGTTTTCTGTTTTCATTCTGCCTTCCATACCCCATAGTATATATGTCCAGCACATCACCCATATTCAACATTAGCAATATGTATGGGAATAAGCCAAGTGAGCAACCCTGCTGTTGGTATGTTCTAGCTTGCTATTTACCAATACATTGGACTATGTTACTGAATGTTATAAGATTTTATCTCACAATCGGCGCGTTTTTGCACTGTTACGTAATTAAGTTTAATATATCTGGGCCCTTGTTCCGAATCCGTATCAAGGGCCCCTGATACAAACGCGTGATTCGGCTGTTGCAAAAACAACGGCATTAATATCCTTTTTCGATAGCTTCGCGTTTTTCCCTTCAGAGAAAACAATATCAGGTGAGGCGAAGCCGAACCTAATATTGTTTTCTCAGAGCCGTATATGACACTGTGTCTGCCAGCTAAACGCCATGTAACGTATTTATTATGCACGGCATGCTAAAATGTCACTGGGGAAGTTAACTCAACGAATAGTCAAATTATTCGCACTTTTCGGCATCTTGGGCTGGTTTGTAGCCTATTATTGGGATTTTCATGAACGCTCGAGTCGAGGTTTCTCTCTTGAAGTTAAAGGATTAGCTTTCGCTATGAAATGTGGAAAACTCCACCTCAGTAAACGATGAACGGCATATTTTAAAATACAATACACCTTTACACTAAGAGGGATATTTAATTCACCAGTAATTATTGCAAAAGTAACAACCAAATTCACGTTGACGAAACACACAGTTGCTCCACTTCACAAGACAGTATTCGGTAAAGCCGGTAAAGTGAATCCCAGTGACGTAATTTTCTCTGACGTGTAGCGTCATAACTGACCTCAATATGGAGATCAATGAACGCTATTCTGTTTTTCAATTTGCGTCTTTCCATCGATAAGGCAAACGAAAAAGTTCCTCTTAAAATAGTTTTATAACACATTTTGTGGTCAATACTGTGAGATAAATTTATCATCACCACAGTGTGTGTCTCCGGAAATTCTGATCAAGTCTCGTTGTAGGCACATAATCGCATTTCGACTCGCCCTAACGGGATCGTCGAAATACTGTTCTGTCCCTACAACTCGACTTGATCTGAATTCCCGGAGACACTCACTGTGGTGATAATCTCATTAGAACTGACCAAAAGTGGTGGTACACTGCTGTACCAAAGAAAACCACTTCACCAATTTAACCACCAATCGCTTGCTTGCCAATAAGTACTAAATGAACTACAGCTCATCCCTCCCCTATAAGCACCACAAACACGTTCAAGCTCACAAGCCTTCTCAGTCTACCATTATAGAAAGTTTATAAATAAATAAGGTTTAGACATGTCTGCAACAGAACAGCCATAAGCGGGGTGTGGAGTGTGGGTTGGGACGGCCGTGGGATGAGGTCATCACTCAAAGGATCACTTTCAAATTCTGTACATATGTTTAAAAACACAAGCAGTGTTTCAACCAATGTACCTCCAAGTTGAACTCGGAGGTCCGTTGGCTGGAACTTTGCTTGTGATTGTTATGCAATGCTTTGCAATAAATTTGCAGTTATTACTTGGGTGAAATCCTCATTCTGTGGGGGACTTTGTTATTGTACTCTCCATGTACTATATATAAATATATCATGGATCTTGTTGGGTTCCAACAGCCTTCATATTGTGTACATACAATTGGTGCTACAGTATATAATTTTCTCCTATCTCCTGGTAAAATCTTTCTCTCCTATGTCCAGCACACTAAATGTTCAACCTGTCACGGCATAACTGTTAAGCCTCATCTGCCCCTTTTCAATTTAAGCTTGTCATAATATTACTTGATGTTGTCACGCTTCTCCGAGAACTAGTTAGTTCCATACTTTAATACGGATTATCCACTTCCATAAATTGATAATTTATGACTTTTATTAAGCAGCATGTATCTATTTCCGTAAGATGCTACACAGTTACCTTGTACAAACTACTTCCCTTCACCTTTTCCTAGTATTTTATGTTTCCTCCATCTTCATGCCTAATTATTCTACATTAACGATCTCCCACTACAACATTCTCTTCCAAGCCAACTTGAATCCAATTTGCTTTCCAGACAAGATCATTCTGTTACCTGCAATCATGGCTAGTACTTACATCCGTGCACTATGTTTACGCTATCGTCGACATTTTGCACAACATATTACATAATGTGTCATATTGAATTATACCGTGCTCGGATAAGCACTTTCAGTACTACACTTTATGCTCGCATCCTACAGCAGAAACTGTCGAAGCATCTATCAGTTTGCGTCGTAATTAACCTACTCCTGCGCCTTGGTGGGGTTGAACTACATAGAAGCTTCACTGCCATTGCTGCTCTTTTCCACAGAAATGTCACTGAATCAGCTCCCACGTGTGTGGCTGAGTCTACTGAAGCAACCTCTCATCTCTACAAGCGAGTGCCTGTCTTAAAAATGTTGTCCATCTTGAAATTACTAATCTAGATTTACCTTGCCACGTCGATTTTTCTTTACATGGGTACAATTTCATTGTTGTTGTCGGGTGACATTGAACCCAATCCCGGACCGAGCTCTATCAACTCAAATCCTAACCAGAATACTTTGAAGATCTTGCATCTTAATATCCAAAGCTTAAAACCCAAATTAGGTACACTTCAATGTCAATCCTCATCAAATGATACCTTGTCTTTAACCGTGATATGGCTGCACAACAAGGATCCAACATCTGAAGTCTTATTCCATGGGTTTGATGAACCATTGCGCTGCGATCGACCGACAAGGGGAGGTGGGGTTGCCATCTACACTAAAAGTAATGTCTGTTTTCGACATCGACTGGACCTTGAGGTGCTGAATACAGAGTGCGTATGGGCTAAAGTATTTACGAAACATAGTAAGTCCTTATTGATAGGGGCTTTTTACAGTCCACCTAACAGTTCCCAGGATATATGGAATTCCATATTGGCATCCATTGAAAACGCCAGAAACACGTCACTTGTCGATTTAATTGTTACGGGCGACATTAATGACAACCAGCTGGTTCCCTCGAGGGTCGTTTTTACTGCAATATGCAATCTTTTTAATCTGAGGCAGCTTGTGGGTGAACCAACTTGTTTTACTGAGTCGTCAGCCACTCTACTAGATCTTTTTGCTGTGAGTGACACAGTTAACGTGAATGCCTGCGAGGTCCTAGAATCGATTATCCCGGACATGACTCGCTATTACTGTCCAGTTTCAATTGATGTCGAATTTTCAAAACCCTCTCCCCTCTCCTTTAAGAGAAGGGTATGACTCTATTTACATGGTAATTATGGAGCACTCCATGAGGCCCTCTCTAACGTTGACTGGAATTCTCTTTTTGATAACCTATGTCTTGATACTATTGTCTCCAATTTCACCGACAAATTACTCGATACAGCATCTAAAGATATTCCGAACAAAATTATTACTTTGCGATCGGGCCAGCCGAAATGGATGCACAATGAAATTAGGCTGCTAATGAGACAGAGGAAGCGTCTGTATCGCATAGCCAAACGTACCGGTCTTCCAAACGCTTGGGCAAAATATAAACTTAAACAAACAGAACGAAGTTGTTACGGCAATAAGGAAGTCCAAAGCGTCGTATCTATCTAAAGTTCAGACCACGCTAAAAAGCAATAAATACCACTCTTCCTTGTGGTGGAAGACTCTAAAAACACTTATCAGTAGTAGTAAAGTGGTAGGTACTCCAACAATTATCCATTTAAATAAAGTATATTCCTCAAGTGTTGAGAAAGCAGAGGTGTTCAGTGAATACTTCTGTTCTATCTCAACAGTTGATGATTCGAAAGCCTCCCTTCCTGATTCAGATTCAGTACCCCAGGTTTCACGAGTTATTGATAGCATCACTCTCCGATGTAGTGAAGAATATGATGCAATAAAGTCGATAAAGGTGTCTAAAGCGTCTGGTTCCGACCTTATAAGTCCATGCCTTCTCAAGGAATGTAAATCCTCCGTGTGAGACTCTTCTAATATTTTTTAATGTGCACTTGAACAACTCTTACTTTCTCTCACTCTGGAAACACGCTAATGTCTCCCCAATTTTGAAAAAAACAGCCCTCAAATTCAGTTACTAATTTTCGCCCGACATCACAGATTAGTTGTGTAGGTAAAATATTTTTAAAAATGTGTTTTCAAACGCTTGTGGCAATTTCTGGTTGACAACAATGTCCTTACTCAATTCCAATCCGGTTTTACACCTGGTGATTCAACTGTCCTGCGGCCGACTGACATATACGATGAATTCTGTCGAGCTCTTGATGAAGGCAAAGAAGTTAGGGTGGTCTTCTGTGATGTCAGTAAGGCTTTTGACAAGGTTTCGCAAGTTGGTCTTATCCATAAGCTAATGAAAATTGGTGTCTCGAGTGAACTTCTGTTGTTCTTAAAATCGTACCTATCGGATAGGTCGCTACGAGTTGTGCTAGGGTCGGGCGCATCTTGTTGGAGAACCATTAATGCTGGTGTACCACAAGGTTCGATACTTGAACCTTTATTGTTCGTTATATATATTAATGATATAACCGAAAACTTACTCAGTAGCATACGCCTATTTGCACATGATACTTCCCTGTATCTAATTGTAGAGAATGCAGAGCATGCCTCGAGATTACTCAACCATAGACTTGCCACAATAGAACGTTGGGGTAAGACCTGGTTGGTTGAGTTTAATCCCAGTAAAACTGAGAGTATGCTCATATCACGTACATGCAACCCTACTGCCCATCCACCTCTATTATTATGTGATTCGCAGATATCAGAAGTCAATAATCATAAACATTTAGGGGTTATATTAAATAGCACATGTTCATGGAACGACCACATTGATCATATCTGCTCAAAGCCTGGTCTCGCGCAGACCAACTGAGGAAGAAGAAATTCAATCTCGATCGCAGCGTCCTTCAAAAAAAAATAATTTGCCTTCGTTAGGCCTCTACTAGAATACGCTGATGCTGTGTGGGATAATTGTTCAGCTGCTCAAGTCGCCTAGATGGAGAAAATACAGATCGCAGCCGCTAGGATCGTTACCGGGGCAACTGTCAGTTGTAGCAAGTCTCTGCTTTATTCCGAAACACGCTGGGACTCTCTACAAGACAGACGCCGCAAACAAAAGCTGTTGCAGTATTTCAAAATATATCACCGCATGTCTTCCTTATAGATTGCCAATAAAGATCCCCCAATCGTCTCATCGTCAAATCTATCGCTTAATCTCCAGTCATGTCATAACCAGAGTTACTTTTTGTCGGACTCAGTTGTATCAGTCGTCTTTTATCCCGACTGTCACTGATCAATGGAACAAATTGCCTTTATCTGTCCGCAAGAACTCATCACTGATTAATTTCAAGACTTTCCTAAATGCTGGAAATTAGCGACCACCTGTATTTTACAGTGGCGCGAAATCACGCGCAGCCCAAATATATCGCAGGTTGCGATTGCACTGCAGTAACCTTAACTCTCGTTTATATGACAAATCATCTGTCACCTACTCCATTTGGTCAGTGCAGGTTGTGCGAGACACCAGAGCATTTTTTCCAACACAGTTCAATGTACTCAAATGTCCGTAACAATACTATGAACCTTCTGCCATATACTGTAAACATATCGACACTTCTTTTAGGACCTGAATTTTTGAATAGTCGGGAAAACCATCTTGTTTTTGAAGTGGTGCATGACTTCATTTTGTCAAGTGGGCGTTTCTAGACTGCTAAGGATCAAACCACCACTTACGACTTCTACTATATGACGAATGTACCGCCAATCCAATAATCCTGCCTTCCTTTCAGTTTTCTTCGCATGGATCACCATCAAGGCGGCTTCCTTCTCACTTCTCACTAACGATGCTTCCGCTGCCTACTTGCGAGTGTCTTGAATGCGAAGGCAATGTTTTGTGCTTTCAAGCTGCATCCCCTGTTTTCTATTGCCCCTTTTCTTTGTACTTTTATTTTACCTTTTCCTTCACTCACAAGCAAGGTTTAAACAATATCATGTGTCGCCGCCTGGTAGTTTGCCTCCATGTGCTTACCTTTCTTCGATTAGAATTACCACCAACTTTCTCACCGGTTTTGTCCCTGGCCGGGGTGTCGTGCCCTTGCACTCGAGGTTAACTGCTAGTGTCGACAACGATGCTGACAAATCAAATATGAGTGGTCTCTCGGATATTTGCTCCCAGGTCTACATTCTTAGGGCCTATAGGCAGCTCTCGCTGTGTGCATGGATGCGGTGCCCCTGCTTGGCACGTGGCTGATGATCAAGCTGGCGACTGACCACATGCCATGGGTTCCAGGCGGCGATATATCAGTCCATCTACCATATTATACCACCTTTTTGTATAAATTTATGAATGACCCCGAGAGATGACTAACATAAGCTCCCAGCTTTCTGTCAGACCCCCAATTACATAATAATATGATATTTTGTCAGTGTATATTATATTCTTCATGTTCTCTATATATACTGTCACTTTTCTTGGTGTTCAGTATTCTACCAAGCTCAAAAGCCGCCAGTCAAACTCTGTAAGGAATTCGCCGTTGTTATTACATGGAACCAGTCTAGCCCTTAAATAATCCCTCGCAAATAATTAGATCAAATCATCTGGAACATTTCGCTCTTCCGACGGCCCGAAATATTCCAGAGAGTTGAATCTAAAAAAATACCAAACACATTAATTTCCATTGAATCAATATAAGAAATCTCTCCTATTCAAGACTTGATTTGACCACATCTTAACCCTTCACCCAACGCAGACGATATCAAAATTTATTATATTAAATATCATTTTTAAAAAAATTTTTCAAACAATTTCAACAAAACCATATCTTGTGACCCCTCATTGGAACGAGTTCAATGAGCTTGTTCCAATGAGGAGTCACATAATATGGTTTTGTTGAAATATTTTGAAAAAATTAATTTTTTCAACTGTTCAATTTGCGTATTACGCGGGCGGAAGCGGGCGATTCGTTAGGTAAAGGGTTAATGACCTTGACAATACGATAAGGCATGTTTGTTTACTAAATAATTATAAATGAAGACTTGCCACAGTTGTAGTTATATGTTTTCGCTGCGTAATTTCACCAGTTGGGTCAATATCATGATGTTTTCAAGGTGAATTAAATAAATATCTATAAATGGAACACGAAATAATATATTTTTGAGTAAAGAAACATAACAATAAATCAAGGATAGTCTGCTCACACACACCACGAAAGGTGGGTAAACAATCAGCCCATAACCACATCGGGCTGATTTCTTACAGAATATGACTGATGGTCTGAGAGCTTGAAACACGTTTTGGTGGGTCCCGGGCCATATTTATTTTATATATCTACCATATAAATTGAGAATAAAGAACGCCTGATCAAGTGGACATTCCTTTATTAAAATATAACATGATTACCATCAACAGCAATACGAATATTCGAACTTCGATGCAATACTCTTAATCTGTTAGCCGGTTTGATTTGATTTGATTTTGTAACTTCTGGCGGCTTAGAATTACCCAATGTCTCTATACAAAACATATGCTAAACTGTTTCAGTCAACGTCTTGTGGTCTATAAACGTTACGGAATGGTGTATTTCCCCATTCCACAGCCATGAACCCAATGTGTCAGGTCGCAGACTATCAATTCCTTGTGGCCACGTGATTGAAGTTTCTAAAATGTGAAGGTTCCCTTTCTATTCCACATTTTGGATATGTCTCTCCATAAAATCTACAAAACCCCTGGTTACTTGTAGATGTAAATTTTACACCCAGGCAGCTAGATTCCCATGTGTTTTATAATATCCGAGAATGAGAATACAATAAAAACTATGTATTTGAGTTGAAGACGAACAGCATGTTCTTTCTACACCACCTATATATTATCTTGATAAACAACAACAGAGATTCCCATTCCATTCATGAAGATTCATGCCCAAATACATTATTAAAAGGGTTGTGCAGTCAGACCAGAACAGAATAACAAAGGACATGGAAATCTTATCGATATTCGGGAAATTGTGTCTCGAAATTCAGTGATTTCGGCATTGATGAAACAGTGAACATTTAGCAAGTGTCGGGCTGCCAGTATGGCCTATGATAGAGAGCCATGTGGATATTCTCAGTTTTGTCAAATAGACATTCTTTTGTAGAACATAAACATGAGTATCATCTAGACTAGATTAACACTCCATTCAATATTTTTGGATCGACAATTCGATTCGATTTCGAAGCGGAATACACGAACATTTTCGAATATACTGAAATGATTAACGGAAGTTCCTGCGGTTTGATGGCTCCGAACAAAGCAAATGCTAAAATGTCCCGTTGTTATTTTGTGACCAACTACTATCAACGATGACTCAAATATGATACGGGCCTGTACAAGTCCACAGAAATAATCGCGAATGACTTTAGATTCATTCCAAGTTACTTTAAATGACAGGGTTCTCCGATATACGCTGGAAGAGGACTCATAGTATTTAAGTGGTAGCTTGAAATCTAATGTAGAAGTTTACTTTTACGAGAGAGAAAAACTACCCAATAATGTTAAAACGTAAATTAATATATTGTTGAAGGGCAAGTTTATTAAAGGGACCAATGCTTTTTGGCCACCCACGAATCGATGCCACACTTTTCGGTCTAGTGCTCAGTTTTCGACCTCGCGATTTTGTGAGTCGTCCTTGTGATTTTCGGGATGGGTTCAGGGTGATTTGTTAGGTGTTTTTGAAAACAGAACAACGCAAGTGATTTTCGGGATTTCTTTGTACTTTTCAACTCAAATATTTACATTTACACGATTAATAAAGACACGCATACAAGTATAGATATTTGTCTGAAGATACTGTGTTTTTCCAAGTTAGAAATTTTACATAACAAATTGTTACAAACAACCTAGACAAATAACTGAAAGTTGACATACTATGTTAAAAAGCTCAAACCAAGGATTTCAAGAGAAACATTCGTTTGCGATTATTTATTGCCAAGTACGCTGTTCAGTATATAATTGAACGATACATGTAATTGGGAAGAAATGACAGCATGCCCAATATTTCGACGAATGAATTAGCACAACCATAATGCATAATAATAGCTGAAAGACGTCAATAAAGAATTTCAATAGAAAAATTATTTTGCGATTATTTATTGGAAACCATCGCGGGTGTTTTTCAGAATAATTACAAAATGATTAGGAAGAACTGACAGCGGATCTAATATTGCGAGGAATAAATTAACACTAACATAACGCATAACAATAGTTCGGGGACGCTTATCAAGAATTTGGCGAAGCCGAACCTAATTATGTTTTCTCTGAGCCGTATATGACACTGTGTCTGCCAACTAAACGCCATGTGACGTATTTATTATGCACGACATGCTAAAATGTCACTGGGGAAGTTAACTCAACGAATAGTTAAATTATGCGCACTTTTCGGCATCTTGGGCTGGATTGTAGCCTATTATTGGGATTTTCATGAACGCTCGAGTCGAGGTTTCTCTCTTGAAGTTAAAGGATTAGCTTTCGCTATGAAATGTGGAAACTCCACCTCAATAAACGACGAACGGCATATTTTAAAATATAATAAACCTTTACACCAAGAGGGATATTTAATTCACCAGTAATTATTGCAAAAGTAACAACCAAATACACGTTGACGAAACACACAGTTGCTCCACTTCACAAGACAGTATTCGGTAATGTCGGTAAAGTGAATCCCAGTGATGTAATTTTCTCTGAAGTGTAGCGTCATAACTGACCTCAATATGGAGATCAATGAACGCTATTCTGTTTTTCAATTTGCGTCTTTCCATCGATAAGGCAAACGAAAAAGTTCCTCTTAGAATAGTTTTGTAACACATTTTGTGGTCAATACTGTGAGATAAATTTATCATCACCACAGTGAGTGTCTCCGGAAATTCTGATCAAGTCTCATTGTAGACACAGAATCGCATTTCGACTCGCCCTAACGGGATCGTCGAAATACTGTTCTGTTCCTACAACTCGACTTGATCTGAATTCCCGGAGACACTCACTGTGGTGATAATGTTATAGAACTGATCAAAAGAGGGGGTACACTGCTGTACGAACGAAAACCACTTCACCAATTAAACCACCAATGGCTCGCTTGCCTATAAGTACTGAACGAACTACATCTCATCCCTCCCCTATAAGCACCACAAAAACGTTCAAGCTCACAAGCCTTCTCAGTCTACCATTATAGAAAGTTTATAAATAAATAAGGTTTAGACATGTCTGCAACAGAACAGCCATAAGCGGGGTGTGGAGTGTGGGTTGGGACGGCCGTGGGATGAGGTCATCACTCAAAGGATCACTTTCAAATTCTGCACATATGTTTAAAAACACAGGCAGTGTTTCAAACAATGTACCTCCAAGTTGAACTCGGAGGTCCGTTGGCTGGAACTTTGCTTGTGATTGTTATGCAATGCTTTGCAATAAATTTGCAGTTATTGCTTGGATGAAATTCTCATTCTGTGGAGGACTTTGTTATGGTACACTCTCCATGTACTATATATAAATATATCATGGATCTTGTTGCGTCCCAACAACCTTCATATTGTGTACATACAATTGGTGTTACAGCATATAATTTTCTCCTGTCTCCTGGTTGAATCTTTCTCTCCTATCTCCTGCTCACGAAATTTTCAACTTTTCACGGCATAACTGTAAAGCCTCATCTGCCCCTTTTCAAGTTAAGCTTGTCATAATATTACTTGACCTTGTCACGCTTATCCGAGAACTAGTTAGTTCCATACTTTAATACGGATTATCCGCTTCAACAAATTGATAATTTATTACTTTTATTAAGCAGAATATATCTATTTCCATAAGATGCTACACAGTTACCTTGTACAAACTACTTCCCTTTACCTTTTCCTAGTATTTTATGTTTCCTCCATCTTCATGCCTAATTATTCTACATTAACTATCTCCCACTACAACATTCTCTTCCAAGCCAGCTTGAATCCAATTTGCTTTCCAGACAAGATCATTCTGTTACCTGCAATCATGACTAGTACTTACATCCGTGCACTACGTTTACGCTATCGTCGACATTTTGCACAACATATTACATAATGTGTCATATTGAATTATACCGTGCTCGGATAGGCACTTTCAATACTACACTTTATGCTCGCATCCTACAGCAGAAACTGTCGAAGCATCTATCAGTTTGCGTCTTAATTTACCTACTCCTGCGCCTTGGTGGGGTTGAACTCCATAGAAGCTTTACTGCCATGGCTGCTCTTTTCCACAGAAACGACACTGAATCAGCTTCCACGTGTGTGGCTGAGACAACTGAAGCAAATTATCATCTTTACAAGCGAGTGCCTGTCTCAAATATTTGGTCCATTTTGAATTACTAATCTAGATTTTCCTTGCCACGTCGATTTTTCTTTACATGGGTACAATTTCATTGTTGTTGTCGGGTGACATTGAACCCAATCCCAGACCGAGCTCTATCAACTCAAATCCCAACCAGAATACTTTGAAGATCTTGCATCTTAACATCCAAAGCTTAAAACCCAAATTAGATACACTTCAATGTCAATCCTCATCAAATGATATTTTCGCTTTAACCGAAACATGGCTGTACAACAAGGATCCAACATCTGAAGTCTTATTCCATGGGTTTCACAAACCATTGCCCTGCGATCGACCGACAAGGGGAGGTGAGGTTGCCATCTACATTAAAAGTAATATCTCTTTTCGACATCGACTGGACCTTGAGGTGCTGAATACGGAGTGCGTATGGGCTGAAGTATTTACGAAACATAGTAAGTCCTTATTGTTAGGGGCTTTTTACAGTCCACCTAACAGTTCCCAGTATATATGGGATTCCATATCGGCATCCATTGAAAACGCCAGAAACACGTCACTTGTCGATTTAATTGTTACGGGCGATTTTAATGACAACCAGCTGGTTCCCTCGAGAGTCGTTTTTACTGCAATATGCAATCTTTTTAATCTGAGGCAGCTTGTGGGTGAACCAACTTGTTTTACTGAGTCGTCAGCCACTCTACTAGATCTTTTTGGAGTGAGTGACAAAGTTAACGTGAATGCCTGCGACGTCCTAGAACCGATTATCCCTGACATGACTCGCTATCACTGTCCAGTTTCAGTTGATGTCGAATTTTCAAAACCATATCCCCTCTCCTTTAAGAGAAGGGTATGGCAAGGGTATGGCTCTATTCACATGGTAATTATGCAGCACTCAATGAGAACCTCTCTAACGTTGACTGGAATTCTCTTTTTGATAACCTATGTCTTGATACTATTGTCTCCAATTTCACCGACAAATTATTCAATACACCACCTAAATATATTCCGAACAAAATTATTACTTTACGATCGGGCCAGCCGAAATGGATGCACAATGAAATTAGACTACTAATGAGACAGAGGGAGCGTCTGTATCGCATAGCCAAACGTACCGGTCTTCCGAACGCTTGGGCAAAATCTAAACTTAAACAGAACGAAGTTGTTACGGCAAAAAGGAAGGCCAAAGCGTCGTATCTATCTAAAGTTCAGACCACGCTAAAAAGCAATAAATACCACTCTTTCTTGTGGTGGAAGACTCTAAAAACACTTATCAGTAGTAGTAAAGTGGTAGGTATTCCAATAATTATCCATTTAAATAAAGTATATTCCTCAAGTGTTGAGAAAGCAGAGGTGTTCAGTGAATACTTCTGTTCTATCTCAACAGTTGATGATTCGAAAGCCTCCATTCCTGATTCAGTACCCCAGGCTTCACTAGTTATTGATAGTATCACTCTCCAATGTAGTGAAGAATATGGAGCAATGAAGTCGATAAAGGTGTCTAAAGCGTCTGGTTCCGACCTTGTAAGTCCACGCCTTCTCAAGGAATGTAAATCTTCCCTGTGTGAGCCTCTTCTAATATTATTTAATGTGCTCTGGAACAACTCTTACTTTCCTTCACTCTGGAAACAAGCAAATGTCTCCCCAATTTTGAAAAACAGCCCTGAAATTCAGTTGCTAATTTTCGCCCGATATCATAGATTAGCTGTGTTGGTAAAATATTTTAAAAATGTGTTTTCAAACGCTTATGGCAATTTCTGATTGGCAACAACGTCCTTACTCAATTCCAATCCGGTTTTACACCTGGTGATTCAACTGCCCCACAGCCGACTGACATATACGATGAATTCTGTCGAGCTCTTGACGAAGGCAAAGAAGTTGGGGTGGTCTTCTGTGATGTCAGTAAGGCTTTCGACAAGGTTTGGCAAGTTGGTCGTATCCATAAGCTAATGAAAATTGGTGTCTCTGGTGAACTTCTGTTGTTCTTAAAATCGGACAGGTTGAACGAGTTGTGCTAGGGTCGAGCGCATCTGGTTGGAGAACCATTAATGCTGGGGTACTACAAGGTTCGATACTTGAACCTTTATTGTTCCTTATATATATTAATGATATAACCGAAAACTTACTCAGTAGCATACGCATATTTGCAGATGAAACTTCCCTGTATCTAACTGCAGAGAATGCAGAGCATGCCTCGAGATTAATCAACCGTGAACTTGCCACAATAGAACGTTGGGCTTAGACCTGGTTGGCTGAGTTTAATCCCAGTAAATCTGAGAGTATGCTCATATCACGTACATGCAACCCTACTGCCCATCCACCTCTATTATTAGGTGATTCATGGATATCAGAAGTCAATAATCATAAACATTTAGGGGTTATATTAAATAGCACATGTTCAAGGAACGACCACATTCATCATATCTGCTCTAAAGCCTGGTCTCGCTTAGACCAACTGAGGAAGAAGAGGAAGAAGAAATTCAATCTCGGTCGCAGCGTCCTTGACCAAATATACTTTGTCTTCGTTATGCCTCTACTAGAATACGCTGATGCTGTGTGGGATAATTGTTCAGCTGCTCAAGTCGCCGAGCTGGAGAAAATACAAATCGCAGCCGCCAAGATCGTTTCCGGGGCAACTGTCAGTTGTAGCAAGTCTCTGCTTTATTCCGGAACACGTTGGGACTCTCTACAAGACAGACACCGCAAACAAAAGATGTTGCACCATTTCAAAATGAATCACCGCATGTCGCCCTTATATATTGCCAATAAAGTTCCCCCAATCGTCACATCGTCAAATCTATCGCTTAATCTCCAGTCATGTCATAACCACAGAGTTCCTTTTTGTCGGACTCAGTTGTATGAGTTGTCTTTTATCCCGACTGTCACTGATCAATGGAACAAACTGCCTTTATCTGTCCGCGAGAACTCATCACTGATTAATTTCAAGACTTTCCTAAATGCTGGAAATCAGCGACCACCTGTGTTTTGCAGTGGCGCAAAATCACACGCAGCAGCCGAAATATATCCCTGCAGGTTCCGATTGCCTTGTAGTAACCTTAACTCTCATTTATATGACAATCATCTGTCACCTACCCCATTCTGTCAGTGCGGGTTGTGCGAGACACCAGAGCATTTTTTCAAACTACTGTCAAATGTCCGTAATAATAGCATCAATCTTCTGCCATATACTGCAAACATATCGACACTTCTTTTTTAATCTGAATTTTTGAATAGTCGGGAAAACCATCTTGTTTTTGAAGTGGTGCATGTCTTCATTTTGTCAAGTGGGCGTTTCTAGACGGCTAAGGATCAAACCACCACTTACGACTACTACTATATGACGAATTTACCGCCAATCCTATAATTCTGCATTCCTTTCCGTTTTCTTCTCATGGATCACCATCAAGGCGGCTTCCGTCTCACTTCTCACTAACGATGCTTCCGCTGTCTACTTGCGAGTGTCTTGAATGCGAAGGCAATGTTTTGTGCTTTCAAGCTGGCATCCCCTGTTTTCTATTGCTCCTTTTCTTTGTACTTTTATTTCACCTTTTCCTTCATTCACAAGCAAGGTTTAAACAATATCATGTGCTGGTAGTTTGCCTCCATGTTCTTACCTTTTTTCGACTAGAATTACCACCAACTTTCTCACCGGTTTTGTCCCTGGCCGGGGTGTCGTGTCCATACACTCGAGGTTACCTGCTAGTGTGACAACGATGCTGCCAAATCAAATATGAATGATCTCTCGGGTATTGCTCCCAGGTCTACATTCTTAGGGCCTATAGGCAGCTCTCGCTGTGTGCATGGATGCGGTGCCCCTGCTTGGCACGTGTCTGATGATCAAGCTGGCGACCGACCACAGGCCATGGGTTCAAGGCGGCGATATATGAGTCCATCTACCATATTATACCACCTTGATGTATAAATTTATGAATGGCCACTGCAGATGACTAACATAAGCTCCCAGCTTTCTGTCAGATCCCCAATTACATAATAATATGGTATTTTGTATATGTTATATTCTTCTTGTTCCCTATATATACTGTCACTTTTCTTGGTGTTCAATATTCTAATACATAGCATACTTATTGAATAAATATTGTTTAAATTAAGCTCACAAGCCGCCAGTCAAACTCTGTAAGGAATTCGCCGTTGTTATTACCTGGAACCAGTCTAGCCCTTAAATAGTCCCTCGCCAATAATTAGATCAAATCATCTGGAATATTTCTTTTTCCGACGGCCCGAAATATTCCAGATAGTTGAATTTAAAAAATACCATAAACATCAATTTCCATAGAATCAATATAAGAAATCTCTCCCATTCAGGACTTGATTTGACCACATCCTCAACCCTTCACCCAACGCAGACGATATCAAAATTTATTATTTAAATATTATTTTTCTTAAATTTTTCAAACAATTTTAACAGAACCATATCTTGTGACCCCTCATTGGAACGAGCTCAATGAGCTCATTCCAATGAGGAGTCACATGATATGGCTTTGTTGAAATATTTTGAAAAATTTAATTTTTTCAACTGTTCAATTTGCATATTACGCGGGCGGATGCGGACGATTCGTTAGGTAAAGGGTTAATGACCTTGCCAACACGATAAGGCATGTTTGTTTACTAAATAATTATAAATGAAGACTCGTCACAGTTGTAGTTATATGTTTTCTCTGCGTAATTTCACCATTTGTGTCAATATCATGGTGTTTTCATGGTGAATTAAATACTTATTAAATATCTATAAATGGCACACGAAATAATATACTTTTGAATAAAGAGACATCACATTAAATCAAGGATAGTCTGCTCACACACACCACGAAAGGTGGGTAAACAATCAGCCCATAACCACATCGGGCTGATTTCTTACAGAATATGACTGATAGTCTGAGAACTTGAAACAAGTTTTGGTGGGTCTCCGCCCATATTTGTTTCATATATCCACCCTATAAATTGAGAATAAAGAACGCCTGATCAAGTGGACATTCCTTTATTAAACTATAACATGATTATCATCAAGAGCAATACGAATATTCGAACTTCGATGCAATACTCTTAATCTGTAAGCCGGTTTGATTTGATTTGATTTTGTAACTTCTGGCGGCTTAGAATTACCCAATGTCTCTAAACAAAACATATGCTAAACTGTTTCAGTCAACGTCTTGTGGGCTATAAACGTTACGGAAAGGTGTATTTCCCCATTCCACGGCCATTAACCCGATGTGTCAAGTCGCAGACTATCAATTCCTTGTGGCAACGTGAATGAAGTTACTAAAATTAGAAGGTTCCCTTTCTATTCCACATTTTGGATATGTCTCTATATAAACACCACAAAACCCCTGGTTACTTGTAAATGTAAATTTTACATCCAGGCAGCTAGATTCCCATGTGTTTTATAATATCCGAGAATGAGAATACAATAAAAACTATGAATATGAGTTGAAGACCAACAGCATGTTCGTTCTACACCACCTATATATTATCTTGATAAACAACTACAGAGATTCTTATTCCATTCATGAAGGATTCATGCCCAAACACATTATTAAAAGGGTTATGCAGTCGAACCAGAACAGAATAACAAAGGACATGGAAATCTTATCGATATTCGGGAAATGGTGTCTCGAAATTCAGTGATTTCCGCATTGATGGAAAAGTGAAACATTTAGCAAGTGACGCACTGCCAGTATGGCCTATGATAGAGAGCCACGCGGATATTCTCAGCTTGCTCAAATAGACATTCTTTTGTAGAACATAAACATGAGTATCATCTAGACTAGATTAACACTCCATTCAATATTTTGGATCGGCAATTCGATTCGATTTCGAAGCGGGATCCACGAACATTTTCGAATATACTGAAATGATTAACGGAAGTTCCTGCGGTTTGATGGCTCCGAACAAAGCAAATGCTAAAATGTCCCGTTGTTATTTTATGACCAACTACTATCACCGATGACTCAAATATGATACGGGCCTGTACAAGTCCACAGAAATAACCGCGAATGACTTTAGATTCATTCCAAGTTCCTTTAAATGAGAGGGTTTTCCGATATACGCTGGAAGAGAACTCATAGTATTCAAGTGGTAGCTTGAAATCTAATGTAGAACTTTACTTTTACGAGAGAGAAAAGCGACTACCCAATAATGCTAAAACGTAAATTAATATATTGTTGAAGGGCAAGTTTATTAAAGGGACCTATGCTTTTTGGCCACCCACGAATCGATGCCACGCTATTCGGCCTAGTGCTCAGTTTTCGACCTCGCGATTTTGGGCGTCGGGGTTTGGGGGCTATCCTCCTTGTGATTTTCGGGATGAGTTCAGGGTAATTTGTTAAGTGTTTTTCAAAACAGAACAGCGAAAGTGTTTTTCGGGATTTCTTTGTACTTTTCAACTCAAATATTTACATTTACACGATCAATAAACGCACGCATACAAGTACAGATATTTGTCTGAAGATACTGTGTTTTTCCAAGTTAGATATTTTACATAACAAATTGTTACAAACAACCTAGACAAATAACTGAAAGTTGACATACTATGTTAAAAAGCTCAACCCAAGGATTTCAATAGAAACATTCGTTTGCGATTGTTTATTGCCAAGTTCGCTTTTCAGTACATAATTGTACGATACATGTAATTGGGAAGAAATAACAGCATGCCCAATATTTCGACGAACGAATTAGCACAACCATAATGCATAATAATTCCTGAAAGACGTTAATGAAGAATTTCAATAGAAAAATTATTTTGCGATTATTTATTGGAAACCATCGCGGGTGTTTTTCAGAATAATTACAAAATGATTAGGAAGAACTGACAGCGGATCTAATATCGAGAGAAATAAATTAGCACTAACATAACGCATAACAATAGTTCGGGGACGCTTACCAAGAATTTCAATGGAAAAATTAATTTATAACTCTTTATTGGAAAGCATCGCGGGATGCTTTTTAGGTAAATAATTACAAATGATGGTGAACAACTCCTAGTCGACTTAAATTTTCGACGAATGAATTAGCACCATTCTATAACACAAAATAATATATTTAGGCCTACTTTATTTCTGTCCCGCTCAGAAGGGACACTAGCCGATAGAATCCAGGACATGACAATAAGAATCAACAAAAAAGAAATAAAAATAAAAATAAAAAAAATAAAATGAAATAAAAAAATAAAGAATTAAAAACAAAATTATAAACTTGGTTGACGCTATATGGCCACAAAAGTGGAGCCTTTCGACCCCAAAACGAGGCCGAAAATATTACGGTAGATAATTATGTATTTCTTGCCCAGGGTTGGGGTTTGTTTGTTTCAAGTGTTTGTTAGGCGTATAAAGGGTAGGGCCCGAACATCATTGTCAATTTCCTTCCAAACTCCAAGACATGTGCTGTCATAATCAGCAGTGGTGCCAAAATTGGCCTGTAAAAAGGGGATGTGGGGGGGGGGGTGTGCTCCCGACGCCGGAATAGGGTATTCCCACATTGGTCTACAAAAAAGGAGCGGGTTTCACCGATGGGGATTAACCCTCCCTGGGAGTGGGACTGCATCCGCCCCTGACCCCACACCTGGCGCCATCCCTGGTCATGATGTTTAGTGTGGGAAAATGAATAAGTACATATATGCATTTCGGAATTATCAGAATACTTTAGTCTTAAAAACTCTTTTAAAACATGAAACCATATTATACTTTCTATGTCGTGTGTTCCCTAAAATACAGTTATTTTTCACGAAGACCCAGACCACCAAAAAAGAGTTGGATAGGTCAATTCTCCTCATTCAGATCTGAAGGAGAAATGAGCGAGTAGTATATGTAGGGGTTTTAATGGCTTATTTCCACAAAAATGGAGTTCTTCAATAGTTTAGCAACTCAGAACAAACGCAATTTCAAATGGAAAGGTGGGGAATCTCGCAAATACTTGACAAGATTCTTTCCATATTCAACAGAAAGTATTTTGTACTGTAAGGACTTGAGTTCGTTTATGGCTACATTTGTCTTCCTTACCGATATTAGGAATGTTTATCGTGCTTATGGTATTAAATTTCGTCTCTGAAATTGGAGATTCGAGGCGATAGCTGTATCTTGAAATAAGTAGAAATTGTCATTTTTTTTTCTTGTAGCGATGCGAAAGTAGACAACGGGCACTAATTTATTGACCAAGGAATTCTTGATATAAAACAGAACTACTTCGATATTTTATGTTAGAGAGTGGCCAAGCTAAAACGGTTCCAAGAGAAAGTTCTATATGTATTTTATAGGGACACACCAAAAAGCGCGTCCCGGTGCAGGCCTGGCTTCAGAAAAACCTTTACCCAGGAAATATAAAGTTGTAGTTCTTTGTTGCTTGACAATATATATTGCAGATTTTTCAGATGTGACATCCTTTGGGTACTTTAGGGTCAGGCTATAAATATTTCCAAATAGTTTATTTTTGCGATTTGTATCGAACTTTTTCGTCCCTAAACACTAGTCCACTAAAGCTGATTACTTAAAGCCGAACGCAATGTTAATTGATTGGTTTTAGTGGATTATCTCATTCATTTTATAGGAAAATCCTTGATGTAAATAGCAGGGATCCATAAATATCTGAATGGGTTCGTTATATATAATAGGAAAGTGATACTTCATTTTTCGGAATAAACATACATGAACGACATTAAATCATACACATACAGTAATTTAACACTTTTCGTAACAAAATAAAAAATCGCCATTGTACCCAAACCATAACTTGTGATCAATAACTAGAACAAGTTCAATGAGGGGTCATAAGCTATGTTTTTGAAACAAAGAATGGAATTTTTTACTCGTCCATAATAGTCGCAGTTTTTCCTTTGGAACAGAGCTTATGACCCACCACTGGAAGGATCTCACGCAGGAATCCAAAGCTGTGTTTTCTGAACAAAGAATGGAATTTTTAATTATTTTTAAAGTAATGGAAATTTTTAATTATTTTTAAAGTAGTAATGTGCTTCCAATCCTAATTTTAAAAGGTCCATTTTCCTTTAAAACTTAGATTAAGATCCCTCACTTAAATCAGCTCAGTGGTGGGGTCATAAGGTATGTTTTTCAACAAAGAATGGAATTTTTTACTTATTCAGAAAGGAATCGCCATGTTCCAAAATAAAGCTTATATGTATACCCCCTCCTAATTCTGGAACGCGTACAGTAAAGGGTCATAACTTGAGCCGCCTTTTCAAAACAATGAAAATAGTTACTTTTCCAGCAACAAAATAAAATGAAATACTTCCAGTGCTTAATTGTGTTCTAGGCAATTAATTATACCAAGAATGCATTTTAATCTACTCAAGACAATTAATTGCACTATTGCAATTTGCAGATTCCGGCAGTGGCGGATCCAGGATTTTGCGATAGGGGGGCCCGGGAGGTTTATATTTGCAGATGCCGAAGGCATCTGCTGCGAGTGCCAAAGCCACGAGCGTGAATAGGGGGTTGGGGAGGGGAGGGTCCCTCCCCCCAAGAAAATTTTGAAATCAGCTATTAAATGGAGGCTTCTGGTGGCTTTTGGAATAAAAAAAATCAGGTTATTTTTTGACCGTCAAAATGAGATTTTTAGCAGCATGTTTCAAATTTGCAAGTTCATCAGTGAGAACCCAGTGTCCAGTGACCTCTGGGGCTTGACACTGCAGTTAGAACTTTGGGGAGCCCAGGCCTGACTCAAGAATCCTGGACTCCTGGGAAACACGCTCTCCCTAGCCCCGAAGGCAGCAGCAACGTTAGAGATGTATGTGGGGGCGGGCCTTCTCCCCAGCAAAAAAAAAAAAAAAAAAATGGGATTGTGCTATCAAATAAAGCATTTTGGTGGCTTTTGAGGTGAAAATCCTTTTGATTTTTGAATGGCATATTTTCTATTTAGCCCCACTCCGATCTTTGGGGCCAATAAACCACTGAATATTTTATTTAGTTTGGAAAATAGGGGGAGGGCACCCCCCCCCCCCCCCCGGATCCGCCACTGGATTCCGGTGCCGTCGTTAAATTTTGATAAAACTCTCCAAAATAAAATAATAGGACTTTTTTGCCCAGTCTGTAAAGTATCCCCAAAGGATATCACGTACAAAGAACTGAAGAGGATATCGTCAAATAAGACAGAATTGTTCCCGAGCTCACTTCTTCTGAAGCGCCTGGGCAACATTTTGTGTCCATCGTCAAATAAGAAAGAATTGTTCCCGAGCTCACTTTTTCTGAAGCGCCTGGGCAAACATTTTGGGTGAGATTCATAACGCAAGTCTAAATATAGACCAGTCTAACCAGTAGACTGGTCTAAATTCTCCTAGACAAGTCTAACTAGACTCATCTAATAATCTGACTTAATTGATATTCTGAAAGTAGGTCTTAGCCCGTGCCTAACAAGACTCGTCTTTCACGAATTAATTATGACACTAAGCGGAGCGGAACAATATTTGGTATAAGTTCAGCAAATATGACACCGATATTTCATTCACGGTCAATACTATAACGCACAATGAATGACGGAAAAAGACAGCGAAAAGAGAATTTTACAACAGAAGAAAGGGCCGCCTTTCTAGAGTTAGTACGCGAAAATTGCAAGACGTTGGAAGACAGAAAATCTGATGGATCAAGTCAAAAAATGAAAAATAATGTATGGGAACAGATTCGGGCGACGATGCGGAGAGACCTTCCTGGTCGACAAGAGAGATCGGCGAAAGAATTGAAAGATTTGTGGAGGCGGATGAAACTGAAGGCAAAAACGGAGGAGCAGACCAAGCGCAAAGAGTCACAGAGAACTGGAGGTGGACCACAGACTCAGCAGTTGAGTGAGGAAACCACATTAGTTTTAGAATGTATACCTGGAGACCTTCTTCAAATGCGCAACGAGTTTGACTCCGACGCAACTGGCACAGCATCGGACGTTCCATCTACAGCTACCGGCGACAATTCTGTTACAACGCCAGACGAAGTTAATGAGGCAGCTGAGACAGACGCACCAAGTGCCACTTCCTCCCCGACGCCCACTACACCAACACGTCCAGGCAACGGCAATGAGAGGTAACTTTAACCCATTGGATGGAAATAGTCCACGCCCACATTCCCAAGTAGTATAAAATGCCTGACGAGTCGACCAATCCACTCCCATACAACCCATCCCTCTTTGTGGTTCTTATATTGTGTTGCGCATCACGTTATCCAGGTAGGTCTCGGCCGTCGTTAGTCGCATGGACCCCAGTCATGTACACCACGCTATTTCTCTACTGTCCTCTCTCTCTCTCTCTCTCTCGAGGGAGAGAGAGAGAGAGGGAGAGAGAGAGAGAGAGAGAGAGAGAGAGAGGGAGAGGGAGAGAGAGGGAGAGAGAGTGAGAGAGAGAGAGAGGGAGAGAGAGAGAGGGGGGGGGGGGAGGGAGAGAGAGAGAGAGAAAGAGAGGGGGGAGAGAGAGAGACAAATAGATAGACAGTCTGTCTGTCTGTCTGTCTGTCTGTCTGTCTGTCTGTCTGTCTGTCTGTCTGTCTATCTGTCTGTCGGTCGATTGTCTGTCGATCTGTTGGACTGTCTATCGGACCGTCTGTCTGTTTGTCGGACTGTCTTTCTGTCTAAATGTCTGTCGGACTGCCTGTCGGTGTCGGACTGTCTGTCTGTCTGTCTATCTGTTGAACAGACGGATGGACGGACGGACGGACGAACGGATGGGCGGACGGACGGACGGACAGGCGGACAGACAGAGAGGCGGACAGACAGACAGGCTGGCAGATAGACTGACAAATGGAGTGAGAGAGAGAGAGGGAGAGAGAGAGAGAGAGAGAGAGAGAGAGACGTCCAGAGATTGACGTGACATTAAACTGTGAAATTTGCTGCAAAGACTATGGACATCAAAATTGCGAGATCAAAGTTGTGAGAAAATCAGAACTTGTGAGATTTTGGCTCAACCAAAATCTAATTTTCCGAATTTCTCACAACACAAGGGGAGATAATCACGGATGACAAATCATGGGTGTCGAGTAGTATCGACATAAGAGTGGAGAGGGTTAAATAGTTATTGGAGATTAATTCATGACATAATTCATATTTTTGTAGTGAGTCAAGTCAGCAGGTTCCACCACTGGATCCTGTAAATATGGGAACGCGAGGCGACAAACGGAAACGTAGCACCGGTACAGCATCAAAGACAGAGCGAGCACTAGAACTCATGGAAGAGGAATATAGAGAAAAGATAGAGCTTATAGCGCTACAGAAAAGAGTTGAAGAGGAGAGATTAGTCACAGAGAAAGAAAAGCAAAGGGCTTATAGGGCTATGGCGCTCCATTATGAAAAATAATAACAAATAAAATTTAGAACTTGTCATGGTTTCTTTAATTTATGAATTAGCTGAAATGTGCTGTAATATACCGACGTCTCATGAGAGTACCTCTGAGGGTCGCGATCGGTTGTTCTTCTTCGCCGTCATCACTTTCTTCATCATTTGAAAGGTCATTGTCGTCATCATTTGGCATGGGATTGTTTTGATCAATTGCCATATCATGTAGACAGGACGTAGCAACTACTGTTCCCATGCTTCTGTCCAGCTAAAAAAAATCAAATATATCGTTTAACCCTTTAACAATGAGGCTGTATACGGGGATTACAAACGCCATTGTTTGTGCATACGGCAGCACCACCATACTGAAAAATATACAAAATTGCACTTTCAAGTAACAAAAAATCTATACAGTATAACAATATTTTTTTTCCTTTTCTTCATTATCAAATTAAGTCATGGCTGTCGAGAAGCAGCTATGACTTAATTTGATAACGAGTTCAAGGAATAATAATGCATAGGAAATGTATCAGTGGCTGGCTGATTCTTTACCATACCTAATCAAAAAGCCTTATATGTTCTTACACTAATCTTATTATGAGGCATTAAATTGCAGAAAACATACCTTAATCACATCAACCCTCTACCCAAATTCTTCTCAGATAATTCGCCTCTTCTAATACTTTTTGTACTTATGTATAATGCTACCTCCGGTCTCATACTGCTATTTCTTCTATTTGAAATGCCTACTGAGGAACTCCATTTGGCTGATTTACTAGATGTAGTATATATGCTTGTTAACAGGCTTTACCTTTTACCCAACACATCGGCCAAATCCGCCCCTTGTAATACACACAGATGGCTACAATATTTCATAAAATTTTCATGTTTTTTCTTCCAAACCAAGTATTGTGACCCATCATTGGGACGAGCTCATCGAGTCCGTTCAAATGATGGGCTACAACCCATGGTTTGGAAGCCAAAATGAAAATTTTATGAAATATTTGTTTAATCGTAGATATTTTTTCTCAAAGTTGTTGTTGGGAACGGGCTAACGCTTTTTATTCGTTACTTGTATTTAACTTAGAGTGAGATGTATAAATTCCTGTTAACATTGCCCCTGTCAATGACGGATATAGTTGTCATCATACAAACGCTACGCATTATACCAAATCAGTATAAAGCCATCATTGGTGCAAAAGACGTGAGCAGTTTTAGATTTTAACACTGCTACCTGCACGCGGCAATGTTAAAATCTTAGCACTGTGACACTGTGAACCCAGGACTACTGGATGGTACGATCCATGCATGTGTACATTAGCAAGAGGGTAGATCAGTTCAATGTAAATACAGGAGGAGAATAAAATAATAAAACTGCAATTTTCAGCCTTTGGGCAGCAAATTGCAGTTTCGTTATTTCATCCTCCCCGACCTCCTATCGCCACCCCACCCCATCTCTGAGTATTGAAATACTAAACTAGAAGAGGTTAAACTCACCCGTAATCGCAATCTGTTACCAAATGCGACGCATGGAAAACGTTTCTTGTAAACGCCAAAGGTGCGTTCTATAAGTGATCTTGTAGACGTCAACGCTTTATTGTATGCCCGCTCTGCCTCTGTTGTAGGATTGCGCAAAGGAGTCAGCAAGTAACGGGTACATTCGTAGCCCGAATCACCCACGAGAACAGCCTTACCACTAAGGTCACCGTCTTCTAATCGCCTCCGCACTTCACTTTCTTGAAACACTCGGGAATCGTGTGCTGAACCATACCATCTACTCACGACATCCATAAATTTCATCTTATGGTCACATATCATTTGACAGTTCAAACTGTGCCATCCCTTTCTATTAATGAAACGCTGTGAGTGAGGTCCCCCAGGGTTTAATATTGGTATGTGTGTACCATCAATACAGCCGACAATTCCAGGCATACCGGCGATTCTTTCCATCCCTTCCGCAGCTATCCTTCTTTCCTGTGCCGTTGTGGGGAAACGAAGTAACTGACGTTTACGTTTACAAATCGACTGGACAACGTCTGCTGTAATTCGGCTCACTGTAGGTTGTGACAGCCCATGAAGGTCGCCGGTTACCGCCTGAAATGATCCTGTAGCACAAAATCGTAATGCTACACAAACTTGAATAGTAACTGGTACCGAATGATTCCGTGATGTGGGTCTTTCCAGATCACCAGCAATGTCAGCTATAAGAATAGGGGTTGTTTCTTTGGTGAGACGGAATCTCCTAAGGAAATTTTGATCATCGTACTTTTCCAGTACATCGGTCGCGAAAAAGTCTCCTTTCTGGTCGAATTCTTTGCTGTTCCTCCTCTTGCTCCATTTGTTCTATCTCCAATATGCGTAAAGCGTCCATTTTTGAGAGTTCAGTATGCACAACCACCGTCCGAAAAAATCATGCGCGATTTAGACTTACCTCTAGACATGCCCCCTACCATGTTTAAGATTTCAGTCTAAATCTGCCTAGTTACGTCTAAGTTAGACGTTGTCTAGCGCTAAACATGTGTTATGAATGCTGTTTAAATGTTAGACCTCACTAGGAGATAATTAGACTCCAGTCTAGCTTAGACTTTACTTAGACTTGCGTTATGAATCTCACCCTTTGTGTCCATATTTTGTAAGATTATGTGTCCAAGCTCCAAATCTTTACATGACTTGCAACACTATTTTTTATCCAGCCTCAGGAAATTTGTTTATATCCACATTGGATGTCATTTCAATATCCGTCACACTCCTTTGGCAATAATTGTAAATAGCATAAAATGGCAGAAGATGATCAAGATAAAGGATACAGATGGGAGACAGAATATGAAAGAACTTGGTACAGAGAATTACAGCGCAAACAGTTGCAAATCTAAACACCACAATCAGCCTTCGGCTTCTATCTATCTATCTTCCATTAATGTCGAACCCCTCGTGGGGACTTAGACATGAACAAATCGGCACGCCAGCCACAAAGATTGTTAGTAAAAAGTAAAAATGAAGTATGCCAAAGTGGAGAACAAAAATAAAATAGAGTGTACATGTTAAAAAGTAAAAGTAAAAACAGGTGGATACAAGTTACGGTGAGTCTAATTCAATACGACTAATGGCCGTATTGAATTGCTCAATGGTGGGGAGTGATGGGGTATGCAGGGGGAGTTTATTCCAATGATACACTGTTCTGGGGAAGAATGAATACTTATAATAGTCAGTGATGGCCGAAATCTGTCTATAACACCACGGGTGACTGTGACGGGGTATTCTGGAGTGGGGTTAGGTGGTCTTCAGCGGGAATGGCAACTAATTTATGAGTAATCTTATACATGAGGGAGAGCCGGGAGTCTATGCGCCGAAGGTCTAAGCGGCGCCAGTTTAGGGACTGTAGCATATCTGTAACACTGGAAGTGCGTCTATAGTCAGACTTTACCTGTCGGGCTGATCTTCTTTGGACGGTTTCGATTTGATCAATTTGGGATTGGGTGTAGGGGGACCAGACTTCAGAGGCGTATTCCAATTGGGGGCGGACTAGAGTCTGGTAGGCAAGGGATCTAAGTTGCGGGTTTTTTACTTTTATGTTTCTGCGTAAGAATCCTAGTGTTTGATTTGCCTTTTTTGTGATTCTATTTATGTGTGTATTCCAGGAGAGATCGTGTGAGATATCTACTCCAAGGTATTTGGCGGATGGGGTTGTTTCTAGTAATGTGTTATGTAGGTAGTCTTTGGTGTCCAAGTGTTTTTTCTTTCTTGTGAGGTTAATGACTTGACATTTTGAGGGGTTAAATTGCATGTCCCAGTCTGTTTCCCATTTTTCAAGTGTGTTGAGGTCATTTTGAAGTATTTTTGAATCATTTGCAGAGGCCATGGATAGGTAAATAGCAGTGTCATCAGCAAAGAGGCGGGCTTTTGAGTGAATGTTTTGAGGGAGGTCATTTATATAGGCCAAGAAAAGAAGCGGCCCCAGAACTGATCCCTGTGGCACACCAGATGACACAGGTATGGGTTCTGAGGCAACGCCGTTGAGAATGACTGATTGTACACGATTATTTAAGAAGCTTTTGATCCATTTTTGGGTTTGTCCACGTATTCCATATCTGTGCATTTTGAAGAGGAGTTTCTCATGGCTGACTTTATCGAAGGCTTTACTGAAATCCAATAATATTAAATCTGTTTGTTTTTTGTTGTACGTTGAGAGGAAGAGATCATTTATAAGCATAATTAGTTGGGTAGTACATGAGCGCTTTTCTCTGAAGCCGTGCTGAAGGTGATACAGGCTTCCCGGTCTTACTAAAAAACGCTCACAAGTGAAAAAAGGAAAAACATAAATTAAGGGCCTATACAAGTTATGAAATTTTCTTTATTTTGAAAATTCTCACCTCTCATATTCCTTAAATTCAAATTAAATATACACAAATTATACATCAAAATGAAGGTTTGGATGTATAGAACACGAAACACATATGTAAATTAACTCATAGAGTCGACTGTAGGGGTCGCCCTAAACACCGGAATCCCCCGAAATACCCCGGAATCCCCCAAATCTACCGGAATCCACCTAAAACACCCAGAATCCTCATTTAATTTGTCAATTTCGAGAGGTTTTTGATGACTATGTGTCCGAATAAACACGCAAATTAAGACTTAAGAGAACACTGATAAAAAAAAAATACTATTCCGTTCATATCTGTGATGAAGACATTTTGTCTCGGCGACAGCTTACCACTATTTTCTTTTATCTGTTATTATTATGTGTGTAATTACTGTGATAATACTGCTTTATGACCCCATCCCCACAACCCGATAAGCGTTTTTGTTGTAGAGAGAGGTCTGCAAAGCTAATGGTTCACAAGGGTCACAAAATCCTACAGATTGATGCATACTAATTTTGAAAGTTGGAAACGAATCGCCTCTCAAATTCATGAACCAAACAGAACAGTCAAATATACCCGTTTTTCATTTTTAGTGATTCCATTCATCAGCTGCGAACATCACTTTAAAAGGTGAACATACTTGAAAATATTTTTTGAAGTCTTCTGTTGTGCTTTAAAAAGACATTCCCATGGAGAATTTGGGATATTTCGAGGGTATTCCGGATGTTTTAGGGGGATTCCGGGAGATTTGGGGGATTTCAGGGGATTCCGGTGTTTAGGGCATCCAGACTGTAGGCGCCACTGGTTCCTGGAAGTCTGCTACCGAATTCGCACCAGAACTGATAATAAAATAATATTTCATCAGCACAACTTGTGGCCAAATGTGCTTCATATATCCAAGAACAAAGCTAGTCATTCAAAACACTTTCGAATACAGCGATAGGACTGCATTTGGGAAAAGGACAACACTGGCTGCATTTTTTATTGAAGATGTTTTCCATGCCCGAAAGACATGCACAAATCACTCGATACCACAAATTTCTATCTAAAAACAAAATCGTAATTCTAAGAAATTTCAACAGGTATCATGATTCCTTGCGTTGAATATGGAAACTGTGTAGGCTTTGTAAGACTGTGACCCAGGGCCCTCCTGGCCTTCACAGGAGGGCCCTGGGTCACAGTCTTACAAAGCCTAGGCAACTGTGCAGTCTCTATCTAATAACAGTATACTGTATGAATGAGATCTTTTTCATTATTTGATTTTACACAGCGTTGTTTTTACATGCTTTTTTTTTTTCTGTTCGACTGGAAATCGAAAGTATATTCACACATAAATAAAAGCAAAGGCTTTGGAATTTACCCCCAAGCAGCTCTGTCACCATGTATTGAAGAATTTTGATCCCCTAGCTTTGTTCTTGGATATGTAAAGCACATTTGGCCACAAGTTGTTTCCGTGAAATATTATTAAATTATCAGTTCTGGTGCGAATACAGTAGCAGACTTCCAGGAACCAGTGGTGCCTACAGTCGACTCTATGAGTTGATTACACATGTGTTTCGTGTTCTATACATCTCAATCTTCATTTTGATGTATATTTTTTGTGTATATTTAATTTGAATTGAAGGAATATCAGAGGTGAGAATTTTCAAAATAAGCAAAATTTCATTACTTATATAGGCCCTTAATAAATGTTTGAAATGAGTGGAGGGTGTGGTCTGGTATATTTTGCTCATGTCAAATTTTATCTGCTTCTGATAAGTATTATGATGACGGCAGCCAAAGCCTGCACAGAATATTACAGACGAGTACAGTCGTTTTGTCCGGTAACGGTTTTTGTCTGGTTACGCAAATCTCATAAAAACAATTTAGTTTTATTAAAAACGAAAACATTATGAAGAAAAATAACAACTGTTATTTGTTAATACATTATTCATGTTTAAAAAAATATAGGTTTTAACATTACTCGAATTTAATGTTTGGCATTTCTTTTCAACCTGCTCACAATTGTTTACAATTGGCTGTAATGTAAGTGCAAGCAGTACTTCGGAACTAACTCAAACTTTTAGAAACTTTTCCACACAAACTGGAAAAGTACTAGAGTACAAAAGCACGAAAAACATTGAAAAAAGGGTCGAGCGAGACCAGCACTCGAAATTACAGGTACTCTCTCTGCACACCTCTTGCATTTACCGAGCACATGCGCAACAACCGTGATGTCAATTCCTTTTATTTCCGCCATTTGTACATGGTTAGAAATTTTTGTGACTCGTGTTACTTTGCTGTTTTCTTCAAGAACAACTTATTATATGTGCTATCTGCATTTTATTGTGTGCAAGTGGATTGTATCCTTTTTCAAGCTTTCAAAATTGTTATTGATTAATGTTATTTTTGATCATTATTGCTTGTTTCTTCACACTTAATCTTGTTTTTCCACCACGTGTGAACACGACCTTTGTGCTTTTTTCCGTCGGCGGGAAGCTTGATTCCATTATTTTCATTCATATAATGCCTAAGACTATTCCTTGTGCCTCTTGCTTGCAAGTGAAGCATGTGGATGACTCTCATTCCACATGTGTCACTTGTAACAATTGCACTCAGGCCCAATCATGTGGTTTTTGTGGGGTTTTGTCCTCAAAATTCTGGGCTTCTGTTAACAAGGTGGTTCTGTCCAGAGCTAGAACCCCATTGTTCTCGGGGTAAGGGTAGCCATGCTGTAGCTGACATTTCTGCTGGTGCACGTGGTGACTCTGTGACACAGAATTCTGATCTGTCTTCTGATGTCACTCTTGAGGCGTCAGTTTTCGTAGAGAGCTTCTCCAAGGTCAGCTCGGTGACCCTCTCCGATCTGCCTCCTACGCCGTCGACAGTTGCTGAGGAAGTTGTTACTACAGATCCTATTCTGTATGATGGTGGCTCTTCCATCTCCTCTGGGGTGGTCTACAGTCTCGGGGGACCGAGGCTGTATCTGCTGGTGTGTCTGTGAGCTCTCAGCCTCCCCTAGCTTCACGGCGAAGCTGTGCGGGTTTGCTGTCTGCTCCGCCTCATCTGGCTAGGTTTGCTCCTAGTCGGTTGAGCCGGTCGGTCGCTTCAGCAGCGATTCCTCACCCCTCAAGTGAATCGTTTCTTGTTCCTCCTTCCCCTGCTAGTGTGCCGACTAGCAGGATGGGGTTGGGACATTGGCATCCAGGGCCTGCTATTCGGCAGAGGTCAGTGACAGCCCCGGTTAGCTGTCACTCTCGGAACCTTCCTCCAGTGATTCCTCACTGTGTTCCGAGTCTGGTTGTCAATCGATGTTTGCCGTCGGTCTCAGAGGATGGGCAGTTGGGGCCGTCTGCCACGCAGAGGCCAATTGACAGATTCCTGTCATTCTTGGGACAATCCTCCGGTGTCTTCTCATCGTGTCCTAGGTCCAGCTACCGATTGACGTGCGCCGTCGGTCTCTTTAGAGGATATGCAGGCAGGACCTTCTGTTCTGCAGAGGTCAGTGATGGCCCCTGGGCGTCACAATCGGGACTATCTTCCGGTGTCTTCCCACCGTATCCCTATTCTGTTTGCCGATCGACGTTCGACGTCGGTCTCTTCTGAGGATTTGGGTTCTTCTACCAGAAGGGTCCATTGGGAGGACACTCTGTCGGGCGATGCTGCTGCGACGGTTTCTCAGGGTGACCTGTGTCAGGCCGTTTTAGCGCTCACCTGGTTGCTTTCTGGCAACCCTCAAGTTGGCCTCCCTGTGCCTCCTGAGGCACAACATCCTTTGGGCGGTCGCCGAGATGTCTCGCCTGGCCCCTTGGATACTGCTCTGTCTTCCAAGGAGGTTTCTGCTGGTCAGCCCGAGTTGGGCTACGTCTCCTCTGCTACAGAGGATGATGACGATTATCTGGAAGGTGATGGGCCCCCCTCGTCAGTCTTGGGGCAGGCTTTGGATTTCGTCTTCGGCTTATTGCCGGAAGTTCAACCTTCAGACCAGACATCTGTGACCGTCCGGCCGTTGTCCACTGTGGATTGCCGTAACCCTGTTGAGCCTTCTAGCTCTGGGGCTTTGCGTCCTCTGCAATCAGCTCAGGTTGTTGAGTCCTTCCAGGGCTTAGACGCCAAAATGCGTTCTAAGGCCCTCAAGGGTTCCTTCTTTTCTAGAGCTGATGCCTTTCTGTCTCCATCGCGGTTTCGTGTTTACGATTCCATCTGTCCACCAGTCTTCCAAGGGATGACTACTGTGGTTGAGGATTCTTCTTCCCTCGGGTTAACTAAGCCTAAGTCGGCAGTTCTCCCGATGTCGGTAGTTGAATCCATGGTGGGCCTGTCCCGAGAGATGCTGGGTATGTTATCTCTCGCGGACCAGGTCGTCGCTGCCCTGGCTGAATATTTTCCACCAAGGGAGTTTGATGACACTCAGGCGCCTTTCACGTTTTGTCACAGGCTATCATGAACTTGACACATGCTCACACCTGTAACATGGCTAATTTGGAACTGGCACGCCGGGATGCGGTGTTGGATTCTTCTCCATCCCTTCCTTCTGAGCAGCATGCTGTTCTGGGGTCTGCCTCTTTGGTGGGCCTCAGTTGTTCCATGGTTCCGTGGCAGCTGTTCGTGGCGAAGTTCTTCGTCATTCGAAGGACCAGCTTTTGCTGCGACAGCTGGACCAACCTGCTGCGGTGAGTGGTGGTCGTTTCAGGCCCGCCAAGCGTGCTGCTGTATCTGCCTCGTCGACGATGTCGGCTACGCCTTCGGCTCCGTCTGCTCCTTCTGCACAGAAGAAGCACTGACGTGGCCAGGCTCGCTGGCAACCTCAGGCAGGAAAGTCTCAGGACTCTGTCACTTCCCGAGGTGGTTTCTCCTCTCGTGGGCCTCTTCGAGGCCGCAAGTGAAAGTTCTCACCTCGATTCGCCTCCAGTCGGGGGAAGGCTGTCACTATTTTACGACCGTTGGACAGAGATAACGTCGGACTCTTGGGTCCTCGATGTCATTCATTCCGGTCTGCGACTGTCCTTCCATCGGCACCCCAGTTTATCTCGGGTGCCCCTCCCGACTCAGGTCCCTTCCGATTCTCTGCGTCGGGACCTTCTGGTGCAGGAGATTGACAATCTTCTCTCCAAAGGGGCGATCAAGGTGGTTAGGAATAGGAACACCCTTTCACCGGGGTTTTACTCGAGACTTTTGTTGGTGCCGAAGAAAAACGGCCAATCTGTCATCGATCTGAGTATCCTGAACAAGTACATAATAGCTCCTTGTTTCAGTATGGAGACTTTGCTGCCAGTATCGACCTGAAGGATGCCTACTTCCATGTACCCATTCATATGAAATACAGAAATACCTTCGGTTCTCGTTTCGGGATCGAGTCTATGAATTCAGAGCTCTCCCGTTTGGTTTGAACCTGGCTCCTTGGGCTTTCACCCGACTGATGTCATATGTGCTTGCTTTCCACCATACTCAGTCGGCTGTGACTTCGTCAGCCTACCTGGACAACATCCTCCAACGGCACCACGATGCTGCTGTTCTGGAGTTAGATGTCTGGCAGTTTCTTTGCCTGCTAGCATCGCTGGGTTTCAGAGTCAATCGTGAGAAGTCGGATCTCCTTCCTTCTCAGTGATTCCGTCATTTGGGGATGGATTTCGACACTCTTCACAATGTAGTGTCGATCCCCCATGCTCGGGCGATGATTCTTTCTGCCTTGACTCGGAACCTGCTTCAATCTTCCTCGGTCTCGGCCAGGACTTTCCTTCGGATGCTGGGCCTTTGCAGTCCGGTGACAGATCTCATTCCGCTCGGTCGCTTGTTTGTCCGACCTTTCCAACACTTTCTGTTGGATCATTGGCGTCTGGATGTAGATCCGCTGGACCTGGAACTTCCTATTCCTTGTTCCCTGGCTGACACAGGGTGTTCTGTTGGATCTTCCTTTGGCCGATCGCATCCTTACTGCGGATGCCAGCGATCTGGGCTGGGGTGCGACGTTGGATCCTCTCGGTCTGTCCACTCATGGCGAGTGGGACAGCAAGCCGGTGGGCCCTCATATCAACCAGAAGGGGCTTCTTGCTCTTCTGTTGAGTTTTCGGCTTTGGATCCCTCACCTGTCGGACCATATTGTCCTACTTCTTTCGGACAATTCGACAGTAGTGGCCTACATTCAGAATCAAGGAGGCACACATTCGATTCCCATGTATCGGCTATCTCGGGATCTTCTTCTGTTGGCACGGGATGTAAATGCTCGGGTGTCCATTCGACACATTCCCTGGCGTCTCAACGTCCTAGCAGACTCCCTGTTCCGACGCGACAGTGTCCTTCCCACCAAACGGATGCTACATCGGTCGGTGTTTCAGGTGATTTGCGAGCAGTGGGGCCGTCCTCAGGTCGACCTTTTCGCTACTCGCTGGAATCATCAGGTAGAGACCTTTGTCTCCCCTTGTCCAGATCCTCTGGCATTTGCGGTAGACGCTGTGCCCCTGGACTGGACAGGTTGGATCGGCTATGCCTTCCCTCCTGCAGTATTAGCAAAGATTCGTGCTTGCAGTTGCAGGATCATTCTGATCGCACCTCTGTCTCCACAGAGGGTGTGGATCAATCTGCTGCGGCCTCTGTTGGCAGATCGGCCGATTCGTCTACATTTACGTTGCGATCTTCTTTCCCAGGGTCATCCCAGGAAGTATCACAACAACCTGGCGAGCCTGTCCCTTCACTCCTGTCTTTTATCAGGTCCAGTCTCCAACGTAGAGGTTTTTCAAAACGATCAGTGGAGTGCATTTCTGCATCGCGGCGACATTCCACTGGCATGATTTTATGCTGCGAAGTGGAAGGTTTTTTGCCGCTGGTGTGCAGATCACAATGTGGATTACCGTGATCCGTCAATCATTCAAATTGTGGATTTTTTGGTATATCATTTTTACTCCAAGGGCCTCCAGCCTATTACGATTAAGGGCTATCGGTCTATGCTGTCCGATACTTTCTCTTATGTGGGAAAGCGGTGCATCGGTCGTAATCTTTTTCTCTCCAAACTCATTCGGCACTTTTCTTTGAAGAGGCCTCGAGTTTTGCATCTTACACCCAAGTGGAACTTGGCATGGGTGTTGCACTGTTTGGAGGGGGCGCCATTCGAGCCTTTATCTGAGACCGACATGCATTTTCTCACCTATAAGACGGCTTTTCTTGTAGTGTTTGCTTCTGATCGACGAGTCAGTGAGCTTCATGCGCTATCTGTTGATTCTGCTTTCTTCAGAAATGAGGCTAACAGTGTCACCTTCACTACTGATTGCTCTTTTCTGGCTAAGAATCAACTTCCTGATTCAGTACCTCCTCCCATCTGCATTCAGGCTCTCCCTGCTGTCGATGGCCTGAGACCTCTTCTTTGTTCTGTTTGTGCAATCAAGACTTACATTACTCGCACTCAGTTCATTAGGAGGGGTCAGAAGAGATTCTTTCTGTCTCTCATTCCTAAGAGGCAGTCTATCTCTTCCCATTCTATTTCCAGGTGGATCTGTCTTGCAATCAAGCTGGCTTATTCCCGCTTGTCTGCGTCGGATCTTGTTTTGAACCGGTTTAATGCTCATGAGGTTCGTGCCATTTCTACATCCTGGGCATTCTCCAATTCTGTTTCGCTCTGGGATGTTATGAATGCGGCTTACTGGAGGAATCCTTCTACCTTCTCCTCCTTTTATCTCCGCCACCTTCAGCAGCAATCTGAGGACCTTTATTCCTTAGGCCCTCTCGTTGCTGCTCAGGCTGTTGTGCACCCTCGTTAAAATTGTTTTTATCGAGGTTGTGCTTCGCTCAGCCTTGTTCTTTTCAGGTGCCTTTCTCTCTATCTTCATTACAGATTTCGCTATTGGTCTCTGCCATCCTTGCTTTTCTTTCTGCTACTCTTGTTGGTATTGGTTATGTGATTCACCTCCTCCTTTTGTTTATTCAGCCAATTGTAAACAATTGTGAGTAGGTTGAAAAGAAATTAAAATTTTTTAGTAAATTTTGTTTCTTAACATACCTGCCACAATTGTTTACCGGAGGCCCACCCTCCTTGGGGATATCTTTGATATCGATGCCTCACCGCTAAATCACAAACTTCTCGTTGGCAGAAATACGGAATTGATGTCACAGTTGTTGCGCATGCGCTCGGTAAATGCAAGAGGTGTGCAGAGAGAGTACCTGTAATTTCGAGCGCTGGTCTCGCTCGACCCTTTTTTTGATCTTTCTCGTGCTTTTGCACTCTAGCACTTTTCCAGCTTGTTTCTAAAAGCTTGAGTTAGTTCCGAAGTAGGGCTTGCACTTACGTTACAGCCAATTGTAAACAATTGTGGTAGGTATGTTAAGAAACAAAATTTACTAAAAAATTTTAATTTTTTTTTAGAGATTCTCACTGGCGTCATTTCTGTGTCCTATTTTCGTTGCAAACAAAAAATCAGAAAAATATTTGGCGAATGTTTGTCGGTGCCCTTGCATAAGATTCTGGAAAATACAATGTACATGTGTTTTGCCATAACACATGCCTATAAGTACAAGAACTGATGAAACTGGCAGTAGTATTTTTACATCAGAAATTGTGTTTTTGAAAAGGTAGTCTATTTGACCGGTACCTAACCAGGTAAATTACACAATCCGTCAGTTGTTCCAACGACGAGCAGCCCAAAGTTATCGCCAAGGTTTTTCGTTACCTGATCGACCAATAGTTGCCAATATGTTTTAAAATTAGATGTTTTATGCTTTTGAGCCATTACGTGAACAGTTTTGAGTTGACTAACTCAATTGTCGAAAGGGAGTGACAAAAAAGAAAGAAAAAAAGTGTATTTCAGTTAAAAACCAACTTTAATTCCCCTTCTTTTTCAAAATATTCAGAGAATTTAAAAGAGGGAGGGAATCTAGTATCTATCTGTACCTTCCAGTAATAGTGTAAACCCCCCCCCCCCTTTCCTTTGCAGGGGTGCATCAATGGGGATACATGTTGTAAGGGTGTCTCATTATGCAGCCCCTCCCCAACTTTGATATTCCGGTTTAAAGGATCAGGTATTTTGTGGCATTGTATCCACTAATGCCAAGGTGTGTGGGGGGGGGGGGGGGAGGGGGCATGTAGCAACTGCTTTGGCTCTGATGCAGATGGGACTCAGGGAATTTTGATGTTTTTAAATTTAAAAATGTATTTTTGATGTTTTAAAATTTAAAAGTGTAAGTGGACCTGTCCTATGGATACGTCTGATCTGAAAATCGTGGGAAGGCTTTCGAAGCCTGTGGAGGTGGCAAGCGTTCATAGTTGCATTACTGACGAGGTTCCATTCATATAAAAAAAAAACTTGTTCCAGTTTGTTGGTTTACCACTGGTGTTTCCTGAATCGTGGTGGTCAGGATTCTCTTTGGAGGAAAAAATGCACCATACACGCAGAAATACAGATACCGGTATTAAATTACTCAAAATGTTTGGTGGGGGACCCCCTGATAAACCCCCCCCCCCCTCCCACCCCCTCTTTGCATATTTGGTTATCATAGGGCCCTTGATGTCCATTCTACACATCCCCCTTCCCAGGGCTGTCTGCTGTTCTGATTCTATCCCACCATTAACAGAAGTGAGAGTTTCTCCCTGAGTAGGTATGAAGAAAATTATACATATACCGATGTTTTTGAGCAGTAAAACACCAAAATTGAGTAAATAAACCATCATAATGTACCCTCTCAAAAGAGAAAATTAGGTTACCTTCAAAATGCTGGAATGGAGTTTTAACTTTTGTTCCCCCCCACCCAAAAAATGTTTGAAATTTGCTATTAAATGGAGCCTTCTGGGAGATTTAGGATAGAAACTAACTTTATTTTTTGCCCCATCAAAATGACATTTTTTGCTGCTGGTCTCAACTTTGTGAGTTCACAAGTGCGCATCCAGTGGCCAAGAGTAATACATACCTTTTGACTGCACAGTTCCTGATGTGATAACACCATCATCATTCAAGGAACAGTTCTCTTCTTAACAGTTTAGTTCTGCGACTCATAGAACTTTTTTTGGCTGGGGGGGGGGGATAATTCAGGTCTGACCCTATAGTCCATCGTCCTGGGCCTCCCAAATGTCCAAGCCTTGTGCTCACCATTCAGTCCCGCCTTATTCAGTCATGATGTCACTATTTTCTTGAGATGGGGGCTTGAGCTCCCTGACGCAGGGACTAGGACTTTTCCCATCAAGCATAAATAAAGGATGCAGTTTCCCGACTTTGGGGACTCCTCACACAACCCGACATTATTGTTGGCCCTGGTAGTGAATGGTGGCTAATATATGTGTGACACGAGTTTGCAATCATGTCATTAATATCTTGGGGTTGGGGGGGGGGTGTCAGGCCTGACCCACCTGAAGTCAGAAGTTCTTTGACATGGGAGCTTTGCTACTATATGTAGGGGCTGGGAGCATTTCCCGACAAGAACACAATGAAGGGGGGTAGTTTCTCTGAAGAGGATGAGGGTATAGGTGAGACTGCAGCTCTGACCTCATACCCCTTCCAGCACCACCCCTGACCCCATCTCAGTCCCTGGTAGTGAATGTTGACTAATATATGTATAATGATATACAAGCTTGCAGTTATTTCATTGATATCTGACTGTCAGCTGAAACATCCCCCATCCATTTTAGATAGCAATTGCTTGGGTGGGGAGGGAGGGTGCTCACGTCTGATCCAAAAGTCTAGGGTCCTGGCCTCCCAATGATAACCCCAGGGGCCAGAACTTTTGAGGGCAGACTCAGTCCTGATCCAAAAAGTCCAAGGTCCTAAACTCCCGGGCCTCCCAAACTTCCAGGCCCTGGGGTACTATCCTGGTTACAGGAAGATTTGACCTCGACAAGATTCGAGCTCCGGAAGATTGGGTCTGGGAAAATTCAATCTTCAATAAAGAACAACACATTCACACTGGTTCAACATATTTTTTTTCAATTCAGTTTTTCTTATTTTTCGTTCCAAGCAACAAGTATTATTTATTAATTAAAAAATAACAAATACATGATTGAAACAATACAGTCACAATTTTTTCGACATATTGAAATAACAATGGATTTCTACTACATGGTGAACTGTGGGTATGGGTTTGGGGATTCAGTTTGACAGATCTATCAAGTCATGTGGAGGCTCTGTAACAAGTTCAGGGGAAATTTACCGTTATTATATCCCAGACCATTGTGAATCACTGTGATGAATGATGACTATGTACAATACGAATTTGCAGTCATTTCAGTAATATCTAACTGTCAGTTAAACCCCCCTCCATTCAATATTTGAGATAGTAATAGCCACAGTTAACTACAACAGAGTTGGTTCTGTATTGTATGTGCCAGATGTGTGGAGCGGAAATTGAAATATCCTAATTTCGTACTATTGAAACCAGTTAAGAAAAAGATAAACAACATATTTCTTCTTACCCTTTTTGTTCCTATCGGGCATTTACACAACATAAATAAGATTTGTTGTCAGGTTTATGTGTAATTTCAATGTTTTGGGGTATTTCCTGCATGAAATATATGCAGGTTCGCTACTTATAAAAAAGTCTGTAACCGGTCCAATCACCACATCGACAAACAAGCACAGTGTTAACATTTGGAGACGATTCTTATGCATGTCATTGTTTATCTAATCTTCCAAGACATCAATTATTAGAATCTGCACTTGATTAATGCAAACTGGTTCGTTACCGGACAAATGACTGTATTACTCACTTCGTTGTTGTTGTCCATTGCTCACTTTAAGTTGATTGAAGACCCAGGTGTGTTCTCACAGGTATTTTTAACTCTATACTGTTGAACGGTGCTGCAAAACTAAAACTAATGATGCAATCTGGACGTAGGTGTAACGTTCCCCTTCTCTACTGGTTCCCTAACTACCTAGTATGCAAAAGGGGCACACTGATTTCTGGGGTTTGGTTTTGGTACCCTACAAGGGCCACTCGATAACAGGCGACTTAGTAGAATTAATTATTTATTCAGTATAACAAATACAATTGAAGTAGAAATTGGCCAACACATGTTCACAGAGTCACAATCCGTGCATATAAACAAACTGTTCATGTTTGATACCTGTCTATGGCCTCAGAAGCTTGAATGTTCTCTTGCAATTTAAATGCGACCGCCCAGTGTTCTTGCTCAATGTTGAATGCCGAAGTTGCGACGTCACGCACATGTGTTGGCTAAAATAAGGAACGGGATGCGGGTATCTCCTACGTCAATCTGGAAATCTATTGGAAGTGTCAGTATAAAATTGTCTGTGGTAGTTTCCTATCTGGTTTCTACCGTAGGCATCCAATTATTAAATATTTTTCCCAGTTGATTCTAAGAAGTGTCTTCTGTAATCCAGTGGGGTGGTGGCATTGCGTGTACGCTCCAGTTAAAACCCGTCTTCGTCACACCCGGTGATCACTCTGTAATATACGGGTCCACCACCCAATTATTGAGGCTAATTATAGACAAGTTGGAAAACTAGACTTCAAACAGAACGCCCACGACATACATCAAAGGATAGTAGCGAGTGGTGCTGCGATATAATATAGTTACTTGATCGCAAACTCGACCAAAAAACAAAAAAAATATGTTTGAAAACACAATATTATTCCATTACGGTGACGTTACTAGGTTATTTGTATTACAAGAAGTGGCCCATCAAGCTGGCATTTAAGAGAGCGGGTAAATACATTTCTTCCACTTTAAACCCAACCAATGAAACTGAGGCTCGAACTATTCCGTAAACAGTTTTCTTTTCTTCTTTATTGTTTTCATTCCCTGTTGTTTGATTGACTGTTGATGTGCGCAGGCCATACCCTTTCTTCGAATTTGCTATTGAAAACAATAAAAATTCACGTATGCGTGTGTGTGTGTGTGTGTGTGGGGTGGGGTGGGGGTGGGGGTGGGGCTTGTGAATAGATTTATTTTTTTATTTGAAAGGGATCACTCAAGGAAGCAGGTTGGTGAGGTAGGGAAGTGGCATAAAAGCCTGTTTTACGAATGTCAACCATCTCCTGTCGTGCCATCCTTGCTCACTAGCCTCATTCTGTAAAATGTGGGTGAACTTGGTGTGAAGCCAATCAGGCATGTTTTAAGACAATTCCAATTGACGCGTACTTGGTATTTTTTCTCAGTTTGAAATACAATATGGATGGATTAATATTTTATTTTTCATCTCTCCATCGGCCACATTCACTGTCTGGCTTGAGCAAGAGTGTATTTCCGTAGTGAGTTCAGTTGTTATAGCCTTAAGTCTTACTTTTCCAGGCAACCACGTTGAGTCCTTGGGCAAGGCGCTTCACCCCCATTGTCCATTGTATACTAAGGCATATTGCACGTCGATGGTACACTTGTCTTCAACCAATGCTAACCCTGCTTGTGTGGAGTTTGTATGTTGGGGAGCTAACAGTTGCTCAGTGGTTCTCTGCAGGTACTCCGGCTTCCTCCACCCGTAAAACTGTCGTGGTCATGATTAGCCATTGTGCAGAAATATATGGCCTTAAACACCAATAAATAACTTACTTTGTCAATACTTTGTGTTCACTAAATGCAGTTCAAACTTTCTGTCAGCTATTTTTATGAAAACTCACTTGTGACACTAAAAGCGCATTTTACAAAAAAAAATATTGCCGACACAGTTGAAAAAACATGCTCGAAACAAGAGATTTTTATATAAATTCTGATATTGTCCCCAAAAGTTAAAACACTTCTGGTAAAATATTTTAATATCTTAATACACTTCTTGTATATTCCTTGTCATAATTTCCATCGCCACGTAATTTAAACATTATAAAATTGAGAGGATAATTCGCAGTTCAAAACCGAACTTTACCACACTCATGTTTCATGAATCGAAAATTTTCCTCGCAATTTTATGAAACATCAGTTAAGTGCAAATAGATACAAAAGGGCAAAATTATTATATTATGTGGTACAAGATTTAAACTCCTTTATGTTTTGTTACTCTATTGTTAATTTATTCAGTTTTTCTGCCTGGTTTATATTATCCCAAGAGGGTTTTTTTTTTAAAAATAAAATTCCGCATCAAATTTCCTTTCTCGTATACATTTTTGCCCAGAACCTAAAAAAATGGGCTATGCAGTGATGTTAATTAAATTTGTTTTGTTGGGATTCGTCTTGTTGGGATGACTATTTTAGACATTCATCTTGTTGGGAATAAAAAGTAATAATAACACTTTGTCCAGCTACTGATTTGTCATGGTTTTCGAATGAGAAGGCCTTGGTTACCCCTGTGCTCCCAACTGCCTCCCTGTTCCCACGCTTCTTCTATCCTACATGTACCAACACTTGCAGAGAACTCCTTGATGGCATCCCTTGTCCCAACTGTATGAGACGGTGCGTAATAGCAAATTTACATGTGAAATAGTTCATAATTTATTCGGATTATATTTGGTGGTAATGTGGCATGATTATTGATGCCTTTCACAGCTTATAAATTATGGACACAAACGGACAGAGTCAAGGAAATTGCGTTTTTTTTTTGTTTTTCGTGAATTTCAAAATTATTCCTCAGGGAAGGCAGCATGCCCCGTTCAACGAGACGGGGCACCACCTCTCACGCAATCCTCTATCTCTCTGCTTCGTGGCTCGGATGATTCTGCACATCATATTATGTACGTTCCTGATGCAGATGCCAAAGGTATGAGTGATGATAGGTGGTTTGGGGTGGGAAAGCAGTTATTAAATCGAGATGTCTGGTAGATTTTGGGATAAAAAATCACATTCTTTTTGGCTGTTAGAACAACATTTTTATCCGGGGAGAAGAATGTCTGATTGATCCAAAGCTGGTCATTATTGAATAAAAAAAACATAATTGTTTTCTGTTGAATTTGTGATTTACACATGGTTATAATTATGATCAGGCTAAAATATATTTAAAAATAATTGAAAATGTTGATTACAGTCCCTTGTTTTTCCTCAACCGTGTCATGTGCAGAGGTATTAAAACAGATGTTCGTTTTGAGGATAAAAGCACCTGCAGCTTTGTCGCGCCACCCAAATGTTATTTCACACCTTCTGCAAGAAGTGGCTAATTCAATCTACATGTACATGTACTTTAATTAATCCCTTCCATCAATCTTTAGTTTAATTGCATTGCCCTGCAACCTAACAGTTCAGTTGAATGATATGTTACCACAGCGAGAGGGAGAGAGAGAAGATTGTAATTAATTTTATATCTGATTTGTTTTTGGCTCACCAACATTAGTCGAGTGAGCCTATGGCATAGCCCTCATGTCGGCATCGGCGTCAGAGTCGGCGTAGGCATCCACTCTCAAATATTTTGAACTTTTGTGTACAGGTTTTGATTTTTTGGCTTTTTAAAATTTTGTTTAGTTTCTGCATATTGCTGTGATGGATCAGCATAACATTTAACTCTTTTCCAGGGTATTTTGTCTTGATTTTAACCCTTTGAATCAAATTTTAGGCTTATTTTGATGTTTGCGTGCAGGTTTTGATGGTTTTTTTTTCCTTTCTTCTAAGTGGAGATTTACCTTGCAGCATATGGCCATGCTTTCTATTGTATGTAAACATGCATCTTAGGGCTAAGTTTGTATTATTTAACCCTTTTCCCGCTGAATTACTTCAATTTTGGACTTTTATGTACAGGTTTTGACTAAGTTTACAGCTTTTTAATTTTATGTACAGGTTGTGATAAAAAAAAAAAAAATTAAATTGAGGTTGACCTCACTGCATATTGCAGTGGTAGTTACTATAACATTGATATCATTCCAGTGCATTTTTAAAAATTTTTTAACCCTTTCAATCGATTTTTATTAGACATATTTTGACATTTGCATGCAGGTTTTGATGCTTTTTCTTTTCCTTTCTTCCAAGTGGAGATTTACCTTGTAGCATATGTCCATGCTTTCTATTGTTTGTAAACATGCATCTTAGGGCTATGTTTGTATCATTTAACCCTTTTCCTGCTGAATTACTTCAATTTTGGACTTTTATGTACAGCTTTTGGACTTAGGCTTACAGTTTCTTACTTTTATGTACAGGTTGTGATAAAAAAAAACAATTTCAAGTGAGGTTGACCTCACTGCATATTGCAGTGGTGGTTATTATAACATTGATATCTTTCCAGTGCATTTTAAAATTTTTTTTAACCCTTTGAATAGATTTTTAGACTTATTTTGATGTTTGTGTGCAGGTTTTCTTGGGGTTTTTTTTTCTTTCTTCCAAGTGTAGATTTACCTTGTAGCATATGTCCATGCTTTCTATTGTATGTAAACATGCATCTTAGGTCTACGTTGTATTCTTTAACCCTTTTCCTGCTTAATTACTTCAATTTTGGACTTCTTTTGTTTACACGTTTGGATTTTTGTGCTTTTTAAAAAAAATTTTTCTTCTTTGCATATTGCTGTGGGGGTTCACGATAACATTTAACTCTTTTCCAGGGTATTTCGTCTTAAGTTTAACCCTTTGAATCAAATTTTTGACTTATTTGACTTTCATGTGCAGTTTTTGAGGTTTTTCTTTCTCTTCTTCCATGTGGATATTTTTCAGGTAGGGTTTCACCTTACTGGCATAAGGCCATGGTGGTTACTGTGACATTATCAGGGTATTTTTCTCAATTTTAACCCATTGAAACAAATGTGATACTTTTTTTTTTACTTTTATGTGCAGGTTTTGAGGTTTGTCTTTCTTTTCTTCAAAGTGGAGACTTACCTTATAGCATATTGCCATGGTTCCTATTTTATGTTAGCATGCTTCTTAGGGTTTATTATTATATTATTTAACCCTTTAGCTGCTTATTTTCTTTAATTTTGGGCTTTTGTGTGCAGGTTTTGAGCTTTTTTTTTTACTCCAGCCACCCCTTTACATTGGCCACCTGTTGGTGAGCCACGGTGTACTGATACCCCCTCTAGTTGTTTAAGTAATCACCGTGGTGACCCAGAAAAAGTTCCAGCACAGTCAATCCAGCTGATTGGTCTATTTTTAACACAACTGTTACATAACAGCAATCAGCAATACTAGTGTCAGTTTTAAATGAGAGATTCACGTAATGGGATGTATCTCCAATTAGAGTTTTAATGTTTATGAGGCATTCTGCAACTTCTACATCACATTCCATAAATCCTCTTTTAATAGACCATTTTTACATAGCGCCATCTTACATCTGGGACTCCATATGCCCCCTAGAAACCAGCTATTCAAATTTGTTACTAAAAATGGCACCCACATCTGCTGTATTGTACTGAATGCTGCATTGATATTGTTTGTTTCCATTTTATATATATTTTTTGTCATTGCTGTTTTTCTTTTGAAACAAAATTCAGTTATGTGCTTGCCCGCCATTCTTCAAACAAAACATTTTAGCTTTAAAGAAGCTGAAGGTACATTGTAGTGAGAGTTGTGATGAATGTCGGAATGAACATGAATGATTGTAATACTAAAATGATCAGTATGGAATATAACATTGCAAAATGCACAAATTTCCAAAACCCAAACATTGTTCTCTCTGGGGATGAGAACAAATGCAAGTTAGCTGAATTGTCGAATCTTAATTGATAAAACAGAGATGAAAAGTGAAGCTTTCAATGCTGATCAGCATCTCAGTTCACGTGTGTACAATGTTGATAAATAAAGCTGGTTTGTGGGGCAAATTGAGTCCCGCATGCAAGATGGCACTATGTAAAAATGGTCTGTTGTTGTAATTATTTCTCTTTCTGGTGAGTATAGTGGAGAGTCCAAGAGATAATGTCTTACTGTTTCTTCAATGCCACAATCACATTTAATGTCTCTGTTTTCCAAAAAGTGACCCATGTGTGATTTAAGGCAAGGGTCCTGTTCTAAAACGTTGTGACTGGCTCTCCAATTTAGAATTGCAAGAGGGCACTAGCTTTAATTTTGGTATGTTTTCAACAGTAGGAAACAGCAATACTGCATGTTTGTCCAGGTGGTTCCACAACACTTGCCATTTTTCATTAGTGAGTCTTTTGTTTATATCTTGATGACTTCAGATGTTATATTTGAAGTGCCGGTTGATAATTTACTTGACAATGTTTTTGCTTCTGCTGCTTTCTTAGCTGCTAGAGCTGTGCGGTATTGAAATTTCAGGTTTGGAATTGGTATTTTTTGGCTAAATACCTCAGTTTCGGTTCTGTATTCGGTATATGCATAGAACATGGAAAATAATCGCAAACTGACCCAATTTATCAACATTCGACCACTTAGTAACTTAACAGGTTCAGTGCACCTCATGAACTTGACAAGTTACTGTGATAACTGATTAGTCTAACAAGTTATTTAATGAATCACTTGATTCATTGTGAATCATCAACCTAATTGAGTGATTCATTAAATATCTTGCCAAGTAGGGCTGCACGGTATTACGGTATACCGGTTGGTACCGGTATTGAAATCGTCACTGGTTCAAAACCGTCCATCAAAAATGAATACCCGTATACTGTGAGTAACGGTATACAATTTTGGGGTCCGGTATTATGATTTGAAATTCGCGTTTTTTCTTGAAATAAAAATATAAATAATGCGCAAAAATATGGCAATCACATATTAAATGCAAGGGTTATCATGAATAAAAAAGATATTTTTGGAGTTAAAGATAGAAGTATCACTTACTGCTCTGGGAAAATGAGTGATTTGAATGGAAGACGACAATAATCCATATCTACAAAGTTATTGAACCTGTTGTTTAATACGAAAATAAGCCATAAAATTATCATGGGTTTACTGGCTTTCATCTGAATCTGGTATACAAGTAAATTAGTCTTTGTCAATTTAATTCCTGTAAAAACATGGTCAACCTCTCTTGACTGATAAGCGTTTAATTACAGAGCCAGTCAATTGTCACATTGTGTTAATTGCGCATGTGTGGCTTCATGAAAAACAGTGGCAAACAAAACTTTTTTATCAAAACAACGGGTGTCCAGTTGATGGAATTCTGTGGGCCTGGTTACACAAAGGACCAGTAGTAGCTCCTCCCCTTCTCCTATCTTCCAGCAGTAAACTTCCTCAGATGACAATGTCAGATGTCATCTGTCACATATCAGGCCAGTTGGTCTGTTGATATTAAGCACATTTCCAAGACGTGATCACCCTTCAGTTTCATGATAGTCTGCAGGTGTCAATCACCAGCCGACAATGCTTTCTCCTAGTGATGGCGTCACACGTCGCACATTTCGCAATTGTGAATATGTGTGATTTGAAACATTTTTTGTGTCCGATTGCTGACAAACAATGAATTAATGAACTTAAAAATTCTTTTACATCCAAAGTAAACTCAGAACTTAGAATGTACTGAATTACATGAGTTTTTTTTCACCTGGGAGCTTGTACATAACATTTATCAAGCACTTTCAGAAAAGTAAGGAGGTACATGTATTTCAGTTTTATTTTGTTTTCAATCTGAACTGTTTCACAGTATACCGCAGTATTGTTTTCAATACCGTCACCGGTACTAAAATATGAATACCGTGCAGCCCTGTTACCAAGTTAATCAGTTGGCCTCTCTGTCCTTCGTACATGTACCATACCCCTCCCCCATTGAATCAGGTAGAAGAAACATATATGTTCTTCACCTTCAGGTCTTTTCAGTAGGTTTTCACTGGCAGACTGGCTGTAACACACTTCGTCCAGCCCAACCCCCCCCCCCCCCCCCCCCCCCCCCCCCCCATATTTTCAGAGTTGCAACAAGATTAATGTCCACTGTGTCAGAACACCTCTATCCATGTGCGAGGGGTGACATTGGGTTGTTTATCCTCACTATTGAAAATATTGGGGGACAAGCCAACTAGGAGGGTCAGTATCCAGGCCCGGGCCAAACTCGGCTCACAGAGCTGAGTTGGGACTGCACTATGATTTTCTTCCCTACTGAGTGAACTCGAAATATAGATTTGTTTTTTGTTAGGTCTGATTCCTAATCACTTCAGGCTGTAGAAAGGAAACAATGATTAAAGTAACCATGATTCTTTTATTAACATTCATTTCCATATTCCACACATTTAACAATTTGATCAACATGGTAATTATATATCACAGGGGTCATTAGTTTTTCATCAAATTCAGTTTATCTATAGCCCTGACATTTGGTGCTATAGTACACTCTCAAAATGTCAATGTCGCGAGCTCGCAACAGGAGCTTAAAACACCGAGTCTCAATCTTTTGCACCTGTGCTCGTTTGCAGCTCTGACCGTCGGGGATCCCGACTAGCAATGTTAGTTACCTTGTGGCACCACAGTTCTGATTTGGATTCAGTTTATCCACTCTGTCGGCTAGTTTAGCAAGTCTACGTCACATACCTTATACATGTGTCCTTTGATGGAACTCTCCTTGAATGTTTACTGTCCTTTGAAATACACACAGTTCATGCAGAACTTACAGCTTCAATATGTGCTTCGAGCTTGCGCAATTTGTCACTGTTGACCCTGAGTCGATATTCACAGCACTCTGATACTAAACAGGCTAATATGCGATCACCATCTGCATTCCTTAATACCACTATACAATAGCCTGCACTTTGAGACAGGTGCGAGTCGATCCTGGCTAGTGACTTCTATACTTAGCTGTTACTTGGGTTTGTAATCTACTCTCTAAATTAGGGCTTGTAGCCCTACTAAATCCACCTAATCTGATAATAGTGGTGTACAACGAAGCTTCGTGGATTGCCCAGCAATTCCACTCGCATGAGACTCTATGTGGCGTCACACTCCTAAACGGTCGGAACCCAATTTTCTCCCTAAAGGGTCGGAACCCTAGACTCTCTGAAATGGCTTGTTCCCCACACTTTATATCTCATCTTGTGATGGTCAGATAGCAATATGTCAAGATGCCTAAACCTGGCACATGACATCTCTGAAAATGAAATCATCTCGCACCAATGCATATGCTATCAAGTGTATCCCAAGAAATAATATACTTGATAGCTGTGATGGACGTGAAAGTGTTGGTCACTCCAATATTAATTGACTTTAGGTAGCATGGAAACATTTTATGCTGACTATTGATATGCCAGAGAAGTATCCCACTGTGAATCGCCTAAGGCTAATTATCTAATTAAAACGTGTGCTTACAACACAGAGAGAAGAAATATATATATATACATTTATCTGAACTTGAAAGTAGTAGGGGGAGTTGGGGGCAGGCTCCTCCCTTTTAGACTGGCTTTGCCCTGACAGCTCCCCCTTCAAGAGAAATGCCCTACGTTTCTCTAAAATCACAGAGGACAAAGCCACGTTCAACCACCACACCCACATACGTACAATTGGCTCACTATATACACAACTCACCACTCACTTACTTGACCTGTCTGGACAAATGCCAGCAGATGGGTTACCACACGACTGTAGCTCTCCTTTCATACCCACAACACACACACTCTTGCTCTCTAGCTCTTCAATGTTCAAGTTAATAAAATCTGCAAAATAATTCTAGGGCTTACAGCTGGGCACGTGTATATCCCATGAATATTTGCAGAATTTTTCTTTTTTTTACTCTTTCAGCCAGGCCTATTGCACCGGTCTACTGTAAAATGCAAAACTTTCCCCACTTTGTACTTCTATCCCTATATATGGTGACTGGGACACCCCGCCTAGCTCATGCCCGTCAGCGGGTCAAGTGCCCTATTAGCCGCTACCATTAAATATTCCCATGTGTGATGCGACCCTTATTACCTCCTGGAGAGCCCCTTAGCCTCCTCCACCTGGAACTATTTCTTGGGCGCGTATTCCACCAAGGACCCCACTCATCTTCACACCCAACATCCACAGGTTCCCGGGTGATGTCTGCCGTACTAGAGTGCGCTGTCCCAGATGCAACACTCTGTTGGTTGACTCCTCGTAATCCTCCCTTGGGTGTCCCACTCCAATTCCCAGGGCCCCTTCTAACTCTCCCTTTATGATGCCCTTTTGTGACTACCCTGGCAACCCCTTCACCACCCCCAGCCAATAGCGTGAGTTCAGTGTCTTTTGTGTTTTGGCATCTCCTCAAAAACCTAGCGTGGTAATCCATTTCTCTATCTATGCTCACTCGGTAATAACTGTCACCCATTACTCTCATCACAGTGTATGGCCCCTCCCAGTGTAACCACGGTCTACCAGATTTTGTTGGCTGGAGCATGGTCACCTTTTGACCGACCCAAAAGTTCCCAACCCTTAGTTTACTACCACACTGATCCACATTATGCCCCTCCCCTTCAACATACCTTGGATGCTTCCTTTCAGCAAGTCTTTCCTTGTAGAAGGGTTAACCTTAGGGGCGTCAGTTGTACACTGCATGTGCCCCCTTACTTGACTCCACGGGCCCCTCCAGTGATTTCACTGGCCGCTTTAACTTCGTGCCTTGGTCTAGGGTGATTGCCACCGATTCCCCTTTGGGTGATTTCCTCTCCGACCATGTCTTATCGGGTTCTGAACATACCCCAGGTTGTCATAAACTGCTCCCGGGGTAACAGATCTTGCAGGGCCTCACTTCTCCTGTTTACTTTCTCGGAACTTGGTCTGGAATCCCTCCTGAGTGAGCTGGTATCTACAAAGGATGGCATTCTTCAGCTCATTGTAATCTTCAAGAAGGGCAGGTGGCATACTGGCATAAGCCTCGAGGGCTTGACCCGACAGCAAGGGCTCAAGCACATAGCCCATGTGTCTTCTGACCACCCCTTTGACTGGAGGAGAATCTCTCCAAGTAGGAGTCCAGATCGTTGGTGAGCTCATTAAAGGTAGGAAGTTTAGGATGAGGTACACACATTGCCCCCCCCCCCCCCCCCCCCCCCCCACCCCTCCCCCTCATTGGCATTTCCACTCACTGAGAGCCAACTTTCTGTCTGTGCATCTGCTCATGCTCTCCGTAATTCCAACTCTCGCTCATGCCTCAGTCGCTCAATTTCTATTTCCCTGTCACATGCTTCCCTTTCTAACCTGGCCTCTCTCTCTTTCATTTCCCATGCCAATTGTACATCCCTCTCTTTCGCCTCTCTATCTAATTGTGTGTCTCTCTCCTTAGCCTCCCTTTCTAATTGGACCTCTCTCTCTTTAGCTGCCCTTGCGTCTTTCTCACTCTCTTTCTCGCGCTCTCTTTCTAGTTGGATCTCTCTCTCCTTAGCCACCCTACGTGAAGCCATCTCCTTTTGTTCCCTCTTCTTTTCTTCCTTAACAAACTTGTGTAGTTTGGCCCCCTCAAGAACCATTTCTTTACCCAAAGATACCAGTTGGGCGAGTGGAGTGACACTATCCATTTTAAATTATTTTTTTCAACACTTATGAGATAGAATGAAGAAAGAAAGAAAAACACATAAACCGATGGCAATTACTTTTGAATTTACTTGTATAATTTCATGCAATTAACACAACGAATATTTTGAAACTTAATGCGGTTATCGCGGGCTATTCTCAAGGGTGATATTGTACTGCTGATATTGAACCTGGAAGCGCATCAGATGATTGCACGCGGCCATATAATTTTAAAAGAATCGGTATTACGGAATCAGTTTCTGGGCAGCCGTTTTTACCTCTAAAAGAAATCCTGGTATGCCTCGCCAGTCTATGTCAGAACACCTCTATCCATGTGGGAGGGGTGACATGGGGTTGTTCAGCCTAGCCATTAAAAATATTAGGGGATGAGCCAACTAGGAGGGTCAGAATCCGGGCACGGGCCAAACTCGGCTCACAGAGCTGAGTTGGGACTGCACTATGATTTTCTTCCCTACTGAGTGAACTCGAAATATAGGTTCGTTCTTTGTTAGGTGTGATTCCTAATCACTACAGGCTGTGGAAAGGAAACAATGATTAAAGTAACATCGATTCTTTTATTAACATTCATTTCCATATTCCACACATTTAACAATTTGATCAACATGGTAGAAGATTTATCACAGGGGTTGATAGTTTTTCATCAAATTCAGTTTATCTATAGCCTTGTACCGGTGCTATAGTAAACTCTCGAAATGTCAATGTCGCAGGCTCGCAACAGGAGCTTAAAACACCGAGTCTCAGTCTTTTGCGCCTCTGCGCATTTGCAGCTCTTGACTGCCGCGGGATCTCGACTAGCAATGTTAGTTACCTTGTGGCAACAGAGTTCTGATTTGGATTCAGTTTATCCACTCTGTCGGCTAGTTTAGCAAGTCTCTGTCACATACCTTATACATGTGTCCTTTGATGGTACTCGCCTTGAATGTTTCCTGTCCTTTGAAATACACACAGTTCTGAACTTGAAAGTAAGGGGAGGGGGGCTCCTCCCTTTTAGATTGGCTTTGCCTTGACATACTGTCCAGTGAATTCAGTGTCCAATATCCACACAAATATGCAAGTAAATTGAAGTAATTAATCTCTCTATGATTATCCCAGTTGTGAAACATTGTGCAATCATTGCCAATCACGCAATGCATGAATGACATGGTGTCATCCACCTTTCATTGTTTGGGTTCATCCTTCAAAAACTTATAAAATAACATGTTTTATGACATTCACCTGGTTGCAATTATAGGGGATTTTGAGTGGAATCACTCTATCTGTATTCACTAACTTCTCTTCTGGTTCTTGGCCTCATACACGTTGCTGAAAATTCCAAAGAATCCACGTTTTTCTGTGATAAATTAGGGTAAATTTTCATTTTCCATGAGAACAAAATGTACAAATTGATTATTTACTAATAACAGCAAATCATTTTCAAAGCATTTGCTGCACCTCGATCGACCAAAAGAACTTTGATAATGCTAAATCCACTATGTATATTCGTATATAGTTTTAGAAGTCATGGGCTGATTCCAAACAATAACTGATGATTCATAATCTTGATGTAAATCGTCTCATGTTACCTCTGGACACATTTATATTTTCGTCCCCTTAACCTAAATTATAGCATTTGGGATAGGCCATGGTCTTAGAAGAGGTAACTAGTCTACCTCCAATGTGGATTCTTGTATCCCTCTAGGTATCGCATCCAACAATGATATTTATCACTCTTGGATGTAAATAGATCCTATTTTATCCTTAACATGCTGTTTAAGGATTCCTACTGTTTGGAGTAAACAATAACCTGCTTGTTATTGTTTTTTTCTTTCAGTTCTGTTTTAATCCTCCATCCTATTATCTATTCAGCATTATCTGGGCCAATGGTAATGGTGGATAAATAATGGAAATTTCAAATAATTTCTGTATTTATCATCCTTACCACTGGCTCAGACAGGATGTGCCCTCTCTTGAACAGCCACATCACCCCCAATAATGTCATAATTTTCAATAATTGGAAATTTGAAGGTTTAAATTACAAGAGTTGGAAATTCAAAGAAATCAGTTTCCTTCAAGTCTTCAACTTTTCAGACTTTTCCGACCAGTCGATTTGAATATTTTTATACTGTACCAATGACCCAGACTTAGCTGGTGCTAACTCCAACAAAACCAGGGCCAAACACAAATTTTGCCCCCCAATCCCCAAAATTTGCATCCAAAACAAAAAGAAATCATGTCCTAAAGGACCTCCATAGTACGCCTCTACTGCGCATGCGCAGTGACGCAGTCGTCCCGAAATTGGCGCCAATTATCATTCTCTGTTTGGCCCTTCATCAGTCAACATCTCACTAATCTTTGTGCTTGTAAATCTCAGTTTAAAGGATGCCAGACACGTAATTTTTGGAGAAAATGTGATTCTAAGGAGGATAGAAGGAGGAGAGGAAAAAAGAAGTGGCAAAAAATAATCAGGGCTGTACTTAAAATTTTTTGTTGAAATTATGTTAAGTTGCCTATTTTCGAGGCATGGGCCTCTTGTTGTCATTCTTGCTAATTGTTGCACTGCTTATTCAGTGTTTCCTCTCCCCTAGCCTTCTAAAGTCCCCCCTTGCAATTCTCCCATGCTTTTGGCATATTTTTGAGAAGTTTCATTTCTAAAATTTCCTGGGAGAGTTGCTTGGTTACAGAATGTTTTCTGTTATTTTCCCCATAGTTACGTTTTCACCCATGGGTGTATAACGTTTGTGTTCTGCATCTTCCATCTGATGTTCTGCAGATTCTCCCCTGGGAGTCTCTGTTTTGCATCAGATAGAGTGTAATTGATGACTGATTCCGGGCCAGTTTTTTCAGTGCCTGGAGTCATGTTTTCTAGTGTGTTTACACTGTTTGTTTTCATTGGCAACAGCCTTTTTTGAGGGGGGCTGTTTGCCTTTGTGGTAGTTTATCTCATTATAAGATACATTTATATTATCCGAAAGTGTCTCATTAATTATTTTATATAAATTTAAAATTTTTGACCACACTTTGCCATCGGATCCATCGGGGCTCAACGTTACTTTTCAGCAACTTGGGCTTCTCTGAAAAAATATTTTTTCAAAATTATTTTGTTTTGCAATTGTTTTTTCATTCATTAATGGATCATGTTATTATGTATCTTTGTGTCAGGGGTTTTTGCGAGTAACTAGGACTTATTGTTGTTCTTTCACAATGAAGGGACATTGTTCAAATTGTAATAGGAAGAAATCTTCCTGTGACTTTCATGATCATTGTATTAATTGTAGTCAGTGTTCTCGCATTAATCCCTGTCCTATATGTGAACGTTGGGATGAGAAACATTGGAAACGTGTGTCACGATATGTTGTTTCTGGAGAAAGAGCGATGCCGGCTCTTTCTCCACAAGGTCACTCTACTCTCTCAGTTTCTATTTCAGAGGATCCAGAACAGGGTGATGTTTCCATGTTATCTTCTTCAAGTGTGCGTCCGTCGTCACAAATGAATTCAGAGCTAGCGGCAAAAGTGCTCATGGAGATTAGACAAATGTCGTCCGCTAGCTCGCCCGGTGTAGCGTCCATTCACCGAATGGTTCGGCAGCCGGGTTCGTCCGATGCGGTCCAAGAGGAAATTTTGGGTGATGCGAGCACTATAAACATAATAGATGCACACCCAGTGACGGCGGATAGTAAACGAGAACGGAGGAAGCCTTTTAGTCCGGTTCCTAGCTCGTCCAGGTCCAGCCGGGCCGCGAGTGAGAGAGGCCCCTCTCTCGTACAACAACATCTGGGACCAGATGTTGTGGTACAAAATGTGTCTTTAGCGGAGCATACATCCGTCGCTCGGGACGCTCCGTTGTATAAGCAGTCCGCAGAGACTGTTAAGGCTTCCTCTTCTCGTCGGCGCACACGACTGCACCTTGGCTGCGTGACCTCCGATATTTTGCCAGCTTCGCCGATGAAGGATTCTTCGGCGACCAGGTCACACCATCCGGCAGCCAGGGATTCGAGACCGATGGACTCCGGACGTTCGCATAGGAAAAGTATGCGGGAGCCATCTGATGCGGAGCTGCCCTCGGCGAAGCAGCGAAAGACCGCGCCTCCGCAGGTCTCGACGTCGGACATTCTAGTGCAGATAGCACAGCTTATCGCAGCATCCCAGCAGCCGACAGAAACGGTGTCGGATCGAGAATTATCCGACGGCGCTGGGTCGGTACGCTCCGCCGAAGCATCGGGGGCGGACGACCGGGAACATCGGGAGGTCCGACCGGATGGTGAAAGGGATACGGATGAATTGGAGCTATCCCTTTTGGAACAACATAAAGCTGCCGTGGACTTCATCCGGCACTTTCTCCCTCAAGTTGTTCCGTCGGGCCAGACTGCTGCGCTTCCGGACAAGAGAATTATAGCGTCATTGGACTCTGAATTTTTTGAGCGGTTCAGGGACATCGCTCCCGAGTTTCCGTCGCAGTCCAATAATGTTGCAAGAACATTTGAATTATTGAACGACGCTATATTTAAACTTGCTTCCAGGACGGGGAAAGCAGGTTTCTTGTCCGCAAATACTCTCAACCTGCCTTTCATTAATGCAAGGAATAAATTCGACACGGCAGGACAGGGTATACCGAGAGTTCCTCTGCGTATGGATGACGAGGCAGAAGACTTAGAGCTATCATTACCGTCGTCAGCTTCTATTCCAACCGCGGTGTTGGAAACAGCTATTGCGTCTAACAGAGCCAATTTAGATGCCTTATCTTACGCAGATCACCTTACTAAGGCGTTATCACTGCGCCTTCAAGGGGAAGAATTTCAGGATATACAATCCTCCTTAAGACTTCTTTCAAGGGCAGTAGCTTATTCCACGTGTAACTCCGCCCTTTCAGTGGCAAATCTGGAGTTGGTTAGACGTGACGCAGCCCTGGCTACATCCACACTAGTGGATTCTAAGGTGAAGAACTCTCTTAGAGTCGCTTCGGTCTCAGGAGAACTTCTCTTTGACGGCAAGCTTTCCGCTATTTATGATAATATTAAAAAGAAAGCTAATGATTCTCTGTTGTTCAGATCCGCTCCTAAAAGGTCAGATACAGCAGACACGAATAAGGCAGGCACTTCTGGGTCTAATGCGCCCAAGAGAGGTTCCTATAGAGGTTCCGGTGCGTCCTCTTGGTCTTATTCGAGAGACCGTCAGGATAGCGACTCTCGTTCGGGACGTCCTTCAGGCCGGGACAATCGGTCGGATGCCCCGAGGTCGACGAGGCGAGGTGCGGGTCGTGGAAGACGTGGTTTCTCCTACCGCAGGCCTCGCAGGTCCAGGAGGTGATGGCTTAAACCTCTATCGCGTTCCGGTTGGCGGAAGGTTGTCAAGTTTTTCACAAGAGTGGGCGTCGATTACGGACGACCCGTGGGTGAGAGGAGTGACTTCGGAAGGTCTAAAGATATCCTTCAAACGAAAGCCTCCATTAACTCGAAGTCCAAAGTGGACTCATCTTCCGTCAAATCCACAGAAAAGAGACGCTCTGTTATCAGAGGTGCAGTCTCTTTTAATGAAGAACGCGGTAGAGGTCGTAGAAAACCAGGAATCGCTGGGATTCTACAGCCATCTGTTTCTGGTTCCGAAACCAGACGGCTCGTTCCGTCCAGTCATAGATTTGAGCTGGATAAACAAGCTGATCGTCGCTCCGAAGTTTTATATGGAGACGATTCGATCGGTCAGCGCGAGTATTCGGGTGAACGATTATGCAACGAGCATAGATCTCAAAGATGCGTACTTTCACGTCATGGTACATCCGACATTCCGAAAGTATCTACGCTTCGCAGTCCTAGGAGTGGTGTATCAGTTCCGGGCCATGTGCTTCGGATTGAATCTAGCACCCTGGGCTTTCACTCGGGTAATGAACTCGGTAATGATCTACTTCCGAGCTCATTCGTCTGCGGTAACGTCGGCCTACCTGGACGACATTCTTCAGAGGTACGGCAACGAGTTAACGCTTCAGAACGATGTTCAGAATCTTCTTCTATTGCTCCGACGTCTCGGTTTCATAGTAAACGAGGAGAAGTCGGATCTGGTGCCGTCCAAGTCATTCACTCATCTGGGAATGAGCTTCGAGACGCACAACAATCTCGTTCGTCTGCCGTTAACCAGAGCGAAATTAGTCAGTTGTTACGCTCGCTATTGTCTGCATGCAGACAAAGTCACGGCGAGAGAATTTATGAGACTGATAGGTCTGTGCGGAGCCGCCGCGGATCTCATTCCGATGGGGCGGCTACGCACACGTCCTCTTCAAATTTTCCTGACTCAGAATTGGAGTGTGAAAATTCATTCGCTTGATGTAGACGTTCTCTTGTCAGATCAAGTGAAACAAGAGATTCAGACTTGGGCAAACATCCAGTGGTTAACTCAAGGAGTTCCGCTGCAGTTGCCGGATCCGAGTTTTACCATTATGACGGATGCCAGTCAAACAGGTTGGGGTGCATCATTAATCCCAACGGATTCGAGATGCCAGGGTCTTTGGGATCCGCAATTCCTGTGCAAGCACATAAACATCAAGGAAATGATGTCAATTTGGCTTGCGTTACGTCACTGGATGGACATTATTCACGATGCTCATGTCCAAATCCTATCCGACAATACGACAGTAGTGGCGTATATACGGAATCAGGGAGGCACTCATTCAGTTCCGTTGTTCAATCTAACGGAAAGAATCCTTCTGTTTGCGTTGGAACATCACGTTCTTCTTTCGGTCCGTCACATACCGGGTCGTCTGAATGTGCTAGCAGACTCCCTTTCACGAAAGGGTCGCTTGTTGCCGTCGGAGTGGACTCTCAACAAACAAGTATTCAATCAGATTTGCTACCAATGGGAACGGCCAATGATAGACTTATTTGCGACACATCTCAACAATCAGTTGCAGACGTATGTGTCCCCGTGTCCGGATCCAAGAGCATTTGCAGTAGACGCTCTGTCGATCCCTTGGGACGGAATGATAGGATATGCGTATCCTCCAGCGCCGTTAATTCAACAAGTATTGCTAAAGATAAAACAATCTCAATGCAAGATTCTGTTGGTAGCATCTCTGTCGCCACAGAGACCGTGGATAAATCTACTCAGGTGTCTGTTGTGGGACCTACCGCGGAAGCTTCCTCCACGAGAGGATCTTCTTTCGCAGGGGAAATCGCGCCAACTCCATCACAACCCGCAAGGTCTCAACCTTCACGTTTTTCCGTTGTGCGGTCCTTCTTGCATGGCAAGCACTTTACAGGATGAGCAGTGGACGCGATTTCTAACTGTAGGAGGACCTCCTCTTCGCTAAACTATGCGGCTAAGTGGAAGGTTTTCCGTCGTTGGTGTAGGGATCATTCTGTAGATATATTTGATCCCTCTATACCAGACATTGCAAACTTTCTAGTATACTTGTTTGACGAAATCAAACTGCAGCCTGTGACTATAAATGGTTATAGATCTATGTTATCTGATACCTATGCACATCATGATAGTTTACAAATTGGATCTAATGTCTCTTTATCGAAATTGGTTAGAAACTTTTCGATAAATAGACCCAGAACTCTTAGATTAATTCCTAAGTGGAATTTAGCTTGGGTTCTCCTTAAATTGAAGGAAAAGCCATTTGAACCTCTTGGGACAGTAGATTTCAAATTCTTATCTTATAAGACAGCTTTTCTCTTAGCTTTCTCTTCTGCCAGAAGAGTCAGTGAGCTTCATGCACTATCGGTGGATGATTCTCATTATCGTAGTGTTGGGAACACTATCACCTTCACTACTAATGTGGGTTTTTTAGCTAAGAATCAGGCTCCTAATAAATATCCGGAACCTATTGTTATTAAGGCTCTTCCGTCTTCAGACGGGCGTAGGCCTTTACTCTGTCCTGTTAGAGCACTACGTATCTATAAACAGAGATCTCAGTTCATCAGAAAGGGACGGAAACGTTTCTTTCTGTCTTTGATGCCTAATAGAAAGGACATTTCAGTCCATTCTATTGCTAGATGGATTCAGTTAACTATCCGTACTGCTTATGAAGATTTATCTTCTTCTCAGCAGTCTGTGCTTAAGATTTCTGCTCATGAAGTAAGAGCTCTTTCTACTTCCTGGGCTTATGCTAATAGTGTTGCTATTACAGATTTAATGAAGGCTGCTTATTGGTCTCAGCCATCCACATTTACTAATTTTTATCTCAGAAATATTGAGTCCATTTCTGGAGACCTGCATTGTTTAGGTCCGTTATCTGTTGCTCAGAATGTCGTCCACTAAACAGTTGCAACTATAGTTATGCAGGCTTTCTGTTCCGGCAGTGACTCCGTCCGGCTGCCCTCTTCGCTCTGGGCTATTTGACCCAGGGCAAGGGGAAGGGGGGGGGGGGCAGGTGTTCCCTTAGGTCACCTGCTTTATAGTGAAAAGCAAGGGAATGCCTCCTCCAAGACAGTATTTCTGAGTCGCTTCCGGGATGGTTTTAAAGTGTAATATTAATGTTTAATTTCATTCATGTCTTATTTTTAAAGTGTAGCTCGGTGTGAAGCATTTGTATATGTCAAGTGTGAAACGGGCTTTAATATACAATACTCGGACACTTTTAAATGATTATAAAGAGTCTCAATTCTCTGGACTACTTTATTTATTGGCTTGCTTTAAAAATAATTAGTATAAGGGTTATACTGGATGTTAATAGAGAACATGAATGTTATTGTGCTCAATTATTAAGGGTAGTGTATCTTTCTAATTTAATATTAAATAAGAAAGATACATGTAAAGCCTAATACTCCTTTTCTCCTTAAGGGGTTACCTCTTTATTATATAATTGAGCTTATTGGATTTTCCTCTATGTCCTAGGCCCTCCAGCCTGTTTACTATTCAGCTAAGTCTGGGTCATTGGTACAGTATAAAAATGTTAAAAAATTTATAGTAATTTATATATTTTTTATACTTACCAATGACCCAGACGGGGATGGCCCTCCCTGAGTTGGGAACTCTTGCCTCCCCGCTGAGTACATAGCGCTGACCAGGCACTGCCAGTAAGAATGATAATTGGCGCCAATTTCGGGACGACTGCGTCACTGCGCATGCGCAGTAGAGGCGTACTATGGAGGTCCTTTAGGACATGATTTCTTTTTGTTTTGGATGCAAATTTTGGGGATTGGGGGGCAAAATTTGTGTTTGGCCCTGGTTTTGTTGGAGTTAGCACCAGCTAAGTCTGGGTCATTGGTAAGTATAAAAAATATATAAATTACTATAAATTTTTTAACTTTCAACCCATGATCACGGTTTTCTGACTGTGATCGTTGATCGGTTGCAGTTACCTGCTTTAGTCATTTGCTGTGCTCTGACCTCACATTCCATTCAATTTCCTGGTTCCAACATTTTAATTGACTGAAGTTCAAACAAATTGGCAGAGTTGAGTCCATTTTCAACAAAAATCCTATTTTCGATCAAATTCTCCGACTTTTCCAATCAGTTAACAATATTTTTCGAAATACCAACTCGAATCTCTGACTGGTCCATTTTTTAGTGATCACTCACCGTCCGTTGCCTGTGAACATGGTGTTTGCGTCTTCTCCAAAACCACTGAACTGATTTAAGTGTAATTTGAGATAATAGTTTGTTATGACTTCGCATTTTGATTTTGTTCAAATCAAGTTGCGTCACCCCTCAGAAGGGCCATGCCCAAAAAGTGACCTTAAATCTTTAAAAAACCTTCTTCGTTTGAACCAGCAGTAGCAGAGACTTGATATTTGGTATGCTGCTTCCTTTTGAGGTGGAGACTCAGCTTTGTTCAAGAGAAGTTCGAGGAGCTATTGCCGTTGTTATGGGAGGTGCAAGATTTTTGTTCTGCCCTAAATTTCTGTTTTCCAAACCGAGAGGCTGATTTGAACCAAATTTGATGTGAGGGCCTATTGGATCATAAGTACTTAATTTATGCCAAAACATATTTTCCAGTTGCCCCATGAAAACTGTAGGAGCTAAAAATAGAAAAAAATTTAAAATTTTAATATCTCCAAAACTACGCGTCACTGAGCAACAGAATGGAATGGTCCAAAAAAAATTGCTATCTGTTTTATCCTAGGGTACTTTTTTGGGACTTTTGAAAAAATGCTGAGTCATAATGGGATAATGGGAAAAATATTTAAGACTACTCTTCTCCCAAACCACTGCTCCAAAAGCTTTGAAATTTCACTTATGACATCTTTGAAAGATTGTTTCATATATTTATTGAAATCAAATCCCGGGGTCCATATTTGGGCTCTCTGTGGGAGCACAAATGTTTAATCAATGCAGTATAAGGAATATTCTTTAAGAAATATTCTTCTTTAGATCCACCAATCAGAATCTTTTGATATTTGGTATGCAGCATTCTTAGGAGGTGAGATTCAAGTTTGTTCAAGCCAAGTCCCTGAAGTCTGAATTATAACTTCATTCAGAATGAGGAATTTTTTTTATGAATCTTCTTTTCCAGATCCAGCAGTTGGAATGTTTTGATATTTGATATGCTGCATCCTTAGGGCAGTGAGATTCAAGTTTGTTCAAGCCAAGTCTGTGGGTTCATATTCGGTCTCCCTGTGGGAGCCTGAATAATAACTTAGTTCAATATGAGGAATTTTCTTTAAAAATCTTCTTTTTCAGATCCAGCAGGCGGAATGCTGTGATATTTGGTATGCAGCATCCTTAGGGGGATGAGATTCAAGTTTGTTCAAGCCAAGTCCCTGGGTTTATATTTGGGCTCACTAAGGGAACCCAAATTATAACTTAGTTCAAAATGAGGAATTTTCTTCAAAAATCTTCTTCAGATCCAGCAGGCGAAAAGTTTTGATATTTGGTATGCAGCATCCTTAGGGGTGGGTGGGTGGGGGTGGGAGATTCAAGTTTGTTCAAGCCAAGTCCCTGGGTTCATATTTGGTCTGCCTGTGAGAGCCTGAATTATAACATAGTTCAATATGAGGAATATTCTTCAAAAATCTTCTTCTTCACATCCACCAGTTAGAATCTTTTGATATTTGAATCCTTAGGGAGGTGAGATATAAGTTTGTTAAAGGCAAGTCTCTGAGTTCATACTTAAGCTTACTGTGGAGGCCCGAATTGTACCCCAATTTTTTTTTCCAAACTGAGCGGCCGATTTGAACCAAATTTGATCTGAGGGCTTATTGGGTCATAAGTACCTAATTTATGCATAAACAAATTTTCCCTGTTGCTCCATGGGAACTGCCGGACCTAAAAATAGAAAAAAATTAAAATGCCCTTATCTTCAAAACCACACGGCACTGAGAATTTTTATTTTGTGTGAAGCTTTCTGAGGAACAGCAGAAAGGAATGGTAAAAAAAAACTGCCATCCCTTTTATCGTAGGGTACTCTTCCAGGACTTTTGAAAAAGTGCTGAGTCAGCATTTTTAGCTCAACTTTGGCAAAGCCAAATTTGAGGTATTGTCATGGCCCGTCTGTCCATCCATCACACCATACACACGGCTCGGGCTAGAGGTCATATTTATGAACCGATCTTTGCAAAATGTCTTGGGTACCTTTGTTATCACCGTGGGGTAAGAATGAGTGTTTTTATACCCCCACTTTCGAAGAAAATGGGGGTATACTAGATTACATGCGTCCGTGCATCCATCTGTCCATCCGTAAATATTCAGAACTTAAGTAAATTATTATTTTTTATAATATTTGTTGGTCATAGGTATGCCCACACTAGTTATTTTTTTTTTTATTATTTTTATTTTTATTACTTGTTCACTTAGAAATTGTGTCCGTCCGAGCCCAATTTTGTCTGTTCAGCCTGTATCTCTGGTATCGAATGTTCTATTGCAATGAAATTTGCCATGAACACTGCTTATGGTATAGGCTTTGAAAAAAGGATTCAACGATATTTCTCACATTCTCTTTTTTAGAGTTATCCCCCTTTTTTGACTTAGAAATTGTAGGAAATAGACATTATTTGTCTGTTCAGCCTGTATCTCATGTATGGGTTATAGGATCTTGGTGAAATATGGCATGCAGTTTGCCTACGACAAAGGCATCTGCCTCATTGCATAAAATTTCCAAACACCAAACAATTTACCAAACCTTTTGACTTAGAAATTGTTGAAAACTTTCAAAGAAAATGGGAGGGGGGGGGGGGGGGGGGGGCATACTGGATTGGGGTTATCGGATTTCAGTGAAATATGGCATGCAGTTTGCCTATGACAAAGGCTTCTGCCTCATTGCATAAAACTTCTAAACACCAAACAATTTACCATTCCTTTTGACTTAAAAATTGTTGGAAATTGTTGAAAACTTTCGAAGAAAATGGAAGGGGGGGGAGATATACTGGATTGTGTTTGTCCATCTGTGCATCCGTCCATCAGTCTATACAAGAATATTCATAAATGATATTTGTTGGTCATAGGTATGTCCACACTAGGTGCTACACCACGTGGGAGTATGCACCGGACGAAAGTCCAGCTCTTGTTGGGTCCATCCAGAAATTCAAGATGGCTGCCGGCAGCCATTTTGTACAAAATTAGGTGCAATCAAATTTTTGCGCAGAACTTCCATGTGAAAGCGCTGATTTTAATAATTTTGTGTGTGAATATTTAGTACAATGGGATACATCACATATATTACAGGTTTTTTTCTCGTGCATAAATTTTGCCAATTAGACTAACTTTGATCTATTTAATGTTACTTTCAGCACTGCAACTGCATATGCCAATGTGGCTCGGGCTAGAGGCCGTATTTATAAACTGATCTTTACGAAACTTCTTGGGTACCTTTGATATCACCGTGGGACGAGAACGAGTGGTTTGGGGTGCAGTCTGAAATTCAAGATGGCCACCAGCAGACTTTTTGTACCAAAATTAGTGCAATCAGTTTGTTGTACAGAACTTATGTATGAAAGTTCTGATTTGAACAAATTTTTGTAGGAATGTTTAGTAACATGGAATACATCACATATAATACAGGTTTTTATCTCGTGCAGAAATTATGCAAATTAGATGAACTTGGATTTGTTCAGTGCTACTTATACACAGTAAGTGCACATGTCAATACGGTTCGGGCTAGAGTCTGTATTTATGAACTGATCTTCACGAAACTTCTTGGGGTACCTTTGTTATCACCTTGTGACAGGAACAAGTGTTTTGGGGTACTTTTGTTATCACTGTGCTATGAGAACAAATATTTTGGGGTTCAGTCAGACCCACTCTGGGACTCAAAGATTTCTTTTCTACTTTAGCATCTGACTGTCACCCCCACTTTTACAATACTGTACCTATATATTTGTTACAGGCTACAGTCAGCATTTATGTACAGACTGTTACAATACATTACATGTACCTTTGTTATCAGGTCATTACCTAGATGTTTGTCATTGCTGTGTCACATACTATACATGTACATGTCTTAAACAAGTTGAGCTACAGTGCCACTTTCATTTAACACTGTGGGTAATGCGGAAAACATTTAAGACTCTTCTTTCCTCAAACCACTGCTCCAAACACTTTCAGATTTCACATATAACATCTTTGGAAGTTTGTTTCACATGTTTATTGAAATCAAATCCCTGGGTCCATTTTTGGGCTCTCATAGAGAGCCCAAATGTTTAAATTAGTGCAGTGTGAGGAATATTCTTTAAAAATCTTCTTCAGATCCACCAACCAGAATCTTTTGATATTTGGTATGCAGCATCCTTAGGGGGGTGAGATTCAAGTTTGTTCAAGCCAAGTCCCTAGGTTCATATTTGGTCTCCCTGTGGAAGCCCGAATTATAACTTAGTTCAAAATGAGGAATTTTCTTTGAAAATCTTCTTCTTTTGATACAGCAGTCAGAATGTTTTGATGTTTGGTATGCAGCATCCTTGGGGGGTGGAGGGGGGGGGGGGAGATTCAAGTTTGTTCAAGTCAAGTCCCAGGGTTTATATTTAGGCTCAAAAGCCCAAATGTTTAAATTAGTGCAGTGTGAGGAATATTCTTTTAAAAATTTTCTTCTTCAGATCCACCAACCAGAATCTTTTGATATTTGGTATGCAGCATCCTTAGGGGGGTGATATTCAAGTTTGTTCAAGTCAAGTCCCTGGGTTTATATTTAGGCTCCCTGTGGGAGTCTGAATTATAACTTAGTTCAATATGAGGAATATTCTTCAAAAATCTTCTTCACATCCACCAGTCAAATCTTTTGATATTTGGTATATAGTTTCCTTAGGGAGGTGAGCTATAAGTCTGTGGGAGGCCAAATTGTACCAAAATTTCTATTTTCCGAACTGATCGGTCGATTTGAACCAAATTTGATATGAGGGCTTATTGGGTCATAAGTATCTAATTTATGCAAAAAACCTAAAAGATACAAAAAGTTTAAAATGCCCATATCTCCAAAACTACATGGCACTGAGAATTTTTATTTTCTGTGAAGCTTCCTTAGGAACAGCAGAAAGGAATGGTCCAAAAAAAAAATTTGTCTTCGGTCTTATCATAGGGTGCTTTTCCAGGACTTTGAAAAAGAGCTGAGTCAGCATTTTTTAACCCTGTGAGTAATGGGAAAAACATTAAAGAATCTTCTTCCCTCATACCACTGCTCCAAATGCTTTCTTTTTTTACATATAACATCTTTGGATGATTCATTCACGTTTGTTGAAATCAAATTCCAGGGTCCATATTTGGGCTCTCTATGGGACAGGGACGAGCTGTGAGGGCGACTAGGGTAATTATGTCGGTCGCCCTCTAAAAATTGGCCAAAATGAGGAAAGTCTGAACTGAGTGATCCGAGATTTACATAAAAGGATTATTTTCAAGAATCGAATGTGGTTGAGTATGATAAAAGAGCATTTTCATTTGTGAAATAAATGATCATTTATTTGAAATCACAGGAGAAACAATGGTCAGTTGTTGCTTTTTGCAGATTTTTTATTTCTCTTTTGTTCTGTTTCAATCAGAGATTCAAGTGTCGAAGCGAAAATAGGTGACTTACCTGACTCAACAAAACAACCCAGTTTGAAAGTAGGTTACATCGCTTAGGATGCCGAAAATTCTCTGCTGAAAATGTATACACAACGGACGTATTTTCTAACACTGTATTTTTATTTGTTTTACTGGCGACTGTTAACTGTTGGGCCGCTATTCCCAGAAAAACACGAATGGAATTGAAACACGTGAAAAAAAGCTTTAATAATGATGACAAGAAAAGCTTTGTAGAAGGCACAAGCAACCATTTTACATCTAGTCCTGTTCAAACTTTCAGACTTAGGAAATTTTTAGCTTAGTAGACTTTGGTGAAAGGCAACCACAGGAGGGCACTGGGGGATTGGCATGAAGAAGAATGGGAGGGAGGGGTCATGAAGAAGAGGGTAGCACTGGGGGATTTTCAATCAATAATTACTTTGTGATTTTTTAACGTGGCATAGAATGCATCATAAACAATTGGACCTGTATTAATCGGACATGAATGGAGGTCCATGAGCTGAAAATATGAAGGGGTGGCAGGGGGGTGGTACATAAATATTCTTAATTTTTGCCACTTACCTATGTCTCCCTACTTGACTGTAGTCTCCCTATTTTTTCTGGAAGGAAACATGAAGTCTCCCTAAAATTGCCCCCTAGGCTGGTCCCTGCTATGGGAGCCCAAATGTTCAGATTAGTGCAATATGAGGGGTATTCCTTAAAAATCTTCCAATCCACCAATCAGATTCTTTTGATATTTGGTATGCAGCATCCTTAGGGAGGGAGGGGGCTGAGATTCAAATTTGTTCAAGCCAAGTCCCTGGGTTCATTTTTGGGCTTACTGAGGGAGCCCGAATTAGAACTTAGTTCAATATGAGGAATATTATTTTAAAATATTTTTCTTTCCTGTTGTAGAATCTTTTGATATTTGGTATACAGCATCCTAAAGGAGGTGAGATTCAAGTTTGTTCAAGCCAAGATCCTGTGTTCATATTTGGGCTCCTTGTGGGAGCCTGAATTATTACTTAGTTCAATATGAGGAATATTCTTTAAAAATCATTTTTTTAGATCCACTGGTCAGAATCTTTGGATATTTGGTATAAGCTTTTCTTATGAGGGGCAGATGCAACTTGTTCAAATCAATTCCCTGGGTTGATATTTAGGCGACCATATCAGGTGAGCGCCATCAGGCCCCCTGGGGCTTTTTCTTCAAATCCATCATTCCATTTCCCTTGCAATGACCAGGCTACACAAGGACTATAGACTGACTGCTATTTAGCCAATACTTACTTCTTCCATCTGACTGCAAATGGATTTTTCTTGTAGATAAATGCCTGGATATAAGCTGGAGGGAGGCCTCCTAGACTATCCCTTCCCGGCATCATGTGGAAGATACCCTCACTCAAACTCTCCCCAACAATGGGCTGTGTCATATTTTGCTGAGACTCCAACCTCACTTAGAAATCTAACTGATTACACGTCCCAATAAAGACTCTCTAGCTACGTCCCTGACTGTGAGTTGCTCACTCGCACTTCCCAGCATTAGAACTATTACACTGAGCAGGCATCAGAAAAGAATGGTTATTGGCAGGAATTGAGGACACTTCCTTGGCTCTATGGAAGACTGTATAGAGCTCTACTTTTTTGTCTCCTGCTTTTTTTAAAAAGCGGGAGATATTAAATTCGAGGTGTCCTTTCCGTCCTTCCGTGTTATTCGTTTCCAGACTCTAACTTTCCTTACAGTGTCTGGATTTCAATGAAATTTGGGTAGTAGATCACTTTCATCAATTGAGGGTCCAAGTTCGAATATGGGCATTTTCTGCGCATATTTTATTAGGTTGCTGAAATTTGATTGGCCGACAGTTTCCAGACTCTAACTTTCCTTAAAATCAACCGATTTCAATGAAATTTCATATATGGATTACTTTTATCAATACCTAGGTCAAGTTCGAATGTGGGAAATTTTGTACCGAAAATCTGTCTGTCTGCATGTCCGCCTGCCCCATGTGTCAACACACCTCGGACTAAAAGCCGTATTTATGAACCGATCTTCATGAAACTTCTTGGGTATCTTTGTTATCATTGTGAGACCAGAATATGTGTTTTGGGGTTTGGTCCAAAATTCAAGATGGCCACCAGTGGCCATTTTGTTCCAAAATTGGGTGTAATCAGTTTTTTGTACAGAACTTCTATTTGAAAGTTCGGATTTGAATAAATGTTTGTATGAATGTTTAGTAACATGCAATACATCACATATAATACGGATTTTGTTCTCGTGCAAAAATTATGCAAATTAGGGAAACTTTGATTTATTCAATGCTACTACTAATACACAGTAAGTGCACACCTTCCGTGTTTTTAGTTTCCAGACTCTAACTTTCCTTACAGTCAGTCGATTTCGATGAAATTTGGGTAGTAGATCACTTTCATCAATTGTGCGTCCAAGTTCGAACATGGGCATTTTCCATGCATATTTAATTAGGTTGCTTAAATTTGATTGGCTGATGGTTTCCAGACTCTAACTTTCCTTAGAGTCATCCGATTTCAGTGAAATTTCATATATGGATTACTTTTATCAATACCTAGGTCAAGTTTGAATGTGTGAAATTTTGTACAGAAAATCTGTCTGTCTGCCTGTCTGTCTGCCCATGCATCAACACACCTCGGACTAAACGCTGTATTTATGAACCGATCTTCACGAAACTTCTTGTATATCTTTGTTATCATTGTGAGACCAGAATATGTCTTCAGCATTACTTCTTTTGCAACTCTACAAAGTCAGACACTCCCAGTACCATACACAGACCACCATATTATCTGGACATCACTTCCAAGGTTTCATTAACTTCCAATCACAAGCTTTACAGGTTGGTTGGGGGCGAGGTGGTGTCGCGGTAACCGGTTCTCGTCAGATCACCGAAGTTAAGCAACGTCGATCGCGGTTAGTAGTTGGATGAGTGACCATTTAAGCCTCTGATTCGTGCTCCAGCATTGTGTCCTTGGGCAAGGCACTTAACCCCGATTACCTACATGGGGGCACGATGACACTGTGTACTAAGGCATACTGCACATCGATGGTGCGCATGTCATCAACCAATCTAACCCTGCCTGTGCCGCGGTGCAGAGTTCAGAGTTACGATGTTGGAGAGCTGACAGCTGCTCGTTGGTGCTCGGTGGTTCTCTCCGGGTACTCCGGCTTCCTCCACCCATAAAAAACTGTCACCGACATATGACCCTGGCTGTTAATGTGTCGTTAAACGCTAATAAAAAAAAAAGAAAAAAAATTTACAGGTTGGTTAACACTTTTCACATCAGTTTAATGTAATATGTCTTATCATATAGTCTTAAATTTTAGTGATTCTCACAGTTATACTCCACATCACTTTACTTGCTTTGACAGTGACCTCCCTGAAAATAAATCTGATAACCACTGTCTGAAGCACTGTCTGTTCTGTCTCTTCTAAATAACTTCTACTTGCAACTCAACTATATTCCACTGGATGCATTAATTCTCTTTGAAACTGCTGCCCAGTGAGAGACATGAATTCACTGAATTTGGGGGGTGGGGGGGGGGGGGGGGGGGTGTTGTCGGGGGAGAATTAATAATTAAGCGTTTGACTGGAAATCTGATGAATAGGGTGCTAGCATATCTGGGCCAGTGGTAGGTATGATAAATGCAGAAATTATTTGAAATTTCCATTTTTACGATGATGATATTCATGTGAATGGAGATGATAAAAAAAAAATAATTAGGGTCTCAGCTGAAAAAATAGAGACGGACAGGTTTCGGGGGCTATTTAATTATTTTGCCTCAGCCTTAGGGTTAACACACGTTGTAAAAGAGTCATACACCAGAGAAATCAAAATGTATTGCATGATTGGAACAGAGAGCACATTGGATTTGGAGAATGCCTTAATGCTGTGATAAATGCCTGTTGATTGACAGAATGACTATGTAATTTGGGCTGAAAAGTGGTAAATATACTATACAGTGGAGCCAACTTAATTGGATCTCTCTTAACAGAATAAACCTGTTAAATGAACACAATTTTCAAACACAAAACCATTTACTATACTGTCACTGCATATAGGTTAAACATGCTTGGCCTCAGCACCTCCAATACAGGCATTTTATCAGGGGTCGATTTTAAATTTTTAAAAATTGAATAGCAGTTTACTAACTTGGATAAATTTTGATAAGCATTTTCTATTATTTATATGTTTTTGTCATGTGAAATTGATTAGCTATAGTTGAAAATTGATTCGAAAATCGCTATACAATTCTAGTTAAATGGAGCCCTGCATTTAATCTATTATATCTTGTTTGACAGAGCTCCATGAACTCTGATGAACAAGATATTATAGAACAAATGTTCAGTTTATCTCGAGAATAACTGCATTGTGTCTTTGGGCAATGCAGTTAATCCTGATTACCAATGTGGGGGCATGGTGGCGCTGTGTACTAAGACGTACTGCACGTCGATGGTGCACCTGTCTTCAACCAATGCTAACCCTGCTTGTGTGGAGTTAGTACATCGGGGAGTCTGGTAGTTGCTGCCATTGCTCGGTGATTCTCTCCAAGTATTCTGATTTCCTCCGCCCATAAAACTGTCCGACATGAGGTGACCCTAGCTGTTGAAAGTTTCCTTAAATCCCAATAAAAAAATAAATCTTGAGAATAAAGTAAAGTGACCAACTCCCTTTTATTTGAATTCTCCTGTTAATTGTATACTCCTATTAATTGAATAATTTTCACTGGCAAAGTGACAAATCTTGTAACAGGGTTCCACTATACTATTGTCATAGATGGACACAGAGAATTTTTCAAATTGATCTTCACTGTATCATAATCTGGTCAAAATTCTCTGTCCACCTTTCTGCACACAATCCCATAGAATCTCACCTGTCGAAAAAAAAAATATCCTTGAGTGCTGTGGGGGTGGGATGGGGGAAATCTCACCCTTGGGGGAAGATATGTGGCCCAGACACTAGCAAGCCTCGTGACTGGGTAAAATATCTTTCCCCAAGCTGAAATTTATCTATCCCACATACTTGTAGAAACTCTGGGAAGTGAAGCAGTTCTTGTTTACTGTGGTAAACAAGTTCCATTTTTATGGTAAAATAGGACCCATTCACAAATTATGGAGGGTCATGGGAGGCAGATCCTGTAAAATGGGCACCATGGGTATAAACGATTGACTGAACTTGACTTTATCTCCATGTTACTGTAACGATTAGCTATTGTGCAGAATCATGTGACCTTAAACATCAATAAATAAATAAATATTTATCTATCCAATCCTCACACCACACAAGGATGATTATTCTTCCACCACACCCTACGAGGTCATCGGAATTAGAATACTGCTCATGTGATAGGAATGTACTATTCTACTGTCTGATGGTAGGGAAAAATAAATTACATATTCAGAAAGAGCATCGAAACATTTAGATATAAACTGAAATAGCTAACATTACAGTGATGTCACTTTGAAATCATTGGTTTTGATGACATCATGTGGCATTGGTGAGAGAAAAATCGTCATCATTGAGTAGTGTGGGAGTGAGATGGGTAGTTCTGTGAAATGAAATGAAATGGGATGCCATGTTTGTTTATAAAATACAGACAATGATGAAATAGTTCAGTGATCATGAAATATTCAAAATGGATGGTCACACAGGGTGTGTAAGATTTTTCTCACCCAGGCATCTCACCTGAGAGATGCATCTCTCAGATATTATTTTCATTTGCTTTTCATCATTCACTTTTACAATGTTTTATTACTGAAATCTATGCCCTCTGGTGTAAATGTTTCACAATCATATCTCAAGTGTGTAGTGATCAGATCAACATAGGAGAACACATTTGTTTGTATATACAACAGGAGGGTATTTCACTATGCTTCTCACTATAGTCAGCTCACTATAAGGTTGAGAATAAGCCAGGGCTAGGGTAATTGTATTTAGTAATCGTAATAAAAGTTTGGCCCTATTTTTTCCCCTTTGGATAATTCCAGCACTTTCAGTCTTTCCCTGTAAGCAATTAATTAACTTCCAAATAAGATTGCAAGTCCAGGAAGAATGAAATGGAAAATGCCAACAAATTTTCCTGTGGTTATCCTGCAGCTTCTTTAAAGTAGGTAGTGTAGAAATAAACTACACCCCCTTTAAGTAAAAGATAGAAGGTAATTAGAAATGTAATCAATTAATTTTTCAAAGTCATTTTAATTAACTATTACCTTCCAAAAATGGAGTAATTGTAATTGTAATCATAAAAGCTGAAAGTAATTATGATCATAATAATTACATTTTCAATCTTGTTCCCAATATCTCACAATATGTGACAGAACTTCAACATGTGTTTCGTGATAACAACATCGTATATTTTTTTTCATTCCTTACAGGGAAGCTATTCAAGAAGATGAAGAAGGTGGCTTGCAGGCCAGTGTGGATGATATTATTCATAAATCTAAAAGACGACAACTATTGGAAAAACTTGGAAATGTCAGATTGGGAATGGTAGAGTTTCAGAGTTATTAAAACTTTTCGTACTTAAGCTGTTTATAATTTAATTTTCTTTAAAGATGTCCAATTTGCTTGAACACAGTCTTTTGTTTTTGAGCTGAGCTGTCGATTTTGTATGCCATCTGCACCTGCAATTTTTACTTTTTGCAAATAGACCACAGCATATGTCGTTTCCACCTTGCGAGCAACTAATCTTTACCTAGCAAATCGGTTACATCCGATGCGTAATATTAAAATTGTGCAACAAAATCAGATCATGTGACCCCTCATTAGGAAAAGCTCATTGGATCACTGGAGTCACATGATATGGATTTGTTGAATTTTTTTCAATAATTGTGCGTGTGTGGTGGGGGGGGGGGGAGTGGTGGGGGGGGGGGGGTGGTATGATTAAAATAACACATTTTAATACATGTACATAAACATAATGGTGATAATCTATAGATTATCAAATCATCTTGGAAATTGTGAAAATATTTTTAAGTTACCTCCCTTAGTCTGTGATGAACATTATTATTTATTGGTGTTTAAGGTCACATACTTATGCGAGATGGCTAATCGTGACCACGACAGTTTTGCGGGCGGAGGAAGCCGAAGTACCAAAAGAGAACCACTGTGCATCGATGAGCAACTGTCATCTCCTCAACATTCCAACTCTGTTCAAGCTCCGCTCAAGCAGGGCTACAGCAGTTGAAGGCATGTGCACCATTGATGTGCAGTATGCTTTTGTGCTCAGGTCATCGTGCCCCCATGTGGTCAGTGCCTTGCCCAAGGACACCGTCCCCGACTGGGTCGTTCTGGGTGGGGATCAAACTCGGGACCTCTAGCATAGACGTCCAACAGTCTACCATTGAACCACTGAGCCACCGCGTGCCTGTGATGAACATTTGAAAATGAACAGGCAATAGAACCCAAGTATATGTACTTTTTGAGCAGCTGACCAGTCGGTCCCAGCCCAAAATAAGAGAAGTGAGGCAAGTCTCAGGCAGTGGCATGCCATCTTGAACCTGGAGGCCCCTTGCGAGAAGCATTGCTTATTTTTCTCAAGAATTTGAGAGTTATAACAGATTGAAATTACTGCTCCTTTTTTTTTATATTCAAAATACACTCACCACGTACTGTAGAGCTGTATTGTATACATTTAGGAGATAAACGTCTCTTGTTAAGTTACACATATCCAGAGTGCCCAAAATGGGTCTCCTAGGGGTACTTTTTATGAGGGAGGTCCTCGTCTGGTTTAAAAAAGTGTGCAGGGTGGGGGTGGGGGCAGTGAAGGGCACCGAATGTTATGACCAAATATTTTTTCACCGATATAGGTCTTCAAAGGGGTCTACTTGGGGTAACTTTTTATCAAGAACCTAATGATGGTGTTTAAAAAAGTGGTGGGGTGGGGGTGGGGAGGGGCAACATTGATGGATTTCACTGATACAGGTCCTCAATGTGGTCTCCTGGAGGAATCTAATGGTGGGGGGGTTAAAAAAAAGTGACGGGATCGAAGGCCCTGCCCTCTAATGGGCGGGGCGAAGTGTGTCGCCCGTAGGGCAGGCTGGGTCGAAAAATACGCGGTCCCTATTTTTTTGTTTTTTGGGGGATACTTTTTATGGCGGAGGTCCTCGTCAGGTTTAAAAAAGTGTGCGGGGTGGGGTGGAGCAGGGAGGGGCACCGAAAGTTAGACCAAATTTTTTTCACCGATATAGGTCTTCAAAGGGGTCTACTTGGGGTAACTCTTTATCAGGAATCTAATGGTGGTGTTTAAAAAGTGGCGTGTGGAGAGGCAAAATTGATGGATTTCACCGATATAGGTCCTCAAAGGGTTCTACCAGAGGTAACTTTTTACCAGGAATCTAATGGTGGGGGTTTAAAAAGTGACGGAATTGAAGGCCCTGCCCGGAAGGTGGGGTTGGGTGTGCCACCCGTAGGGCGGGCTGGGTCGAAAAATATGCGGCCCCAATTTTTTTTGGGGGGGGGGGGGTACTTTTCATATGACCCCCTAAATTGTCCCGTGCAAAGCGGGGTAACCCTGCTAGTTAGTTATATTTGAGGAACATCATTTTCGTCATATTTGAAGTTGAGTTCATCAAAATTAGTATATAAGGGTCCAACCTAGCCCCAATTTGCCGGACCTAGGTTCGAATTTGCCGCACCCCCTTCTGGACTACGGAAATTCCTATCGTGGAGGCAACCACTATAGGCTCATTGGCCATGTATAGTCGCCTGGCTATGTACGTTTCACATTGCTTGCATCGCAGGCTAGGTGTGGATGCTTTATGTTGGGGGTGTGAATGGGAAACGTCAGGCATAAAGAGTAAAAATGGTTAGAGTTGCAATGACGTCGGTGACGTCATGGTGAGCTCGCGACGTCATGACGACATTGACCGCTATCGATGTCCACAGAAATGGGTGACTGGCACTTGCAAGTTGCTATCTTCCACCTGCAAGTTGCTATCTTGCACGTGCGAGTTACTATCTTGCAATTTTCGAGGGCTGCTGTAGTGGCTCCTTGTTTTGAGCCGACAGAGTAGGACAGAATCAATCAGGGAGAAGAAGGGCCGAAAGCCTGAAAAGGGACATCCCTGTTCCTGTTAAGGGGTATTGAAACCCGGCCCAGCAGGATCTACCCAACGGCACGGCCACCTATGAGGAGACATCGGCTATTCAAAGACCCCATGGACATCCAGTCACTCACCTCTGTGGACATCGACTGCGGTCAACGTCGTCATGACGTCGCAAGCTCACCGTGACGTCACCGACATCATTGCAACTCTAACCGTTTTTCACTCTTTATGCCTGACTTTTCCCATTCACACCCCCGACATAAAGCATCCACACCTAGCATGCGATGCAATCGATGCGAAACGTACATATCCAGACGGCCTATAGTGGTTGTCTCAGCAATAGGAATTTCCGTAGTCCGTGAAGGGGTCCTGCAAATCCGAACCTAGGTCTGGCCGGCAAATTGGGGCTAGGTTGGACCCTTATATACTACATTTGATGAACTCGACTTCAAATATGACTATAGATATAACTAACTTGCAGGTGCAAGATAGGTAACCTGCACCTGCAAGATAATAACTTGCAGGTGCAAGATAGCTAACCTGCACGTGCAAGATAGCTAACTTGCAGGTGCAAGATAGCTATCCTGCACGTGCAAGATAGCTAACCTGCACGTGCAAGATAGCTAACTTGCATGTGCAAGATAGCTAGCCTGCACGTGCAAGATAGCTAACCTGCACATGCAAGATAGTAACTTGCAGGTGCAAGATAGCTAACCTGCACGTGCAAGATAGCTAACCTGCACATGCAAGATAGTAACTTGCAGGTGCAAGATAGCTAACCTGCACGTGCAAGATAGTAACTTGCAGGTGCAAGATAGCTAACCTGCACGTGCAAGATAGTAACTTGCAGGTGCAAGATAGCTAACCTGCATGTGCAAGATAGTAACTTGCAGGTGCAAGATAGCTAACCTGCACGTTCAAGATAGTAACTTGCAGGTGCAAGATAGCTAACCTGCACGTGCAAGATAGTAACTTGCAGGTGCAAGATAGCTAACCTGCATGTGCAAGATAGTAACTTGCAGGTGCAAGATAGCTAACCTGCACGTTCAAGATAGTAACTTGCAGGTGCAAGATAGCTAACTTGCGCGTGCAAGATAGAAATAATACCCAAGTGGCACCTCAATGCTTCCGTAATTTTAAGACAAAAAAAAAAAAAAAAAATTTTCCCCTGAAAATTTGGGGTCCGGGTTGGACTTAGAAAATTTTGGACCAAAATCCTGAAATTATTTTTATCGTTTTTTATGCGTTTTAAGAAGAAGAAAAAAATTTAGGCTGAAAGTATTTTGTTTGGGAAAAAAGTCTGTTTTTTATGTGCTTATCTCAATTTTGGGACGTAAAAGTGCAGGAACTGAAAATAGAAGGAAAATCCTGTGTATTGTGTGGGCACAATCGCTTCATCTAGTTGGTATATGCTTTTCTTAGGAGGGGCGTATGCAGCTTATTCAAGACAAGTCCCTGGTTTGATATTTAGACAATCATGTCAGGTGAGCGCCCTCAGGCCCCCTGGGGCCTCTTGTTGGATTTCATTGACATTTGAGATAAAGATTTTTCATGGGAAAGACTTTCAAATGTGTCTCTAATAATATTTCTTACTTTTCACATTTTAGCTCACCAACTTTAGTTGTGTGAGCTCATGGCATGGCTTGATCAGTCGGCGTCAGCGTCGGCATCAGCGTACATGTCCAATAATGTTAAAGCTTCTGTTTAGGTCACTTACTCGCCCTATTTCCATATCATGGCTTTTATAATGCTGCTATATGATGATTATTATCATTTTACCATGATTTAACCCCTCATACTCTGCATTTTAAACATTTTTCTTGACATTTTTAGTTGCATTTAGTTTTCTGTTTAGCTCAGAATTTCATATTTAACTAAGTGTTCAGGTCAGCTGCTGTGCTCCTTCTCTTCCCATGGCATTTATATTCATCATACATGTTCCTCGGTATCATTGTTCCATGATTAACCCCTCATTCTCTGCATTTTAATAATTTTTCTTGACATTTTTAGTTGTATTTAGTTTTCTGTTTAGCTCAGAATTTCATGTTTAACTAAGTGTTTAGTCCAGCTGCTGTGCTCCTTCTCTTCCCATGGCACTTATATTCATCATACATGTTCCTCAGTATCATTGTTCCATGATTAACCCCTCATACCCTGCATTTTAAACATTTTTCTTGACATTTTTAGTTGCGTTTAGTTTTCTGTTTAGCTCAGAATTTCATGTTTAACTAAGTGTTTAGGTCAGCTGCTGTGCTCCTTCTCTTCCGATGGCACTTATATTCATCATACATGTTCCTCAGTATCATTGTTCCATGATTAACCCCTCATACCCTGCATTTTAAACATTTTTCTTGACATTTTTAGTTAGGTTTAGTTATCTGTTTAGCTCGGAATTTCATGTTTAACTTAGTGTTTAGGTCAGCTGCTGTGCTCCTTCTCTTCCCATGGCACTTATATTCATCATACATGTTCTCAGTATCATTGGTAAATGATTAAGCCCTCATACCCTGCATTTTGAACATTTTTCTTGACATTTTTAGTTGCATTTAGTTTTCTGTTTAGCTCCGAATTTCATGTTTAACTAAGTGTTTAGGTCAGCTGCTGTGCTCCTTCTCTTCCCATGGCACTTATATTCATCATACATGTTCCTCAGTATCATTGTTCCATGATTAAGCCCTCATACCCTGCATTGTAAACATTTTTCTTGACATTTTTAGTTAGGTTTAGTTTTCTGTTTAGCTCGGAATTTCATGTTTAACTTAGTGTTTAGGTCAGCTGCTGTGCTCCTTCTCTTCCCATGGCACTTATATTCATCATATATGTTCCTCAGTATCATTGTTCCATGATTAACCCCTCATACTCTGCATTTGAAACATTTTTCTTGACATTTCTAGTTGCGTTTAGTTTTCTGTTTAGCTCAGAATTTCATGTTTAACTAAGTGTTTAGTCCAGCTGATGTGCTCCTTCTCTTCCCATGGCACTTATATTCATCATACATGTTCCTCAGTATCATTGTTCCATGATTAAGCCCTCATACTCTGCATTGTAAACATTTTTCTTGACATTTTTAGTTAGGTTTAGTTTTCTGTTTAGCTCGGAATTTCATGTTTAACCTAGTGTTTACGTCAGCTGCTGTGCTCCTTCTCTTCCCATGCCACTTATATTCATCATACATGTTCCTCAGTATCATTGTTCCATCATTAACCCCTCATATCCTGCATTTGAAACATTTTTCTTGACATTTTTAGTTGCGTTTAGTTTTCTGTTTAGCTCAGAATTTAATGTTTAACTTCGTGTTTATGTCAGTTTCTGTGTTTTACTTTTAAGAGGTTGTGTTTAGGTATGCATTGTCACATGTTATGAGCCTGTTTGATACAGTTTTTGTGTTTGCCAAAGTTACTATCAAAAAGGAATGTTGGTGAGCTATAGGGCATTGATGTCCTTCTTGTTAGACTTATCCCTACCCCTTTTTAATTTTGAAAATTCTCTATTTGCCTCGTAAAATAGCCAATTTTTTGTCTGTTCACCTCATATTTCAGGTTTGGGTCATCAGATTTCAATGAAATTTGGAATGAAGATTGTTTATGGGAAAGGCTTTCAAATGAGTCATGTCCCTGGCACTCCCTGCAGTAAAAAAAGAAAATACATGCAAATCATCTATCCACATGTAGGGCTTCACGGTTTTTCTATATACCGGTATTATACCGGTATTGCCAAAAATACCGGGTCGATATTGACTGAATTTAAATGTACCGGTATATCGTCTGTCACGGTATATATATTTTTTTGGCTGCATCTGTTTCATGTGTAAAAAATGGAAGTAATTCAACTTCGATTGATAAACGAAATTAGACAATCTGGCAAACGTGTTAGGGAAGTTCATATTAATTGTCACCTTGGGCAATCTTTAGTTTTAATCCATAAATTATATTACAAGACTATTTTCTATACAACCTTTCACATAATAAAGCACCCATTTGTAAGTACATTGACTACGTAAACATGTCAACCTGGGTGAACACTGTTGAGTGAATCTTGAGTAAACACTTATTATGCAAGTTAATCCGTCCTCAGGAAATTCGAACTACATGAACAAAGAATGCATTTAAAGCAACCGCATCATTTCACAGCCCGTAATTAACTAGTGAAACAACTTTCATTTTTAGCTGCTAATACAGGCTAATATGTGAAAAAAGTAATGTAAATTTTAAAATTTTCAGGCATCTTTATTATTTTATTTGTACATATTTGTTTATTGACCATGATAATAATAATAATAATAATAAAAATCAGGCTGATGACTTTGTCTGATCTGTATTTTATTATTTATTTATTTATTGGTGCTTAAGGTCACATATTTTTGCACAATGGCTAATGATGACCACATCTGTATTTTAAATCGATCAGAAATGTCATCAGTCTGAGGACCTATACGCAGCACCAAGAAAATCAATGGCGACGAGTTAGAATGGGGTTGATATTACTGGCATACGTTCTGTTCATGTTCTGAACATGGGGAAACAATGCACATGTTTTCATCACTGTGAGATCACATGAGATCGAATGCTCATAAAATAGAACATTGTTTATGTCAGGTAAATAAAGGTTTTCGCAACAGCTGAACATGAAGCCTATTTAATAATTTAATCATGAATTCTTTTAAATGATAAAATAATTTTGTACTCTTGGCTAGAATGCATAATTATTTTGTCATTTAAAGAATTTAATTATATTGTGACACGAGACTTGTTTTCAACTCAAAACTGAAACTTACTTCTCGTTAGGGTTGACGATATACCGGTATACTGCGGTATTTCTTTCAATACCGTTACCGGTATTGCAATTTCCAATACCGTGAAGCCATATCCACATGTGGTATTATGTCTTTTTTCTATAAGGTTTGGGTTATCAGATTTCAGTGAAATTTGGAATGAAGATTGTTTATGGCAAAGGCTTTCTAATGAGTCATGTCCCTGCAGTAAAACAAAGAAAATTAAATTACCTCCTCACATGTGGCATTATTTCTTTGTTCTACACCTCTTATGTGGATGGTCAAAATAGCCAATTTTTTGTCTGTTCGTATCTCTGGTTTGGGGTTAGTGGCTCTCCGCCAAATTTGGAATGAAGATTGTTTATGGGAATAGCTTTCATAGTATCATGGTTCATTTCTACTCTTGTCATTGTTTGGCGGTATGCCCCAGGGCATGCCCACACCCCACACCCCTCCCCCTCCCCTTGTTCAACTTATATGGGCAGTTTCCTTCCAACTAAACAAGAAAAGCATACAAGGTATAGCTGGAACACACAAATCAAAAATCTAAAGCTCATCATGGGTTGACCCAATAATAATACCTGTAATCAGTGTGACAACATAGAAAAATGGGACACTAATAACACACAGTGCAATCCAGCATAAGCAAGGCAACTGGACCGAATAAACTGATTAACCCTGTTATACATGTAGGTACACAATATTTTTATACTGTACCAATGACCCAGACATAGCTGGTGCTAACTCTTAAAATATAGGGCCAAACACAAATTTTGCCCCCCAATCCCCAAAATTTGCATCTAAAACTAAAGAAAACATGTCCAGAGAGGCCCTCCACACCTCGCCCCCACTGCGCATGCGCAGTGTCAAGGACGTTCCGAAATTGGCGCCATTTATCATTCTAAGTTTGGCCCTTCATCAGTTAACATCTGACTGATCTTTGTGCTTTTAAATCTCAGTTTAAATGATGCCAGACAAATAAATATTAGTGAAATGGTGATTCTAAGGAGGATAGAAAAGGAGGAGAGGAAAAGAATGTGTGACAGAATATTATCAGGGCTGTAACTTAAAATTTTTTAATGAAATTATGTTAAGTTACCTATTTTCAAGGCAGCAGCCATTTTGTTGTCATTCTGATTATTTAGTTACACTGTTTTTACAAGTGTTTTTCCTCTCTCCCTGTCCTTTAAGTTCCCCCTTGCTATTCTCCCATGCTTTTGGCATAATTTCTGTAATTATTATTACTAAAATTTCTTGGGAGTTTAGCTGAATAACAGAATGAATTCTGTTCTTTCCCCATGTTTACGTCTTCACCTACGGGTGGTTAGGCGTTGTGTTCTGCATCTACCATCTGATGTTCTGCAGTTTCTTCCCTGGAAGTCTCTGTTTTGCATCAGATGGTGTATTTTTGGTAACTGATTTCGGGCCTGGGTGCCTGGAGTCTTATTTTAGTGTTTTTACACTCATTGTTTACATTTACAACAGCCCTCTGTGTGAGGGGGGGATTTCTAAATAATAATATCTTTATGTTATTTCAATCATAACTAGATACATTATTATTGTTCGTAAGTGTTGAATAAATTGTTTAAAATATTTTTAAAATTTTTGTCCACACTTAGGCTTGGGATCCATTGGGGCTCAACGTTACTTTTCAGAAACTTGGGCTGTTCTGAAAAAATATTTTTTCAAAATATTTTGATTTCAATTATTTTTTCTATATTAATGGATCATATTATTATTATGTATTTTGATTGCCAGGGGTTAGTGCGAGTACCAGGACTTGTTTTCTTTTCACATTGAAAGGATATTGATCTATTGTTTTAAGAGGAAGTCTTCCTCTGACCTTATTATCATTCTATATGTGGTCAGTGTACTCGCATTAACTCCGGTTCTGTATCGTATGATTTCGATGACAATATGGGAAGCGTATGTCACGGTATGTTGTTGGGGATTTGGACACTCCGGTCCTTTCCCCGCAGGGTCACTCTACTTTATCAATTTCTATTTCAGACGATCAAGATTAGGGTGATGTATCTGTGATGTCTTCCAACAGTGTGCCTCCGTCGTCACAATTAATGAAGGGCTAGCGGAAAAGTGCTCATGTAATACGCCAATTGCCTAAGAGGACCCTAGTAGGTTCGACGGCCTTTGACGTCCGCTAGCTCGCCCGGTGTAGCGTCCATTCACCGAATGGTTCGGCAGCCGGGTTCGTCCGTTGCGGTCTAGAAGGAATTTTGGGGTGATGCGAGCACTATAAAATTAACTTAATGCACACCCAGTGACGGCGGATCGGAGGGAGAACGGAGGAAGCCTTTTAGTCCGGTTCATAGCTCGTTCCGGTCCATCCGGACGGCAAGCGAGAGAGGCCCCTCTCTCGTTCAACAACATCTGGCCCCAGATGTTGTGGTACAAATGTGTCGTTAGCGGAGCATACGTCCGTCGCTCGGGACGCTCCGTTGTATAGGCAGTCCGCTGAGACTGCTAAGGCTTCCTCTTCTCGTCAGCGCACACGACCGCACCTTGGCTGCGTGACCGCCGATATATTACCAGCTTCGCCGATCAAGGATTCTTCGGCGACCAGGTCACACCATCCGGCAGCCAGGGATTCGAGACCGATGGACTCCGGACGTTCGCATAGGAAAAGTATGCGGGAGCCATCTGATGCGGAGCTGCCCACGGCGAAGCAGCGATAGACTGCGCCTCCGCAGGTCTCGACGCCGGACATTCTTGTGCACATAGCACAGCTTATCGCAGCATCCCAGCAGCCGACAGAAACGGTGTTGGATCGAGAATTATCCGACAGCGCTGGGTCCGTAGCCGGGGACTCGAGGTCTGCAGACTCCGGACGTTCGCATAGGAAGTATGCGGGAGTCAACGTACACGGAGCTTCCAGCGGCAATGCATCGTAAGTCCGCTACTGCACAGGCCTCGGGAACGAACGTGCTTTCCTTAATAGCACAGTTTATCGCAGCATCCCAGCATCAACTGAATCTGTCGCATATATTTTATCCGACGATGCTGGGTCGGGACGCTCCGCGGAAGCGGGTACGGACGTCCGAAAGTTTCATCCGGTCCGACGGGATACCGAAAGGGATTCGGTGGATTTCAAGCTTTCCCTTTCGGAACAACATATGCTGCGATGCCGGATAAGAAACTGATAGCGTCGGTGGACTTAGAAATTTTTGGTTCGGTTCAGGGACATCGTCCCTCAGTTCCGACATAGTCCAATAATGTCACACAAACTTTCGAATTATTGAACGACGCTATATATATTATTATTTTATGCTTGCTATCCAAGCATTTCTGGTTTCTTGTTCGAAGAGTTATGGAGATGTCTTTCAAAAGTGTGCCTCTGTCGTCATAGTTAATGAAGAGTTAGCGGCAATAAGTGCTCATGGAATATGTCTATCGCTTACGGAGTGACATTCGCTAGCTCACCCGGTGTAGCGTACATTCATCGAATGGTTCGGCTGCCGGGTTCGTCCGTTGCGGTCTAGGAAGGAGATTTGGGTGATGCGAGCACTTTAATTACTTTAGTACTCACCCAGTGACGGCAGATTGAGGACAGATCGGAGGAAGCCAACAACATAGGGGACCGCATGTTGTGGTTCAGATATTTTACATTCGGAGCATATGTCCGTTGCTCGGGACGCTCCGTTATATTGACAGTCCGAGAGACTGTCTTTAATGCTTCCTCATCCTCACAGCAGGGCACACGACCGCACATTGGCTACGTGACCTCGAGTATCCGATCAGTTTCGGCATTCAGTGATTCCACAGCGAATAGGTCGCGCCATCCGGTAGCCAAGGGACACGAGGCCTATACACTCCGTTCGCTCGCATATTGGAAGTATGCACGGGGTAACGATCTCGGAGCTTCCTGCGGCAATGCATCGTAAGACCGCTGCTCCTCAGGCCTCAGTGACGGACGTGCTATCCGAGTTAGCACAGTTGTTTCGCAGCATCCCAGCAATTGACGGTTTCTCGGTCGAATCAGGAATTATCCGACGGCGCTGGGTCGGTGCGGTCCGCGGTTGCATCAAGCTACGGACGACCGAACGCTTTATAGGGTCCGACAGGATGGCGAAAGGGATTCGAAAGATTTCGAGTTTTCCCTTTAGTAGTATCGGAAGATGCCTTTCATATCTTCTGGCATTTCTTCCAGTGATTATTTTTCGGACTTCATTGCTGCGATCTTGGATAAGAGACTTATAGCGTCATTGGACTCGGATTTTTCGATCGGTACAGGGACTTTGTCCCTGACTTACCGACGCAGTCCAATATTGTCATTACAACATGTGTTTTATTTTTCGACGCTATATATTTATATATATACAAGACGGCTACTAAGCATGATAGTTTAGTTTCTTGTCCGCGTGGCTCATTTCTGCCATTTTATCTTTTTTACATATAGTTTATTTTGGCAGAGCAGGGCATACCGAGAGTTCATATGCGTCTAGACGGTGTGATTAAAGACTGCATATATTCTTTTTCACCGTTTATGTCTTTTCCAATTTCAATGTTGGGAACGACATTATGTATATTAGACTTAACTTAGACGCTTTATTATACGTAATCCGCCTTACTGAGGCGTTATCATTACGTCTTCAAGAAAAGATTTACGGGATATTATTCTCAATGTAATTTCTTTTGAGGGCAGTAGTTTGTTCACGTATAACTCCGCCCTTCAGTGGCTGATTGGAGTTGGTTAGACGTGAGGCAGCCCTAGCTACATCCACGCGTGGATAGTAGGTTAAGAACTCTCTCAGAGTCGCTTCGTTCTCGGAGGAGCTTCTCTTCGACGGCAACTTTCCGGCAATCCATGAATTGCTTGATTTATACATTCTCTTGTCTATCTAGTGTTACAAGAGATTCAGACTGGGGCAAACATTCGGTGGTTGACTCAGAGAGTGCCGCCGCAGTTGCCGGACCCGAGTGTGGCTGTTATGACGGTTGCCAGTCAAACAGATTGGGATATATACTGATCCCTACGGATTCGAAGTGCCAGGGTCTTTGGGTTCCGCAGTCTTTTAGCTATCAGTTAACTTCCGCGGAATAATGTTTTTTAGGCTTGCTTTATGTCATTGCATGAACATTATTCAGAAACGCATGCCCAAATTCCTGTCCTTTAATTCGACAGTAGTGGCGTATCTCCGGAACCAGGGAGGCACTCTTTCGTTTCCGTTATTCAATTTAATGGAAAGAATCCGTCTGTTGGTTATAGTACACCAAGTTCAGTTTTGGTCCGTCATATTCTGGGTCGTCTGATTGTTTTATCGCACTCCCGTTCTCTTACGGGTCGCTTGTTGCTGTCAGAATGGACTCTTAACAAACAAGTATTCAATCAGATTTGCTATCTATGGGAGCGCCCAATGATGTTTTATTTATGACACAGTTGGCTAATCAATTGCAGACGTATGTGTTGGCTTGTCCAGATCTCTGAGCTAATACTGTTAACGCTCTATTGATCTATAGGACAGAATGATAGGATACGCGTATCCTCCGGCGCTGTTGTTTTTAGCAGGTATTGCTAAGATAAACAACCACAATATATTTCTGTTGATAGCATCTCTATCTTCACAGAGATCATGAGTAATTTACTCTCTTGTCTACTGTGGATCTTAACGTGAAATCTTCCTCTATGTGAGGATCTTTTTTCACTGGGTAAATCGTGTCATTTTTATCACAACCAGCAAGGTCGCAACCTTCATGTTTTCCGTTGTGTGGTCCATATTGCATTGTAAGCACTGTACTGGACGAGCTTTGGACGCGATTTCTTACTATAGGAGATCCTCTTCTTCGCTATTCTATGCGACTAAAGTGGAGGCTCTTCCGTCGTGGTGTAGGGATCATTATGTTCATATGGTTGATCCCTCCATACTACTCATTGCTATTTTTTAGTATACTTGTTTCACAAGATCTACTGCAGCCTGTTGTTATTTAGGTTATAGGTTTATGTTACCTCATACCTATGCACTCTACGATAGTTTACAATTGAGTCTTTTGTCTCTTTATCTAAGTCAGTTAGTAACTTTTTGATAAATAGACTTAGAATCTTTAGATTAAATTCCTATTCGGATTTTAACTTCAGGTTCTTATTTAGCTAAGTAATTATTTGAGCCTCTGGAAACAGTAGTTTTCAAATTCTGACCTTTTAGACAGTAATTCTGTTGGTTTCTCTTTTACTGTAGAGTCAGTGAGTTTCATGCACTATCGATGGATGATTTTCACTTTCATAGTTTCGGAATCAATACTTCCGTTACTATTTAGGTTGGATTGTTGCATAAGAGTTAGGCTCCTATTATCCGGAACCTATTATTTTAAGGTCCTTCCGTCTTCGTATGGGCATAGGCCTTTACTCTTTCCGGGTACAGTTTATGTATTTATAAACAAATATCTGTTTATTACAAGGGCGTAAGCTTCTTCTGTCTTTGATGTCTAGTAGAAGGACGTTACGCTCCATTTTATTGTTAATGGATTCTATTAACTAGCGTACTGCTTATGGTATATCATTGGCTTAGCAGTTGTGCTTAAGATTTCGGCTCATGAAGTAAGAGTTCTTCTACTTCTTGGGCTTACATTAATAGTGTTCTATTATAGATTTTTGAAGGCTGCTCATTGCGCTCAGCCATCCATTCATGAATTTTATCTCAGAAATATCGAGTCCATTTCTGGAGGCCTCTATTGTTAGGTCTATTATCTACTGCTCAGAATGTCATTCACTTAACAGTTGCTACTATAGCTAGGTAGGCTGTCTGTTTCGGCAGTGTCTCCGTTCGGCTGCCCTCTTCGCTCTGGGCTATTTGACCCAGGGCAAGAAAAAGGGGGGGGGAGGGTGTTCCCTTGGGTCACCTGTTTTTACTATGAAAACAAGGGGATACCTCCTCCGGAGTTAGTAATTCTGAGCTGTTTTTAGGATGGTTGTTTAGTGAGAAGTTTAAGTTTATAAAATTCATTCAAGTCTTAGTTTTTAAAGTATAGCTTTTGAATATTGCATATGTCAACGGACATGATTATGCAATTCTCACACACTTTTAGGAGTATAAGAGTCTCTATTCTCTAGACTTACTTTATTATTGGCTTACTTTAAAAATTATTAGTATAAGGATTATTGGATATTAATAGAGTACATGGATGTATGAAGCTCAATTTTTGGAAGGTGTTGTATCTTTCTAATTTATCATAAATAAGAAAGATACATGTAAGGCCTATTACTTCTTTTCCCTACAGGGGATGACTCTATTTTATTTTATTGAGCGTATTCCATTTTGCTCTATGTCCTTGGCCCTCAAGCCTTTTTACTATTCAGCTATGTCTGGGTCATTGGTACAGTATAAAAATGTTAAAAAATTTATAGTAATTTATATATTTTTTATACTTACCAATGACCCAGACGGGGATGGCCCTCCCAGGAGTTGGGAACTCTTGCCTCCCCGCTGAGTACATAGCGCTTACCAGGCACTGGTTATTAGAATGATAAATGGCGCCAATTTCGGAACGTCCTTGACACTGCGCATGCGCAGTGGGGGCGAGGTGTGGAGGGCCTCTCTGGACATGTTTTCTTTAGTTTTAGATGCAAATTTTGGGGATTGGGGGGCAAAATTTGTGTTTGGCCCTATATTTTAAGAGTTAGCACCAGCTATGTCTGGGTCATTGGTAAGTATAAAAAATATATAAATTACTATAAATTTTTTAACTTTTATCACTTTCCTAAATCCACGTCATCAGCAAAAAGTAAAGGAATGCAAAAAATGTTGATCCATTCCAGTCATAGGGCTGATATCATTGATTTTTTTTAACTGAATACTTTGAAGTGCATTTTTATATTTTATTGCAGATGAGACATTTGTTCATTGTTTTAGACATGTCCAGTTCCATGTCTGACCAGGATTTGAGGCCTACCAGACTCTTGTCTACCTTGAAGGTAATATATTCCAAAACTAAATGTTATCTACTGCTAAATACAATAATTGTTCATTGAAAGAGCATTCAGAGAAATATCAGGCTAGGCTTTACAGTTTGTGATGTCTAGTTTCAGGTAGAGATGGGCAATATACTGAAAAACCGAACCAACACTGATATCATTTGGATACTGAAAAACTGAACCAAACCAATCATTGAATACCAAAACCATCTGAATTTTCAAATTCTCCTACATTCACTATTTATAAGTCCCTGTTGTGGCTTGATAACAGTTGAAAGGTTCATTTTTAGCTTAACTTGACATAGTCAAGATAAGCTATTGCCATCACGTGTGCAGAAGTCTGTGAGTCTGGTAGTCTGTGAGTCTGTGATGTCTGTTCACATTTTCCTTTAGCACGGGCTACACCCCGCAGTTCTTGTCTGATCGTCACGAAATTTCATATGCAGGTTTGGGGTCATGTCTAGATGAGAACGTCCCCTTTTGGTCGCGATCGGGCAACCGGTATGGCTGCCCTAGCCCAAAACCTGAAAACCATTAGCACAGTCTACAGGTCGTATTTATGAAGGGATTTCATTGTAACTTGTTAGGATGCCTCTGTATAATGCCTAGATGAGAATGTCCCCTTTTGGGCATGATCTATCAACCGTGATGGCTGCCCAAGCCCGAAACCCAAAAACTTTTAGCACAGTCTGCAGGTCATGTTTAATGTGGAGGGATTTCATTGTAACTTGGTAGGATGACTCCTTATGATGTCTACATGAGAATTTCCCCATTTGGGCATGATCTGCCAACCGTGACGACTGCCCGAGCCCAAAACCCGAAAACCTTTAGCACAGTCTACAGGTCATATTTATTGAGGAATTTCATTGTAACTTGGTGGGTTGACATCATACAATGTCTAGATGAGAAAGTCACCTTTTGGGCATGATTGGGCAACTGTGACGGCTACAGGGGCCCAAAGCCTGAAAACCTTTAGCACAGTCTAGAAGTCATATTTATGAAGGGATTGGGAGTGCGGTGGCTCAGTAGGTAGAGGTGCAGGCTGCAAGCCGAGAGGTCCTCGGTTCGAATCCCACCTGCGGCAACCGCGTTGTGTCCTTGGGCAAGCCACTTCATCTCCATTGCCCGCGTGGGGGCACGATGACGCCGTGTACTAAGGCGTACTGCACGTCGATGGTACGCATGTCTTCAACCAATCTAACCCTGCCTGTGCTGCAGTGCGGAGTTACGATGTTGGGGAGCTGGCAGCTGCTCGTCATTGGTCGGTGGTTCTCTCCGGGTACTCCGGCTTCCTCCACCCGTAAAACTGTCACGGTCATGATTAGCCATTGTGCATAAATATGTGACCTTAAACATCAATAAATAATAATAATTATGAAGGGATTTCATTGTAACTTGGTAGGATGACTCCAAATAATGTCTAGATGAGAACGTCCCATTTTGATCGCGATCATTCAGCCTTGATGGGTGCCCGAGCCCAAAAACCTTTAGCATAGGCAAAAGGTCCTATTTATGGAAGGATTTCATTGTAACCTGTTAGGTTGACTCCATGTAATGCCTAGATGATGACATCCCCTTTTGGTCGTGATTGGTCAGTTGTGATGGCTACTAGTGCCCGAAGCCCGAAAACCTTGAGCACAGTCTACAGGTCATATTTATGAAGGGATTTCATTGTAACTTCTTAGGATCACTCCAGATGATGCCCAGATGAGATTGTCCCCTTTGGTTGCAATCATTCAACCATGATGGCTGCCCAAACCCGAAGCCCGAAAACCTTTAGCACAGTCTACAGGTCATATTTATGAAGGGATTTCATTGTAACTTGGTAGGTTGACTTCATATTATGTCTAGATGAGAACGTCCCCTTTTGGACACGATTGGGCAACTTTGACGGCTAAAGGTGCCGGAAGCCCAAAAACCTTTAGAACAGTCTACAGGTCATATTTATGAAGGGATTTCATTGTACCTTGGTAGGGTGACTCCAAAAAAAATCTAGATGAGAACGTCCCATTTTAGCCGTGATCATTCAGCCTTTATGGGTGCATGAGCCCAAAAACCTTTAGCTTAGGCAAAAGGTTATATTTATAGAAGGATTTCATTGTAACCTGTTAGGTTGACTCCATATAATGCCTAGATGATGACATCCCCTTTTGGTCGTGATTGGTCAACTGTGATGGCTACAAGTGCCCGAAGCCCGAAAACCTTGAGCACAGTCTACAGGTCATATTTATGAAGGGATTTCATTGTAACTTCGCAGGATCACTCCAGGTGATGCCCAGATGAGATTGTCCCCTTTGGTTGCGATCATTCAACCATGATGGCTGCCCGAAGCCCGAAAACCTTTAGCACAGTCTACAGGTCATATTTATGAAGGGATTTTATTGTAACTTGGTAGGTTAACTTCATATAATGTCTAGATGAGAACGTCCCCTTTGGACATGATTGGGCTACTGTGACGGCTAAAGGTGCCCGAAGCCCAAAAACCTTTAGCACAGTCTACAGGTCATATTTATGAGGGGATTTCATTGTAACTTGGTAGGATGACTCCAAATAATGTCTAGATGAGAACATCCCATTTTGATCACGATCATTCAGCCTTGATGGGTGCCCGAGCCCAAAAACCTTTAGTATAGGTAAAAGGTCATATTTATGGAAGGATTTCATTGTAACCTGTTAGGTTGACTCCATATAATGCCTAGATGATGACATCCCCTTTTGGTCGTGATTGGTCAGCTGTGATGGCTACAAGTGCCCGAAGCCCAAAAACCTTGAGCACAGTCTACAGGTCATATTTATGAAGGGATTTAATTGTAACTTCGTAGGATCACTCCAGATGATGCCCAGATGAGATTGTCCCCTTTGGTTGCGATCATTCAACCGTGATGGCTGCCCGAGCCTGAAGCCCCAAAACCTTAAGCACAGTCTACAGGTCATATTTATGAAGGGATTTCATTGTAACTTGGTAGGTTGACTTCATATAATGTCTAGATGAGAACGTCCCCTTTTGGACATGATTGGGCAACTTTCACTGCTAAAGGTGCCCGAAGCCCAAAAACCTTTTGCACTGTCTACAGGTCATATTTATGAAGGGATTTCATTGTAACTTGGTGGGATGACTCCAAATAATGTCTAGATGAGAACGTCCCATTTTGGCCGTGATCATTCAGCCTTGATGGGTGCCCGAGCCCAAAAACCTTTAGCATAGGCAAAAGGTTATATTTATAGAAGGATTTCATTGTAACCTGTTAGGTTGACTCCATATAATGCCTAGATGATGACATCCCCTTTTGGTCGTGATTGGTCAACTGTGATGGCTACAGGTGCCCGAAGCCCGAAAACCTTGAGTACAGTCTACAGGTCATATTTATGAAGGGATTTCATTGTAACTTCGCAGGATCACTCCAGATGATGCCCAGATGAGATTGTCCCCTTTGGTTGCGATCATTCAGCCATGATGGCTGCCCGAGCCCGAAGCCCGAAAATCTTTAGCACAGTCTACAGGTCATATTTATGAAGGGATTTCATTGTAACTTGGTAGGTTGACTTCATATAATGTCCAGATGAGAACGTCCCCTTTTGGACATGATTGAGCAACTGTGACGGCTTCAGGGGCCCAAAGCCCGAAAACCTTTAGAACAGTCTACAGGTCATAATTATGAAGGGATTTCATTGTAGCTTGGTAGGATGACTCTAAATAGTGTCCAGATGAGAATGTCCCCTTTTGGTTGCGATCATTCAACCATGATGGCTGCCAGAGCCCAAAGCCCAAAAACCTTTAGCACAGTCTAACGGTCATATTTATTAAGGGATTTCATTGTAACTTGGTAGATTGACTTCATATAATGTCTAGATGAGAACGTCAGGTTCGAATCCCACCTGCGGCAACCGTGTTGTGTCGTTGGGCAAGACACTTCATCTCCATTGCCCGCGTGGGGGCACGATGACGCCGTGTACTAAGGCGTACTGCATGTCGATGGTACGCATGTCTTCAACCAATCTAACCCTGCCTGTGCTGCAGTGCGGAGTTACGATGTTGGGGAGCTGGCAGCTGCTCGTCGTTGCTCGGTGGTTCTCTCCGGGTACTCCGGCTTCCTCCACCCGTAAAACTGTCACGGTCATGATTAGCCATTGTGCATAAATATGTGACCTTAAACATCAATAAATAAATAAATAAATAAATAGATGAGAACGTCCCCTTTGGACGCAGTTGGGAAACTGACGGCTACAGGGGCCCAAAGCCCGAAAACCTTTAGCACAGTCTACAGGCCATATTTATAAGGGGATTTTAATGTAACTTGATAGGATGACTCGTTTTGGAATAATTTCAATGTAACTTGGTAACTTTTGTTGATATACGTTAACTGTGAGGGCCACATACATTAACTGTGAGGTCATATTAACCCACCCCTCAGCTCTTTAGTACAGTGTACACCTCATATTATTTTTATCATAAACATAGCACACAGGGAACAGAAATGAACATATTCCCAATTATCACAATTCTTGTCTTATTTCATAATCCTTTCATAAACATTGAACATTATCCTTTTCATCAAACACAACACTCAAGTTAAGCTACAGTGTCATTGACACTTTCATTATGGATGAAGTGACTGATTTTCTTTTCAGTTTTGTTAACCCTCAATGGACTGGGCAACTGTCCCGAATTCCCACTGGGCTACAACCTGTATATGTCCAATTGCTAAGCAGTGATTTCTAGTTAGGTCTTGGCTGCCTTAACAGGCAGCCAAGACTTAACTAGAAATCACTGCTCAAGTGTTTTTTGTCTATTGTCAGCAGGTCCTCCTAAAGATGGCATGTTCAGGACACATGCTTTGAGATCACAAAAGCCTGAAATAGGTCTTTAAACATTAAGGTGTGTTTAGAGGAAGTCACAAAATTACTGTAGATATCATTTGTGGTTGTAAAAGAATGCCACTGTTGAGCTCAATAGTCGTTTCATTTATAGTGTTGTGGGTAGAATGATACAACAACTTATCTTGTTTTTCCTGATGTGAATTCCTCTTTGGCACTATCAGCAAATCTCAAGTCAAGTCAGATACTGAATACCGAACCGATACCAATGTATACCACCCTAAAAATACTGAAACCGATACTGAACTCAAAACTCCAATTCCTCCCATCTCTAGTTTCAGGCTTGAATGGTTATGAGTACTGTGATTACAAAAGCAGACAGAGAATGGGTCATGATCTGGTCAAAATTTCTTTTCTATCATCATTGTCACTGTAGAACCTCACTTGTCAAATAAGAAATGCCTCAGATACTGTGTTATTTATTATGCCCCGATCTCCGAAGGAAGTTTCTGGGGTATCTAGTGGAGGACTCTGTCTGTCCATTTCATCTAGGCATCTGTCTGTCTGTTCAAACATTTTGGATTGTAATTTCAAAGCCATCAGTTGGATTTAGATCTCCATTGGTATGCTGATAGACTCGCATGGGGGAATGTATATGATCGAGGAACAGGTTCCTTCCAATAATTTTTTCCCGAGTTAGGTCCCTTTTTCACTCTTTTGACTTTTTTCTCCATGGCATTATAACACCATCGGAGCATATGCCATGCTTTGCGTTGCTCTTGTTAAATATGATTTTCTTTCCCAGAATTGCCCAATCAAACTCGGCTGATATGGCTTCAAACTTAGCTGATATGTGATGTGATGCTGATCTTGATCAGTATGAGCCATGCTAGAGTTGTCCCCCTTAATGCATTACTAGGTGCGACCAGTTTGCTTACATTGAAATTTTCACAGTTATTCCTCAAATGCAATCGGGAAAATTGATGTTACCAGGCGTGGTGGGGTATTGAAATTTTCACAGTTATTCCTCAAATGCAATCGGGAAAATTGATGTTACCAGGCGTGGTGGGGTGGTTTGAAGCAGAGTTTTGTATGATGGGGAATTAAGGATGGCAATAACTAACGATTAGGTGGATGAAGAGATGAAATTAATGAGATAGTTGTACAGAAAATCCAATGCAAACTATGATTCAGTATCACAAGCAGAGATTTATTGAAGTGGGAGAAGAGATAGATTATGTATACAACCATTGTGCCTTACCAAGAGTGGAGCAAGCCAGAAAATAAGCAGAGTGTCATCTGCAAAATGAGGTCCCCAGAGGGTGAATTTAGTGATGCTACCCTGCACAGCAGGGTAGTATCACTAAATTCACCCTCTGTGAACCTCAATCTGAATCGGGGTCTTTACTAAACAGAAAGAGGTACCCAGAGGATAAATTGGCCCACTGTATGGGATAGTATCATCAAATTCACCCTCTGGGGACCTCATTCTGCAAATGTCAGACTGCTTATTTTCAGGCCTGGAGCGGAGGCTGGGATGTTCAGATAGCTTAACTAGTAGAAGAGAATACTTCAATCTCAGGCTGATATAAAGTTACCTATGGCTGATATGTGGGCCAATATCAAGCTAACAAAGTAATAACCTTTAATTCACACATAATCATGATCTAATAGCCCATTTTGGAAACATTAGTAACACATCTAATAAACTGATTTCAGATGTCAATATGATGTAATATTGTGAGGGAGTTGCATTGAATTAATGTTCTCAGTTTTTGAAGTCATTTATTTCATTAACTGTTTACATGACACAACTAGCGGGCAGCAATTGCAAAAAGTCTTCCTGGATAACTAGACATTCTTATTTGTTACCTCAAAAATATAGCTTATGACCCCCTCATTGGAAAAAAAGTCAATGAGTTCATTTCCGTGATGTACTGTAAGGTAGGTCTTTGTAGTAAAATATTTAAAAATAGTAAAATTTGATTGTCGATTTCTGTGGATAGCGCTAGTCAGTTTTGGCTGTAATACTAGGCATATTGTTAAATTACACATTGTGTGATAAAATGAATTCAGGGTTCCCATGGGCCTTGAAAAGCCTTGAATTTGAAAATAAATTTTCAAGGCCTGGAAAGTCATTGAATTTCTTCAAAACTCCAAAAGTGACATGGAAAATCCTTGAAAACAATCTTTCGAAATATAAAAAACCTTTTTTGTGATGGGCTTCATAAAATGTGGAGGCAAAAACGTCCAGGAATCGCTTCGATAACCTTGAAAAACCTTGAATTTAACTTCTGTGAAGCCTTGAAAAACCTTGAATATGGCATAAAAATGGCCTTGAAAAGCCTGGAATCTACTTACTGATTACCTGCAGGAACCCTGATTCTCATTCATGATTTGATTTGAAATTTGCAAACCTCATTCACTAAAATCGATCTGAGCCAAGGTCAACCTTGGCTTAGATCGATTTTAGTGAATGAGCTTCAGATATTTCATATCAAATCATGACTCATTAACACCTTGCATACTGTTGGTAGATATTCCTGCCCAGGAATTGTCAGTGAAATAAGTATAATTGGAGAACTTTTATCCAAATTCTCCTTTGTGTATTGGATTATCTTTTTGACCAGTTGTTTCTTGAGTTAAATTTTATGTAAATTTTTCATCAGATCTAGTCATGTATATGTGATGAAAAATATCTAAAAAGTACTTAGCGGATTAAGAGTTAAAGATCCTCTTTTTCATGAGTCAATCTTGATTTTGCACTATATTATTTCTGAAATCTCTTCGCCGATGTAGATCTGTCATGGCCAAATCGCAAACCTATCTCGCCAATGCTCAAATGTTTAGGGAATCCTGTAATCCAGGTGTATGGGAATTTACAGTGGCCTGGGGACTCATACACCTGAGGCACAGCCAGGTGTATGAGTTCCCAGACTTGTGTAAATTCCTATACACCCCAGAAGACACAATGATAAGATATTTATTTCCACACCCTTTCATTCTATTAACCCAACAGCTAACATAGCTTTCAAAATCAACATGTTCTCCCCTTACTAATATATATATATACAATGGAACCCTGTTAATTGAATAGCCACTTTGCCAATGAAAATTATTCAATTAACAGCAGTATTGAATTAACAGGAATTGTGTCACTTTCCTGTATTCTTGAGATAAACTTAGCATTTATTCTATTATATCTTGTTTGACAGAGCTCCATAAGCTCTTTCAAACAAGATATAAAAGATTAAATACCTGTATTGGATGCGCTGAGGCCAAATAGGTCTGTAAACAAAGGAAAACTGTGGAGAGTCAGGGTAATTTCTCAACAGGTTGCAAGATTTTTTATTCAATTAACAGGAGTTTACTCTATAACCTATATTCAGTTAACAGGTCAAATTTTTTCTGGCGGTATGGTGAATGGTTTTGTGTTGGGAAATTATATTCAATTAACAGGGTTATTCAGTTAAGAGATATCCAATTAAGTGGGCTCTTCTGTATATATAAATATTCTTAGTAATTGTAAGACGTCTTTAGAGCCATAATAAACCATCTTTTTTCTTATTGTGTTTCTAAATGATGAATACAGAATTGATCTCCTTTTATCTGCTTACATATATATTCTTGATTTTTAGCTCTTGGAATACTTTATTGAAGAGTATTTTGACCAGAATCCAATTAGTCAACTTGGCCTAATCACCACAAAAAATAAGAGAGCTGAAAAACTCACTGAGCTTGGAGGTATGCTTCACATTAGAGTTTTTATACCCCACTACCCCCGCAGCAAGTCCATCTGTCAACATAATTTTGTCCTGAGATTTTCTCAAGATGTTTGTGGACAATTGTCCTCAGAACTAGGTAAGAATGTTCACCACCATGGGAACCTGTGCACCTGCGATTATAGTTCCAGTTTGCCAGGGTTATGCCCCCTTTTTACTTGAAATAGCTGCTGCATAGGCCTGAATTTTGTTTGGAGATTTTATGAGTTGATGCTTTTTAAACTTGAACATGTGGACCTGAGACTATAGTTTCAGTCAGACTTTTTTCCCAGAGTTATGCCCCTTTTCATCTTAGAATAATTGCCTTTGTCTGGCAATTTCCTCAGATGTTCATTAACCATTGCCCTCGAAACATGGTATGAATGTTCACCACCATGGGAACCTGTGCATCTGCGATTATAGTTCTGGTCGGACTATTTTTGCCAGAGTTATGCCCCTTTTTGACTTGAATAGCTGTCACATGGGATTGAGTTTTGTCTGGAGATTTTCTGATATTTATGGGTTTATTCCTTTGAAACTTGGTATAGAAGTTCTCTATCATGGGAACCTGTGCACCTGCAATAATTGTTTTGATCAGACTTTTTTGACAGAGTTATGCCACTTTTCATCTTAGAATAATTTTCTTTCTATGTTCGGATGATTTTCTCAGACGTTTATGGACCATTGTCCTTGAAACTTGGTATGAATGTTCACCACCATAGGAACCTGTGCACCTGTGATTATACTTCCGATTGAAATATTTTTACCAAAGTTATGCCCCTTTTCGACTAAGAATAATTTCCCAATAGGCTGAATTTTGGCCTGAATCTTCTTGTATAACTATTGCTTTAGCGGTGTTCCAGTCATGGCAGGGGGAGTATGGACAGGCCCATCTGAGACACTCACACCTCTAGTTAACACTTTACGTACTTAACAACAGTATCAGGCTGTGTTATTCACAAAAATCGCCATTTTAGCACTTTTTCAATTTTCACTCTGTGAGGGGTTATAAGCTATGTTTTTATTGCCAAAAATATGTAAATATTTTTTTATTCCAAGAAATTTTTGTGGAAGGGTTGTTATCTGTTTGTCTTAAGTAAAGGTTTTACAACAGCCTTTTTCATTCGGTAGCAATATTTTGGCAGAGCTTCAGATAAGATGATTGTTTGTTGGTGTTCAACAACACTTTCAATAGCCAGGGTCACATCATGTCCAACAGTTTTTAGGGCGGAGAAAGCCAGAGCACCCAGAGAGGATCACTGAGCAGCAACATGCAACTGTCAGGCTCTCCAACTTACTTACTCTGCACATGCAAGATTAACAGCAGTTGAAGACAGGTGGACCATTGATATGTAGTATGTCTTATTACACAGCACCACCGTGCCATCCCCCACCCCACTCCCCCCCCCCCCCCTCACATAGGCAATCAGTATTAACTCCTTGCATGCTGCTGATGGATATGCATGCCCAGCACAGAATTTCTTATGTCACTGAAATAAGTATAATTTTGGCACATCAAATCAAAAATTGGACTCTTTCACGAATGATTTCTTGAGTTAAATTTGGGCAGATTTTTCATCAAATCTAGACATGGCTGCTTTAAAGCAGCCATGACTAGATTTGATGAAAAATATTGTAAAATATACTCATATTATTAGTTAAGTGTCTGAGCCAAGGACACAGCACAATTACCACTGGTCAGGATTAAACCATGGACTTTTGGGTTTGAAGTCCATTGCTCTTACTACTGAGCGAACGTGATCCCAGATACATTATTTATTTATATTTATTATTTATTTATATTTATTATTTATTGCGGTTTAACAACACTTTCGACAGCCTCATGTCAGACAGTTTTATGGGTGGATGAAGCCGGAGTAAACGGAGAGAACCACCGAGCCATGGTGAGCAACTGTCAGACTTCCCAACATACTAACTCCACACAAACAGGGTTAGCATTGCTTGAAGACAAGTGCACCATCGACATGCAGTATGCCTTAATACACAGCACCACCGTGCCCCCATGTGGGCAGTTGGATGTAGTGTCTTGCCCAAGTACACAACACGGTTGCCGCAGGTGGAATTCAAACTGAGAACCTCTCAGCTTGCAGCCTGCATCCCTACCTTCTGAGCCATGATACATTAATCAGAGACGTTGAAACATATTGATTTTTAGAAAGACACAATGCAAATAATTTTTGGGGTGGTATACATTTTTAAAATTTTTGTATATCATGTTGATAATCCATTAAATGTATGGAAATGATATTTTTATACTGTACCAATGACCCAGACATAGCTGGTGCTAACTCTTAAAATATAGGGCCAAACACAAATTTTGCCCCCCAATCCCCAAAATTTGCATCTAAAACTAAAGAAAACATGTCCTGAAAGGCCCTCCACACTTCGCCCCTACTGCGCATGCGCAGTGTCAAGGACGTTCCGAAATTGGCGCCATTTATCATTCTAAGTTTGGCCCTTCATCAGTTAACATCTGACTGATCTTTGTGCTTTTAAATCTCAGTTTAAATGATGCCAGACACATAAATATTAGTGAAATGGTGATTCTAAGGAGGATAGAAAAGGAGGAGAGGAAAAGATTGTGTGACAGAATATTATCAGGGCTGTAACTTAAAATTTTTTAATGAAATTATGTTAAGTTACCTATTTTCAAGGCAGCAGCCATTTTGTTGTCATTCTGATTGTTTAGTTACACTGTTTTTTCAAGTGTTTTCCTCTCTCCCTGTCCTTTAAGTTCCCCCTTGCTATTCTCCCATGCTTTTGGCATAGTTTCTGTAATTATTATTACTAAAATTTCTTGGGAGTTTTAGCTGAATACAGAATGAATTCTGTTCTTTCCCCATGTTTACGTCTTCACCTACGGGTGGTTAGGCGTTGTGTTCTGCATCTACCATCTGATGTTCTGCAGTTTCTTCCCTGGAAGTCTCTGTTTTGCATCAGATAGTGTATTTTTGGTAACTGATTTCGGGCCTGGGTGCCTGGAGTCTTATTTTAGTGTTTTTACACTCATTGTTTACATTTACAACAGCCCTCTGTGTGAGGGGGGGATTTCTAAATAATAATATCTTTATGTTATTTTAATCATAACTAGATACATTATTATTGTTCGTAAGTGTTGAATAAATTGTTTAAAATATTTTTAAAATTTTTGTCCACACTTAGGCTTGGGATCCATTGGGGCTCAACGTTACTTTTCAGAAACTTGGGCTGTTCTGAAAAAATATTTTTTCAAAATATTTTGATTTCAATTATTTTTTCTATATTAATGGATCATATTATTATTATGTATTTTGATTGCCAGGGGTTAGTGCGAGTACCAGGACTTGTTTTCTTTTCACATTGAAAGGATATTGATCAATTGTTTTAAGAGGAAGTCTTCCTCTGACCTTATTATCATTCTATATGTGGTCAGTGTACTCGCATTAACTCCTGTTCTGTATCGTATGATTTCGATGACAATATGGGAAGCGTATGTCACGGTATGTTGTTGGGGATTTGGACACTCCGGTCCTTTCCCCGCAGGGTCACTCTACTTTATCAATTTCTATTTCAGACGATCAAGATTAGGGTGATGTATCTGTGATGTCTTCCAACAGTGTGCCTCCGTCGTCACAATTAATGAAGGGCTAGCGGAAAAGTGCTCATGTAATACGCCAATTGCCTAAGAGGACCCTAGTAGGTTCGACGGCCTTTGACGTCCGCTAGCTCGCCCGGTGTAGCGTCCATTCACCGAATGGTTCGGCAGCCGGGTTCGTCCGTTGTGGTCTAGAAGGAATTTTGGGGTGATGCGAGCACTATAAAATTAACTTAATGCACACCCAGTGACGGCGGATCGGAGGGAGAATGGAGGAAGCCTTTTAGTCCGGTTCATAGCTCGTTCCGGTCCATCCGGACGGCAAGCGAGAGAGGCCCCTCTCTCGTTCAACAACATCTGGCCCCAGATGTTGTGGTACAAATGTGTCGCTAGCGGAGCATACGTCCGTCGCTCGGGACGCTCCGTTGTATAGGCAGTCCGCTGAGACTGCTAAGGCTTCCTCTTCTCGCCAGCGCACACGACCGCACCTTGGCTGCGTGACCGCCGATATATTACCAGCTTCGCCGATCAAGGATTCTTCGGCGACCAGGTCACACCATCCGGCAGCCAGGGATTCGAGACCGATGGACTCCGGACGTTCGCATAGGAAAAGTATGCGGGAGCCATCTGATGCGGAGCTGCCCTCGGCGAAGCAGCGATAGACTGCGCCTCCGCAGGTCTCGACGCCGGACATTCTTGTGCACATAGCACAGCTTATCGCAGCATCCCAGCAGCCGACAGAAACGGTGTCGGATCGAGAATTATCCGACAGCGCTGGGTCGGTAGCCGGGGACTCGAGGCCTGCAGACTCCGGACGTTCGCATAGGAAGTGTGCGGGAGTCAACGTACACGGAGCTTCCAGCGGCAATGCATCGTAAGTCCGCTACTGCACAGGCCTCGGGAACAGACGTGCTTTCCTTAATAGCACAGTTTATCGCAGCATCCCAGCATCAACTGAATCTGTCGCATATATTTTATCCGACGATGCTGGGACGGGACGCTCCGCGGAAGCGGGTACGGACGTCCGAAAGTTTCATCCGGTCCGACGGGATACCGAAAGGGATTCGGAGGATTTCAAGCTTTCCCTTTCGGAACAACATATGCTGCGATGCCGGATAAGAAACTGATAGCGTCGGTGGACTTAGAAATTTTTGGTTCGGTTCAGGGACATCGTCCTTCAGTTCCGACATAGTCCAATAATGTCACACAAACTTTCGAATTATTGAACGACGCTATATATATATTATTATTTTATGCTTGCTATCCAAGCATTTCTGGTTTCTTGTTCGAAGAGTTATGGAGATGTCTTTCAAAAGTGTGCCTCTGTCGTCATAGTTAATGAAGAGTTAGCGGCAATAAGTGCTCATGGAATATGTCTATCGCTTACGGAGTGACATTCGCTAGCTCACCCGGTGTAGCGTACATTCATCGAATGGTTCGGCTGCCGGGTTCGTCCGTTGCGGTCTAGAAAGGAGATTTGGGTGATGCGAGCACTTTAATTACTTTAGTACTCACCCAGTGACGGCAGATTGAGGACAGATCGGAGGAAGCCAACAACATAGGGGACCGCATGTTGTGGTTCAGATATTTTACATTCGGAGCATATGTCCGTTGCTCGGGACGCTCCGTTATATTGACAGTCCGAGAGACTGTCTTTAATGCTTCCTCATCCTCACAGCAGGGCACACGACCGCACATTGGCTACGTGACCTCGAGTATCCGATCAGTTTCGGCATTCAGTGATTCCACGGCGAATAGGTCGCGCCATCCGGTAGCCAAGGGACACGAGGCCTATACACTCTGTTCGCTCGCATATTGGAAGTATGCACAGGGTAACGATCTCGGAGCTTCCTGCGGCAATGCATCGTAAGACCGCTTCTCCTCAGGCCTCAGTGACGGACGTGCTATCCGAGTTAGCACAGTTGTTTCGCAGCATCCCAGCAATTGACAGTTTCTCGGTCAATTCAGGAATTATCCGACGGCGCTGGGTCGGTGCGGTCCGCGGTTGCATCAGCTACGGACGACCGAACGCTTTATAGGGTCCGACAGGATGGCGAAAGGGATTCGAAAGATTTCGAGTTTTCCCTTTAGTAGTATCGGAAGATGCCTTTCATATCTTCTGGCATTTCTTCCAGTGATTATTTTTCGGACTTCATTGCTGCGATCTTGGATAAGAGACTTATAGCGTCATTGGACTCGGATTTTTCGATCGGTACAGGGACATTGTCCCTGACTTACCGACGCAGTCCAATATTGTCATTACAACATGTGTTTTATTTTTCGACGCTATATTTATATATATATACAAGCCTGCTACTAAGCAAGATAGTTTAGTTTCTTGTCCGCGTGGCTCATTTCTGCCATTTTATCATTTTTACAAATAGTTTATTTTGGCAGAGCAGGGCATACCGAGAGTTCATATGCATCTAGACGGTGTGATTAAAGACTGCATATATTCTTTTTCGCCGTTTATGTCTTTTCCAATTTCAATGTTGGGAACGACATTATGTATAGTAGACTTAACTTAGACGCTTTATTATACGTAATCCGCCTTACTGAGGCGTTATCATTACGTCTTCAAGAAAAGATTTACGGGATATTATTCTCAATGTAATTTCTTTTGAGGGCAGTAGTTTGTTCACGTATAACTCCGCCCTTCAGTGGCTGATTGGAGTTGATTAGACGTGACGCAGCCCTAGCTACATCCACGCGTGGATAGTAAGGTTAAGAACTCTCTCAGAGTCGCTTCGTTCTCGGAGGAGCTTCTCTTCGACGGCAACTTTCCGGCAATCCATGAATTGCTCGATTTATACATTCTCTTGTCTATCTAGTGTTACAAGAGATTCAGTCTGGGGCAAACATTCGGTGGTTGACTCAGAGAGTGCCGCCGCAGTTGCCGGACCCGAGTGTGGCTGTTATGACGGTTGCCAGTCAAACAGATTGGGATATATACTGATCCCTACGGATTCGAAGTGCCAGGGTCTTTGGGTTCCGCAGTCTTTTAGCTATCAGTTTAACTTCCGCGGAATAATGTTTTTTAGGCTTGCTTTATGTCATTGCATGAACATTATTCAGAAACGCATGCCCAAATTCCTGTCCTTTAATTCGACAGTAGTGGCGTATCTCCGGAACCAGGGAGGCACTCTTTCGTTTCCGTTATTCAATTTAATGGAAAGAATCCGTCTGTTGGTTATAGTACACCAAGTTCAGTTTTGGTCCGTCATATTCTGGGTCGTCTGATTGTTTTATCGGACTCCCGTTCTCTTACGGGTCGCTTGTTGCTGTCAGAATGGACTCTCATCAAACAAGTATTCAATCAGATTTGCTATCTATGGGAGCGCCCAATGATGTTTTATTTATGACACAGCTTGCTAATCAGTTGCAGACGTATGTGTTGGCTTGTCCAGATCTCTGAGCTAATACTGTTAACGCTCTATTGATCTATAGGACGGAATGATAGGATACGCGTATCCTCCGGCGCTGTTGTTTTAGCAGGTATTGCTAAGATAAACAACCACAATACATTTCTGTTGATAGCATCTCTATCTTCACAGAGATCATGAGTAATTTACTCTCTTGTCTACTGTGGATCTTAACGTGAAATCTTCCTCTATGTGAGGATCTTTTTTCACTGGGTAAATCGTGTCATCTTTATCACAACCAGCAAGGTCGCAACCTTCATGTATTCCGTTGTGTGGTCCGTATTGCATTGTAAGCACTGTACTGGACGAGCTTTGGACGCGATTTCTTACTATAGGAGATCCTCTTCTTCGCTATTCTATGCGACTAAAGTGGAGGCTCTTCCGTCGTGGTGTAGGGATCATTATGTTCATATTGTTGATCCCTCCATACTACTCATTGCTATTTTTTAGTATACTTGTTTCACAAGATCTTCTGCAGCCTGTTATTATTTAGGTTATAGGTTTATGTTACCTCATACCTATGCACTCTACGATAGTTTACAATTGAGTCTTTTGTCTCTTTATCTAAGTCAGTTAGTAACTTTTTGATAAATAGACTCAGAATCTTTAGATTAAATTCCTATACGGATTTTAACTTCGGTTCTTATTTAGCTAAGTAATCATTTGAGCCTCTGGAAACAGTAGTTTTCAAATTCTGACCTTTTAGACAGTAATTCTGTTGGTTTCTCTTTTACTGTAGAGTCAGTGAGTTTCATGCACTATCGATGGATGATTTTCACTTTCATAGTTTCGGAATCAATACTTCCGTTACTATTTAGGTTGGATTGTTGCATAAGAGTTAGGCTCCTATTATCCGGAACCTATTATTTTAAGGTCCTTCCGTCTTCGTATGGGCATAGGCCTTTACTCTTTCCGGGTACAGTTTATGTATTTATAAACAGATATCTGTTTATTACAAGGGCGTAAGCTTCTTCTGTCTTTGATGTCTAGTAGAAGGACGTTACGCTCCATTTTATTGTTAATGGATTCTATTAACTAGCGTACTGCTTATGGTATATCATTGACTTAGCAGTTGTGCTTAAGATTTCGGCTCATGAAGTAAGAGTTCTTCTACTTCTTGGGCTTACATTAATAGTGTTGCTATTATAGATTTTTGAAGGCTGCTCATTGCGCTCAGCCATCCACATTCATGAATTTTATCTCAGAAATATCGAGTCCATTTCTGGAGGCCTCTATTGTTAGGTCTATTATCTACTGCTCAGAATGTCATTCACTTAACAGTTGCTACTATAGCTAGGTAGGCTGTCTGTTTCGGCAGTGTCTCCGTTCGGCTGCCCTCTTCGCTCTGGGCTATTTGACCCAGGGCAAGAAAAAGGGGGGGGGGGGGGAGGGTGTTCCCTTGGGTCACCTGTTTTTACTATGAAAACAAGGGGATACCTCCTCCGGAGTTAGTAATTCTGAGCTGTTATTGGGATGGTTGTTTAGTGAGAAGTTTAAGTTTATAAAATTCATTCAAGTCTTAGTTTTTAAAGTATAGCTTTTGAATATTGCATATGTCAACGGACATGATTATGCAATTCTCAGACACTTTTAGGAGTATAGAGTCTCTATTCTCTAGACTTACTTTATTATTGGCTTACTTTAAAAATTATTAGTATAAGGATTATTGGATATTAATAGAGTACATGGATGTATGAAGCTCAATTTTTGGAAGGTGTTGTATCTTTCTAATTTATCATAAATAAGAAAGATACATGTAAGGCCTATTACTTCTTTTCCCTACAGGGGATGACTCTATTTTATTTTATTGAGCGTATTCCATTTTGCTCTATGTCCTTGGCCCTCCAGCCTTTTTACTATTCAGCTATGTCTGGGTCATTGGTACAGTATAAAAATGTTAAAAAATTTATAGTAATTTATATATTTTTTATACTTACCAATGACCCAGACGGGGATGGCCCTCCCAGGAGTTGGGAACTCTTGCCTCCCCGCTGAGTACATAGCGCTTACCAGGCACTGGTTATTAGAATGATAAATGGCGCCAATTTCGGAACGTCCTTGACACTGCGCATGCGCAGTAGGGGCGAAGTGTGGAGGGCCTTTCAGGACATGTTTTCTTTAGTTTTAGATGCAAATTTTGGGGATTGGGGGCAAAATTTGTGTTTGGCCCTATATTTTAAGAGTTAGCACCAGCTATGTCTGGGTCATTGGTAAGTATAAAAAATATATAAATTACTATAAATTTTTTAACATTGATTTCAAACCAAATATCACAATTCTGATAATGTTAATCCCTCTTCCGTCCCAAACACTGAAGTTGAAATGTAAAAATTTTGCCATTCTCACATTCTGGTCGAAATTCTCTGTCCACTTTCCTCTCCATTCCACAGTAGAATGGAAAATTTCACAGGCACTTATATTCCTCATACATATTCCTCATTATCATTGTTCTATGATTTAACCCTTCTTAGTCGAATTTTTCATCAAATTTTGAATGTTAAGTTTTCTGTTCAGCTCACACGTACATATTTTCAGTGTGTTAAAGTTTTTTTTTAGTTCAGTTGTTGACACCCTTTTCATCCCATGGCCATTATATTGCTTCTTTATGGTGCTTATTATCATTCTATCATTATTTAACTCTCGTCCAGTGCATTCTAAACCTTTTTCTTACCATTTTTAGCTATGTTTACTTTTCTGTTTAGCTCAGATTTTAGGTTTAACTTTGTGTTCTGGTCAGCTGCTGTGTTCCTTCTGTTCTCATGGTGCTTATATTCCTCATACATGTTCCTCATTATCATTCTAGCATCATTTAACCCTAGTCCACTGAAGTTCTTCAAATTGTTCATCAAATTTTTAGCACTCACTCTTATACACTTTCAGTGTGTTAAAGTTTCTGTTTAGGTCAGTTGCCGACACCATTTCTTTCCATACCACAGTACCAAAATAAGTGCTTTAGCTCCATGTTACATTAAGACCAGGAAAAATATAGAATTTAGATGTCCCTGTGTCCAAAGACCCAGGGAAAGTAAAAGTCGAAAATTTGAAAATTTTAGCCGAACTGAGACCACCAGGGCCAATCGTGCCAGTGCACAAAACCGAGGTTCTCCTATGTACAGCATTCGAATAATCTCCCTTGTCAATCCAGGTTGTTCATCCTCCATTTTTCCTCATGCAAATAGAATCAGGGAGAATTGCCTCTGAAGATTTTTCAGAGTTTATAGCTGCCTATGCTATTGTGGAAGGGAAACAATATCTGCTACATCATTTTTAGGAAGTGCACTAATGAAGCTGAGAGACGCTATTACGCTGGGAAGTGATTTTTCAAAAATATTTGTCAAAATCATGACGTATTGTCTGTCACAAACTCTCCTATTTTCGAGTTTCCTGTGTTGTGTTTTTCCGATTTGGAGTCGTGGTGGACTCTCAGATTCTCACATATCGGTGTTATAGAGGGATCTTTTTGATCCTTATCCTTGCCGTATCCCTTCTTTGAGTTGTTAGTGGTTTTTCGAGTTGATAGTTTTGGAAAACAATGTACCGCCAAATCTGATCATGAATTAGGTCGACGACGTTTTTTCTTTTCCGATACTATCTGGTCGAGAGCATCTTATAGCAGATTTTTTCTAGGCTTTGCCTGGGTTTTATTTTTGTTCTACTTATAGTTTGACAGAATTTACACTTACCCACTAATTGTTTTGGGATTTCTACGGGTATGTAGGTTTTATTAGGTCATCTTACACTTGTATTAATGTTATATATATTTATATATTACTGTTCTTATCTTCTCCTTCTCTCCTGTCTTCTGTAACATCGATTTTTCTTTGCTTCTTTGCATTGTTTTCGTTTCAGTTGAGTTCTTTTGGGTAATTCAATATCAAAGCAACTTTTTCTAATATGACAACATTTCCCTATATTTAAGGTTATTAATCATCGGGGAAGTAGTTTGACAGGTAAGATGATATATTTGTGGTAACCCTTGTTGTTTTTTGTCAAACTTACTCATTGGTACAGTAGGACATTGCTCTTACCAATATTCCTTGGAAAGCTCCAAAAAATTTATTAATTTTTTGGTGCTCTATAATAGCGAGCGAAAGCGACCTGCAGGGTCGCGTGCAAGCAATCCAAAGGATCGCTTGCTTTGCAAGCTATTAGGCAACACGTATGTACCGTTTGTATGAACTCAAAGCCAATCTCATCTCAAAGGCATCAACTTCAAAATTTTTCAACGGAAGTGGTACACAAGGACGCTGACATGTTTGCGCATGGCGGAAATTGACATTCGTAATTGAAGAAATGATTTATTTTCGTAGGAAGTAGTTAACGAGATGAGACTTCATGAGAATGACTCTGGCTGATTAAACTTTACGAATTTTTCCCAAAGAAACCGGGGACAAATGAGGTTACATTTTTTCAAGGATACTCGGAAGCTAGAACAAGTGATAACTGTCCACCATTGCTTTCACCCTCATTGGGTGAAGGGATCCTTAATATATTGGTTGGGTTGGGGGAAGATGGGGGCTAATGGGTCACTGATTATGTCACGTGACATCCATAGCAAGTAAAACACACCCCTAGCAACGGGCAGACTACTGGGTCAATTTTGACCAATTTTGATACATGGACCCAACATGCATTGCAAACAAAAACAAACAGGTCAATGGTGTCGTCGCGTGACTTCCCTAGCAACCAGAGCACCCCCTTAGCAACGGGCTAACTACTTGTCCGATTTTGACCAAATTCGGTATACGGACTCAAAATGCATTGAAAATGAAAACAGACATATCAATGTTGACGTCTCGTGACTTCCATAGCAACCAGAGCGCACCCTTAGCAACGAGCTAACTACTAAGCCGATTTGGACCAAATTCGGTATACGGACCCAGAATGCATTGCAAATGAAAATAGATAGATCAATGATGAAGTCACATGACTTCCCTAGCAACCAGAGTGCCCCCTTAGCAACGGGCTAACTACTGGGTCGATTTTGACCAAATTCGGTATACAAACCCAAAATGCATTGCAAACGAAAACAGGCAGGTCAATGACTTGGACCAAATTCGGTATACGGACCCAGAATGCATTGCAAATGAAAATAGATAGATCAATGATGAAGTCGCGTGACTTCCCTAGCAACCAGAGCACCTCCTTAGCAACGTGTTAACTACTGGTCCGATTTTGACCAAATTCGGTATATGGACCCAAAATGCATTGCAAATAAAAACAGACATACCAGTGTTGACGTCTCGTGACTTCCCTAGCAACCAGAGCGTGCTCTTAGCAACGGGCTAACTACTGGTCTGATTTTTTACCAAATTCAGTATACGGGCCCAGAATGCATTGAAAATGAAAACAGATAGATCAATGATGACATCACATGACTTCCCTAGCAACCAGAGCACCCCTTAGCAACGGGCTAACTACTGTGTCGATTTTGACCAAATTCGGTATATGGACCCAAAATGCATTGCAAATGAAAACAGACAGATCAATGTTGATGCCACGTGACTTCTCTAGCAACCGGAGTGCCCCCTTAGCAATGGGCTAACTACTGGGCCGATTTTGACCAAATTTGGTATACAGACCCAAAATGCATTGCAAATGAAAACAGACAGCTCAAAGTTTACATCTTGTGACTTCTCTAGCAATCAGAGTGCCCCCTTTAGCAACGGGCTAACTAATGGGCCGATTTTGACCAAATTCGGTATACGGACCCAAAATGCATTGCAAATGAAAACAGATAGATCAATGTTGATGCCACGTGACGTCATTAGCAACCAGAGCTCCCCCTTAGCAACGGGCTAACTACTGGGCCGATTTTGACCAAATTCGGTATGCAGACCCAAAATGCATTGCAAAAACCCAGAAGCACAGGATTAGCTGTTTCATAATTACTCTCAGAATTATCTGTTGTGATAACTACAAACAATACCGGTATGTTGGTATTTTTAGCTGCGACTAATGGCAATGTCGGTCTGTCTGTCGGTCTGTCTGTCGGTCGGTCTGTCTGTGACCAACGAGTTTGTCTTTGAACAACGAGTTTCAAAACTCAATAACTTTTGAAATACTTGATGGAATGACTTTATATTTGGCATGTAAGTGTATCTTATTTAGGCCTAGTGCATCACTTTCGCTCGCTTTTAGGTTTGCCTAAATTTCATATTATTTTTTGGGGGTAATATAGTTTATATTATTATGTTTAAACTATCCTTAGGCATATAATTCAGGATCAATAATGTTTTTCCGAGGATCCTTCTTCGCGTTTTAACGAATACTTTGATATTTTGGTAAAAGGTTGTGAACATCATATTATTATTGTTTCTTACCCTTTTTTCTCATATTTTCATATATTTACAGATCACTTGAATTTTATTATGCCTGCTGTTGTGCCGTGTCAGCGTCCTAAGCATGTTGACGATGACCATTCCACTTGTGCGTAGTGTTCCGGCTGCAATTCAAGTCATCTTTGTGGATTATGTGGTAATTGGCCCCGTGATCTCTGGAGACAAGTAAGGTTTATTAATCGGAAGAATTCCAAACATGCTACTACTGCCAAGAAATTGGTGGCTACGCCACATCGTCAGTCAATGGAGTCTCCTCCACCTCCTCTATTGTCATCTCATGATTCTACACATCTTCACATGATAATCATACTCATCTCATTCCAGTATCTTCTATTCCAGGTGAGTTGCAAGCCGTTTCATCTGCCGCCGGTTTAGACCTTCCTGCACGGTTGTTGGATTTGGCACAATCCTCGACCACTCCTGCAGCTGGTGGAGACCTTCATGCGCGGTCGTTGGATTTGGCACAATCCTCGACCACCCTTGATGCTGATAACCCGTCAGCATCAGTCGACTTTCATCAGTGCGCACATTCACTTTCTGGTGAACAAGGTCCTTCACACTCCTCGGCTCATTCTCCAACTCTTATCCTTGATGTTCCACACTCCAGAGGTACTGGACGTCATGCATCTCTATCTACGCCTACGTACCATCATTCCAGGGAATCTCCGGTCCAAGGCATATAACATTCTGGTCGTGAGTCACATCAGTCTGCTGGGCAGACTCCTTTTTCGAGCAGAGATGCAGGAGACCATTACAGGTGGTCCCGCCAGGATCAGGGGCATAGCCGCCCAAGTAGATGACATAGGTCTATTATGCCTACTAGTCATTCCGCTAAGAGTAGCAATGACTCGTATGCTCAATTGGCTAAGGCCATATCTGATCTCTCTCAAGCATTCTTGCCACAGAAACGCTCTAGAAGATGGGACACTCCGTCCCCTATGCTTAGGCATAGGCGTGAATGGACCGATGGCGTGGCAGAACATTGATCCCCAGGTACACACCGTACATCCGGAACTTATTATTACATTTCCACTGATGAATTTTCTGATGATGAAGACGGTGATGACGTTTTTTTCAACCAAACGTCTGACTTTAGAGATTCCTTGCAGTCCATTTTCTCTCTTCTTCCGGAGGTTGTCCCCAAGGACAATCCTTGTGGCTCACATCAACCTATTTCATCAGTGGACAAACGCTTGGCCGTCGATTATACGGCTACAGCAACGCCTAGGCCTGGTCAATCTACTCAGATTAATGATGGGTTCCTTTCACTCAATGCTAAACTTCCTGACAAGTCGAATAAAAACACATTCTTTATCAGGTCTGATACGTATCTTATCCCGAAAAGATACAAGATGTATGATGTTTCCAATGAAGGTATTGCTCAGAAGCCTCTTCTGGTGGATTCGGACGTATCCTCCTTATGTCTATCGGTTCCACAAAATCTCAACATTCCATAGACGTTGATCAATAATATGCTGTCATTATCCCAAGAGATGATTGGTATGCTATCATTATCTGATCATTTGGTAGCTGACCTAGCCTCTTGGATGTCTGAGGTGCAGAGTTTAGATGACACTACGGCTTCCCTGAGATTGCTGTCAAGAAGTTTGATGAATATTATTCATGCTCATTCCGTTAATGTTGACAATCTCGAGTTGTTACGCCGTGACCAAATTCTGGACACTAATAGGTCACTCCCAGAACAACAACGCCGTCTGTTACGCTCTGCTCCACTATCTGGCACTCAATTATTCCATGGCAAGATTGAAGATGTATGTCAAGGCATCCCCAAACATTCTCAGGACCAGCTATTGCTATCCCAGCTGGGCTCCTCTAGAGGATCTAACCACAGCAGAGGTTCTTCTCGATCCTCATCTCAATGGCAATGCTATCCTGATCGATCTCAGCGTAGATCTCCGGTCAGAAAGAATTCATCTAGCTGCTCTTCCACCCGAAGATCGGCTTCATCGGCACCTCAAAGAGGCAATAGACGAGGTGCCTGCAGTGGAGCCCTCCAGAAGGCCTCCAAGAGGTAGAAAGGGACCTTTTTCACCTCCTATCACTTCCAGTGGGAGGAAGGATTGCACTTTTTGGGGAACAATCGCTGAAAATTATGGACGACCGATGGATTCTACAGGTAGTTCAGTCCGGCCTGTTCATATCATTCGCAAATCACCCTCCTTTGACATGCAATCCAGTTCCCACCAATCTTCCAACAGACCCGTCTCGGGCTGCTTTATTAGATTCAGAAATAGCATCCCTGTTGGAAAAAGAAGCGATCGAGGTCGTATTCAACAAAGAGTCTCCAGGGTTTTACAGCAGACTCTTTGTAGTGCCGAAGAAAAATGGACAACTCAGACCTGTTAGCGACCTGAGCATTCTGAACCTCTCCATCAAAACTCCAAAATTCTCGATGGAGATGTTCAGATCTGTAAGGAGCTTGATTCACGAGAACGACTTCGCAGCCAGTATAGATCTGAAGGACGCTTATTTTCACATTCCTATACACCAGGCGTCATGGAAGTTCCTCAGATTCTCGTTCCGCGGCATCAGCTACCAATTCAGTGCAATGCTGTTTGGTCTCAATCTAGCTCCTTGGGCGTTCACACGTCTGATGAATCGAGTGATGATGTTTCACCATGTGCATTCATCAGAAACAACTTTGGCTTATCTAGAAGACATTCTCCAGAGTCACTCAGAATTCTTTCGTCTGGAGAACGATGTTGGTCAACTCATGCACCTGCTACAGTCGCTAGGCCTCCGGCCAAACTTCGAGAAGTCAGACCTTGTACCGTGTCAACAATTCACTCACCTAGGCATGGAATTCGACACATCACAGAATCTCATCAAGGTCCCGTTGACAAGAGCAAAGATTCTACTTGCCTTCACTCTCTACTTCTCCAAAGCAACTCGAGTCACCGCCAGAGAATTTCTAAGGCTCATAGGCCTTTGCGTCGCCACCTAAGATCTAATTCCATTGGGCAGGCTATACACAAAACCCTTACAGCTTTACCTGCTCCAATGATGGATCCCGAATGTCGACTCCCTAGATGATTCGATTCCCCTGGACGAGTCGATAACTTATCATATGCACAAGTGGAATGTTCTGAATTGGTTGACGCAAGGAATTCTCCTGGATTTTCCGAATCCAGATCGTATTATGACTACAGATGCCAGCGATCTCGGTTGGGGAGCGACTCTGGATCCTCTAAACCTACAAGCTCAAGGCACATGGTCAGAGAACAAGCAGGCTTGCATATCAATCAGAAGGAGATGTTAGCAATTCTTCTGAGTCTGAGGCGATAGTCTCATCTCCTGTCGAACCATTATCTTCTGATCTTATCAGACAATACGACGGTAGTAGCGTACATACGGAATCAAGGCGGAACTTATTCCATCCCCGTGTACGAACTTACCAGAGACCTGTTTCACTTAGCACAACAAGAACATATACAACTGCTAGTGAGACATACTCCAGGCCGCCTCAATGTGTTGACCGACTCTCTACCCTGCAAAGGCATCCGATTGGATATTGAATCTGAGGGTGTTCCAATCGATATGTCAGAAATGGGGAACACCTCAGATCGATTTATTTGCGACACGGCTGAACAAGCAGATAGACACATTCGTCTCACTGTGTCCGGATCCTCTTGCCTACGCAGTCGATGCTCTATCGATGGATTGGAACGGGATAGATGGCTATGCCTTTCCTCCGACACCACTAGTGCAGTGTGTACTAAACAAGATCAAGTCTTCACACTGTGGAATCATCCTGATTGTCCCTCTGTTTCCTCAATGATCTTGGGTCAGTCTTCTTCAACCACTTTTGCTAGACATTCCGGTGCATCTCCCTATGTGTCAAGATCTATTGACACAAGGGCAACCCAGTAAGTATCATCACAACGCCAGTCTATTGCACCTTCATGCCTGTCTTTTATCAGGTCCGGCCTCAGGCGTAGAGGTTCTTCTTCCAGAGCAGTGGACTGCATTTCTGCTTCAAGACGACGATTTGCCGGACTAGCTTATATTGCAAAGTGGTCAGTTTTTACCAGATGGTGTCAGGCTAATGATGTCAACTATAAACATCCAAGTATTGCTCAGATTGCAGATTTCCTGGAATTTTTATTTGACACGAAAGGTCTTCAACCCATTACCATCAAGGGTTATAGGTCCATGCCATCAGAAACCTTCTTGTACGTGGAACGTTCTCGTCTTGGAACGTATCCATTCCTCTTAAAATTGATTAAACATTTCTCTCTTAAGAGACCTCAAACTTTAAGAGTAAAACCTAAATGGAATTTGGCTTGGGTTTTGCTCTGTTTTTTGGGGGGAGGGTGGGGGGGGGGGGCACCGTTTGAACCTTTGATTGATGTTGATATTAAATTCCTCACGTACAAGATGGCTTTCCTTCTTGCCTTTGCTTCTGCTAGACGTGTAAGTGAAATTCACGCTCTTTCTGTCGATCCTCTTATTATTTAGAAGTGTTGGGAATTCAGTCACGTTCACTACCAACACCTCCTTTCTGGCTAAGAATCAGCTGCCTAATACAGTTCCGTTACCAATCTGCATTCAAGGACTTCCGCCAAAAGTTAACCATCCTGGAAGAAGACCGACTTTATGTCCAGTTAGAGCAATAAGGATGTACATTCATAGGACTCGTTATATAAGGAAAGGTAGGAAGAGATTCTTTCTTTCTCTCATTCCAGGACGAAAGGATATCTCTCCACACTCTGTTTCACGTTGGATTCAGACAACTATCCGTTTGTATTATGAGCATCTTATTTCAATGGATAGGTTATCCTACAATATATACGCTCATGAGGTAAGGGCACTGGCTACCTCATGGGCATATGCTAACTCGGTTTCTATTTCTGATCTCATGAAAGCAGCCTATTGGAGGAACTCTTCTACTTTCTCCAATTTTTATCTTATGGATTTATCCTCTCAGTCTGGGGACATTGATGCATTGGGTCCCTTGAGCGTTGCTCAATCCATTATTGTACCTACTCAGTTATAGATACCACTGTCTGCCTCATTAGTTTTTTATGTGTCATTCTATCCTATGTTGTCTCTTCAGGTGTTAACATGGTATGTGAGACAAGCTTTCTCCAGCATACGCCTGGTTTGTTTTCAGTCTGAGTGGCTTATACCACCAAGGGATGAATGTTTTACGGCCTTGCTGTTTGTTGAAGGTAACCATATACCAGTTTAGGTTTTGGGGTTATGTTTACTATAATAGATACTACAAGAACTTAATATTTCACTTATTATCTATTGAGCTACTCCTTAACAGTTTGCTTGAATGGTTATTTTCTATTGAATTTTCCCTTTGATGGACATTGAGTAACAGGATGACTCCCTTCTAGAGGTAGATTCACTTTATTGCAGGAAAGTAAAGCTTCTGTTGATGGGACAGGATAACATCTGTGTAGCCCTATTATGAGTATTATACCACACGCCAAATAGTCTGTCTACTGATGCTCAAAGTTTAGAAGACTAGGGTATGGAGTATAAACTATCTAGGGGCTTTGTGGTTTACCTTTTTAAGGTCGACCCAGTCGCTCTGGTCGTTTTCGTGTGTTAGTGGCCTCTCTGTTTGGTGTCTTGGGGCTACTATTGTCGATAGTGCACACATGTTCTGCGTTGTTTGTTTTCATTGTATATATGTTAAGCTTCACTACAATGTCACATTGAGACTGAACCACTCTTGCAGAACTCAAGGTTAGTTGAATAGCAATTCTCCAACTTCAACAGTCTATTTACATTCGTATTACACTTTGACATATCTTTGTGCACTCCACCTCCTATTATCTATACAGCACTTATTTTGGTATGGTGGTACGGAAAGAAATTAAATTTTTCTACCAAAATTTGTTTCTTTTTATACCTACCATACCAAAATAAAGTATGACCCTCCCGATCAGTTTAAAAATATCAAGGGTCAAAATTTCAAAATTGAATACCTCCCCACTTTTCACACATATATATGTCAATTCAAAATGAAGGATGAACAACCCAGATTGACAAGGGAGATTATTCGAATGCTGTACATAGGAGGACCCCGGTTTTGTGCACTGACACAAATGGCCCCGGTGGTCTCTGTTCAGTTAATATTATCGAATTTTCAACTTTTACTTTCCCTGGGTCTTTGGACACGGATGTCTAATTTCTATATTTTTCCTGGTCTTGATGTAACATGGAGCTAAAGCACTTATTTTGGTTAGTAGGTATAAAAAGAAACAAACTTTGGTAGAAAAATTTAATTTTCATCCCATGGCCTTTATATTGCTTCTATGTGGTGCTTATTATCATTCTACCATTATTTCATCCTCACCCAGAGTGTTTTAAACCTTCTCTTAACATTTTCTAGTTGTGTTTACTTTTCTATTTAGCTCAGAATTTCATGTTGAACTTAATGTTTAGCTCACCTGCTGTGTTCCTTCTCTTCCCATGGTGCTTATATTCATCATTCATCTTCTTCATTGTCATTCTAACGGGGTTTAACCCTTGATCAGTGAATTTCTTAAAATTTTTCTTCTAATTTTGAATATTTAGTTTTCTGTTTAGCTTACACTTCAACATTTTGAGTGGGTTAAATTTTTAGCTTAACTTGACATAGTCAAGATAAGCTATTGCCATCACGCGTGCGGAAGTCTGTTAGTCTGTGAGTCTATTAGTCTGTGAGTCTGTGACGTCTGTTCACATTTTCCTTTAGCACGGGCTACACCCTGCAGTTCTTGTGTGATTGTCACGAAATTTCATATGCAGGTTTGGAGTCATGTCTAGATGAGAACGTCTCCTTTTGGTCGCGATCGGGTAACCGGTATGGCTACCCGAGCCCAAAACCCAAAAACCATTAGCACAGTCTACAGGTCGTATTTATGAAGGGATTTCATTGTAACTTGGTAGGATGCCTCTGTATAATGCCTAGATGAGAACCTCCCCTTTTGGGCATGATCTATCAACCGTGATGGCTGCCCAAGCCCGAAACCCCAAAACTTTTAGCACAGTCTGCAGGTCATGTTTAATGTGGAGGGATTTCATTGTAACTTGGTAGGATGACTCCTTATGATGTCTAGATGAGAATTTCCCCATTTGGGCATGATCTGCCAACCGTGACGACTGCCCGAGCCCAAAACCCGAAAACCTTTAGCACAGTCTACAGGTCATATTTATTGAGGAATGTCATTGTAACTTGGTGGGTTGACTTCATACAATGTCTAGATGAGAAAGTCCCCTTTTGGAAGTGATTGGGCAACTGTGATGGCTACAGGGGCCCGAAGCCCGAAAACCATTAGCACAGTCTACAGGTCATATTTATGAAGGGATTTCATTGTAACTTCTTAGGATCACTCCAGATGATGCCCAGATGAGATTGTCCCCTATGGTTGCGATCATTCAGCCATGATGGCTGCCCGAGCCCGAAGCCCGAAAACCTTTAGCACAGTCTACAGGTCATATTTATGAAGGGATTTCATTGTAACTTGGTACGTTAACTCATATAATGTCTAGATGAGAACGTCCCCTTTTGGACATGATGGGGCAACTGCGATGGCTAAAGGTGCCCGAAGCCCAAAAACCTTTAGCACAGTCTACAGGTCATATTTATTAGGGGATTTCATTGTAACCTGGTAGGATGACTCCAAATAATGTCTAGGTGAGAACGTCCCATTTTGATCACGATCATTCAGCCGTGATGGGTGCCCGAGCCCAAAAGCCTTTAGCATAGGTAAAAGGTCATATTTATGGAAGGATTTCATTGTAACCTATTAGGTTGACTCCATATAATGCCTAGATGATGACATCCCCTTTTGGTCGTGATTGGTCAGCTGTGATGGCTACAAGTGCCCGAAGCCCGAAAACCTTGAGCACAGTCTACAGGTCATATTTATGAAGGGATTTCATTGTAACTTCGTAGGATCACTCCAGATGATGCCCAAATGAGATTGTCCCCTTTGGTTGCGATCATTCAGCCATGATGGTTGCCAGAGCCCAATGCTCAAAAACCTTTAGCACAGTCTACAGGTCATATTTATTCAGGGATTTCATTGTAACTTGGTAGGTTGACTTCATATAATGTCTAGATGAGAACATCCCCTTTGGACGCAGTTGGGAAACTGACGGCTACAGGGGCCCGAAGCTCGAAAACCTTTAGCACAGTCTACAGGCCATATTTATGAAGGGATTTTAATGTAACTTGATAGGATGACTCGTTTTGGAATAATTTCACTGTAACTTGGTAACTTTTGTTGATATACGTTAACTGTGAGGGCCACATACATTAACTGTGAGGTCATATTAACCCACCCCTCAGCTCTTTAGTACAGTACCTTTAGCACAGTCTACAGGTCATATTTATGAAGGGATTTCATTGTAACTTGGTAGGTTGACTTCATATAATGTCTAGATGAGAATGTCTCCTTTTGGACACGATTGGGCAACTGTGACGGCTTCAGGGGCCTGAAGCCCGAAAACCTTTAGCACAGTCTACAGGTCATATTTATGAAGGGATTTCATTGTAACTTGGTAGGTTGACTTCATATAATGTCTAGATGAGAACGTCCCCTTTTGGACACGATTGGGCAACTGTGACTGCTTCAGGGGCCTGAAGCCCAAAAACTTTTAGAACAGTCTACAGGTCATAATTATGAAGGGATTTCATTGTAGCTTGGTAGGATGACTCCAAATAGTGTCCAGATGAGAACGTCCCCTTTTGGTCACGATCATTCAGCCTTGATGGCTGCCCGAGCCCAAAAACCTTTAGCATGTCTGTAGGTCGAATTTATGGAAGAATTTCATTGTAACTTGTTAGGTTGACTCCAAATAATGCCTAGATGATGACATCCCCTTTTGGTCGTGGTTGGTCAACTGTGATGGCTACAGGTGCCTGAAGCCCGAAAATCTTGAGCACAGTCTACAGGTCATATTTATGAAGGGATTTGATTGTAACTTCATAGGATCACTCTAGATGATGTCCAGATGAGAATGTCCCCTTTTGGTTGCGATCATTCAACCATGATGGCTGCCCAAGCCTAAAGCCCGGAAACCTTTAGCACAGTCTTCAGATCATATTTATGAAGGGATTTCATTGTAACTTGGTAGGTTGACTTCATGTAATGTCTAGATGAGAACAGCCCCTTTTGGACACCATTAGGCAACTGTGTTAGCTACAGGGGCCCAAAGCCCGAAAATCTTTAGCACAGTCTACAGGTGATATCTATGAAGGGATTTCATTGTACCTTGGTAGGATGACTCTAAATTATGTCTAGATGAGAACCTCCCCTTTTGGTCGCGATCATTCAGCCTTGATGGCTGCCTGAACCCCAAACCCCAAAACCTTTAGCATAGTCTATTGGTCATATTTATGGAAGGACTTCATTGTAACCCATAGGTTTGACTCCATATAATGCATAGATGATGACATCCCCTTTTGGTCGTGATTGGTCAACTGTGATGGCTTCAGGTGCCCGAAGCCCAAAAACCTTGAGCACAGTCTACAGGTCATATTCATGATGGGATTTCATTGTAACTTTGTAGGATCACTCCAGATGATGCCCAGATGAGAAAGTCCCCTTTTGGTTGTGATCATTCAACCATGATGGCTGCCAGAGCCCAATGCTCAAAAACCTTTAGCACAGTCTACAGGTCAATTTATTCAGGGATTTCATTGTAACTTGGTAGGTTGACTTCATATAATGTCTAGATGAGAACATCCCCTTTGGACGCAGTTGGGAAACTGACGGCTACAGGGGCCCGAAGCCCGAAAACCTTTAGCACAGTCTACAGGCCATATTTATGAAGGGATTTTAATGTAACTTGATAGGATGACTCGTTTTGGAATAATTTCACTGTAACTTGGTAACTTTTGTTGATATACGTTAACTGTGAGGGCCACATACATTAACTGTGAGGTCATATTAACCCACCCCTCAGCTCTTTAGTACAGTGTACACCTCATATTATTTTTATCATAAACATAGCATACAGGGAACAGAAATGAACATATTCCCAATTATCACAATTCTTGTCTTATTTCATAATCCTTTCATAAACATTGAACATTATCCTTTTCATCAAACACAACACTCAAGTTAAGCTACAGTGTCATTGACACTTTCATTTGTTTACATCGACTGCTGACGCCTTTTTCATCCCATGGCCTTTATAATGCTTCCATATGGTGCTTATTATCATTCCACCACTATTTAACCCTCACCCAGTGAGTTTTAAACATTTGTTTTAACATTATTTGGTTGTGTTTACTTTTCTGTTTAACTCAGAATTTCATATTTAACTTAGTGTTTAGGTCAGCTGCTGTGCTGTGGCACTTATATTCATCAAACATGTATCATTGTTCCATGATTTAACCCTTATTCAGTGAATTTCTTTAAATTTTACATCAAATTTTGAAGGTTAACTCTTCTTTTCACCTCACACTTACACATTTTCAGTGTGTTACAGTTTCTGTTTAGGTCAGCTGTCGACAGCCTTTTCATCCCATGGCCTTTATATTGCTTTTATTTTGTGCTTATTATCATTCTACCATTATTTAACCCCCGTCCAGTGTGTTTTAAACCTTTTTCTTACCATTTTTAGTTACGTTTACTTTTCTGTTTACCTCTGAATTTCATTTTTAAGTTTGTGTTTTGGTCAGCTGCTGCTTTCCTTCTCTTCCCATGGTGCTTATATTCCATCATACAGGTTCCTCATTATCATTCTAGCATCATTTAATCCTTGTCCAGTGAATTTCTTCAAATTTTTTATCCCATTTTTATTAATGTTAAGTTTCCTGTTTACCTCACACTTAGACATTTTCATTGTGTTGAAGTTTTTGTTTAGGTCAGCTGCCGACACCCTTTTCCTCCCATGGCCTTTATATTGCTTCCATATGGTGCTTATTATCATTCTACCAGTATTTCATTCTCACCCAGTGCATTTTAAACCTTTTTCTTAACAATTTTTAGTTATGTTTACTTATCTGTTTATCTCAGAATTTCATGTTTAACTTAGTGTTTAGGTCAAAGTTACTATCAAAGAGAAATGTTGGTGAGCTATAGGATGTTGGTGTCCTTCTTGTTTTTGTTGGTCTGAATTTGTTTTATTACAAATTATTTGAGAGTGATCACAAGCACTCCCCAATAATTTTCATTACAACAAATTTATTTAAACAAAATATTATTTGCACTTGAATGAGTGTGAAACATGAGCAAGGAAAATGTTAGCTTTTGCTCTGGCACACTCATTTTTTTTTGGAACGCCCTGATAATAGTTTCTCGCACTCAACCAGTTAACAATACAACATTGACACTGATTAATCAGGTTTTAAATGCAGTGCTCACCACCTACCTTGGAAACTGGAAAATAGAGAACTTGAATTCCCGGACTTGAATAAAATTAGAAAAATATCGCCCATTTTTAGCTTTACTGGAATACTCAGTTTTTTGATTTTGAAAATGTTAGATGCACTTTATATTCTTCTCGTTACCATTGAGATATGCTGTTGTTGAGTCTGGGCATCAGAAAAATATTTTTCAGAAAGACATCAACGAAATATTGCGCACCATTCACTACACTGGTGCACAGAAAGTCGGGATTCCAAAAATATTTCCCTATCAGTTCTGGAAATAAGCAATCTGTCATTTGCAGAATGAGGTTCCCAGTGGGTAAATTTGCTGATGCTATCCCATACAGTGGGTCAGTTTATCCTTAGGGTTCCTCTTTTTGTTTAGGTTTGAGACTCTCATTCAGATTGAGATTCACAGAGGGTAAAATGTAGTAATTCACCCTCTGGGGAACTCATTTTGCAGATGACAGTCTGCTTATTTTCTGGCTTGTTCCCGATATCTCAAATAAGCTTTTTGCAGCAATAAAGCAGTCGCAAGTCAATCAGATGATTCTCCATGGAATGCATAAGCAAAAAGACATAGCATTACTGGCATAGGGGTCGATTTAACAGGATTCGCATAGAGATATTTTTATACTGTACCAATGACCCAGACATAGCTGGTGCTAACTCTTAAAATATAGGGCCAAACACAAATTTTGCCCCCCAATCCCCAAAATTTGCATCTAAAACTAAAGAAAACATGTCCTGAGAGGCCCTCCACACTTCGCCCCTACTGCGCATGCGCAGTGTCAAGGACGTTCCGAAATTGGCGCCATTTATCATTCTAAGTTTGGCCCTTCATCAGTTAACATCTGACTGATCTTTGTGCTTTTAAATCTCAGTTTAAATGATGCCAGACACATAAATATTAGTGAAATGGTGATTCTAAGGAGGATAGAAAAGGAGGAGAGGAAAAGAATGTGTGACAGAATATTATCAGGGCTGTAACTTAAAATTTTTTAATGAAATTATGTTAAGTTACCTATTTTCAAGGCAGCAGCCATTTTGTTGTCATTCTGATTATTTAGTTACACTGTTTTTACAAGTGTTTTTCCTCTCTCCCTGTCCTTTAAGTTCCCCCTTGCTATTCTCCCATGCTTTTGGCATAATTTCTGTAATTATTAATTACTAAAATTTCTTGGGAGTTTAGCTGAATAACAGAATGAATTCTGTTCTTTCCCCATGTTTACGTCTTCACCTACGGGTGGTTAGGCGTTGTGTTCTGCATCTACCATCTGATGTTCTGCAGTTTCTTCCCTGGAAGTCTCTGTTTTGCATCAGATGGTGTATTTTTGGTAACTGATTTCGGGCCTGGGTGCCTGGAGTCTTATTTTAGTGTTTTTACACTCATTGTTTACTTTTACAACAGCCCTCTGTGTGAGGGGGGGATTTCTAAATAATAATATCTTTATGTTATTTCAATCATAACTAGATACATTATTATTGTTCGTAAGTGTTGAATAAATTGTTTAAAATATTTTTAAAATTTTTGTCCACACTTAGGCTTGGGATCCATTGGGGCTCAACGTTACTTTTCAGAAACTTGGGCTGTTCTGAAAAAATATTTTTTCAAAATATTTTGATTTCAATTATTTTTTCTATATTAATGGATCATATTATTATTATGTATTTTGATTGCCAGGGGTTAGTGCGAGTACCAGGACTTGTTTTCTTTTCACATTGAAAGGATATTGATCAATTGTTTTAAGAGGAAGTCTTCCTCTGACCTTATTATCATTCTATATGTGGTCAGTGTTCTCGCATTAACTCCGGTTCTGTATCGTATGATTTCGATGACAATATGGGAAGCGTATGTCACGGTATGTTGTTGGGGATTTGGACACTCCGGTCCTTTCCCCGCAGGGTCACTCTACTTTATCAATTTCTATTTCAGACGATCAAGATTAGGGTGATGTATCTGTGATGTCTTCCAACAGTGTGCCTCCGTCGTCACAATTAATGAAGGGCTAGCGGAAAAGTGCTCATGTAATACGCCAATTGCCTAAGAGGACCCTAGTAGGTTCGACGGCCTTTGACGTCCGCTAGCTCGCCCGGTGTAGCGTCCATTCACCGAATGGTTCGGCAGCCGGGTTCGTCCGTTGCGGTCTAGAAGGAATTTTGGGGTGATGCGAGCACTATAAAATTAACTTAATGCACACCCAGTGACGGCAGATCGGAGGGAGAACGGAGGAAGCCTTTTAGTCCGGTTCATAGCTCGTTCCGGTCCATCCGGACGGCAAGCGAGAGAGGCCCCTCTCTCGTTCAACAACATCTGGCCCCAGATGTTGTGGTACAAATGTGTCGTTAGCGGAGCATACGTCCGTCGCTCGGGACGCTCCGTTGTATAGGCAGTCCGCTGAGACTGCTAAGGCTTCCTCTTCTCGTCAGCGCACACGACCGCACCTTGGCTGCGTGACCGCCGATATATTACCAGCTTCGCCGATCAAGGATTCTTCGGCGACCAGGTCACACCATCCGGCAGCCAGGGATTCGAGACCGATGGACTCCGGACGTTCGCATAGGAAAAGTATGCGGGAGCCATCTGATGCGGAGCTGCCCTCGGCGAAGCAGCGATAGACTGCGCCTCCGCAGGTCTCGACGCCGGACATTCTTGTGCACATAGCACAGCTTATCGCAGCATCCCAGCAGCCGACAGAAACGGTGTCGGATCGAGAATTATCCGACAGCGCTGGGTCGGTAGCCGGGGACTCGAGGCCTGCAGACTCCGGACGTTCGCATAGGAAGTATGCGGGAGTCAACGTACACGGAGCTTCCAGCGGCAATGCATCGTAAGTCCGCTACTGCACAGGCCTCGGGAACGGACATGCTTTCCTTAATAGCACAGTTTATCGCAGCATCCCAGCATCAACTGAATCTGTCGCATATATTTTATCCGACGATGCTGGGTCGGTACGCTCCGCGGAAGCGGGTACGGACGTCCGAAAGTTTCATCCGGTCCGACGGGATACCGAAAGGGATTCGGTGGATTTCAAGTTTTCCCTTTCGGAACAACATATGCTGCGATGCCGGATAAGAAACTGATAGCGTCGGTGGACTTAGAAATTTTTGGTTCGGTTCAGGGACATCGTTCCTCAGTTCCGACATAGTCCAATAATGTCACACAAACTTCGAATTATTGAACGACGCTATATATATTATTATTTTATGCTTGCTATCCAAGCATTTCTGGTTTCTTGTTCGAAGAGTTATGGAGATGTCTTTCAAAAGTGTGCCTCTGTCGTCATAGTTAATGAAGAGTTAGCGGCAATAAGTGCTCATGGAATATGTCTATCGCTTACGGAGTGACATTCGCTAGCTCACCCGGTGTAGCGTACATTCATCGAATGGTTCGGCTGCCGGGTTCGTCCGTTGCGGTCTAGGAAGGAGATTTGGGTGATGCGAGCACTTTAATTACTTTAGTACTCACCCAGTGACGGCAGATTGAGGACAGATCGGAGGAAGCCAACAACATAGGGGACCGCATGTTGTGGTTCAGATATTTTACATTCGGAGCATATGTCCGTTGCTCGGGACGCTCCGTTATATTGACAGTCCGAGAGACTGTCTTTAATGCTTCCTCATCCTCACAGCAGGGCACACGACCGCACATTGGCTACGTGACCTCGAGTATCCGATCAGTTTCGGCATTCAGTGATTCCACAGCGAATAGGTCGCGCCATCCGGTAGCCAAGGGACACGAGGCCTATACACTCCGTTCGCTCGCATATTGGAAGTATGCACGGGGTAACGATCTCGGAGCTTCCTGCGGCAATGCATCGTAAGACCGCTGCTCCTCAGGCCTCAGTGACGGACGTGCTATCCGAGTTAGCACAGTTGTTTCGCAGCATCCCAGCAATTGACGGTTTCTCGGTCGAATCAGGAATTATCCGACGGCGCTGGGTCGGTGCGGTCCGCGGTTGCATCAAGTTACGGACGACCGAACGCTTTATAGGGTCCGACAGGATGGCGAAAGGGATTCGAAAGATTTCGAGTTTTCCCTTTAGTAGTATCGGAAGATGCCTTTCATATCTTCTGGCATTTCTTCCAGTGATTATTTTTCGGACTTCATTGCTGCGATCTTGGATAAGAGACTTATAGCGTCATTGGACTCGGATTTTTCGATCGGTACAGGGACTTTGTCCCTGACTTACCGACGCAGTCCAATATTGTCATTACAACATGTGTTTTATTTTTCGACGCTATATATTTATATATATATACAAGACGGCTACTAAGCATGATAGTTTAGTTTCTTGTCCGCGTGGCTCATTTCTGCCATTTTATCTTTTTTTACATATAGTTTATTTTGGCAGAGCAGGGCATACCGAGAGTTCATATGCGTCTAGACGGTGTGATTAAAGACTGCATATATTCTTTTTCACCGTTTATGTCTTTTCCAATTTCAATGTTGGGAACGACATTATGTATATTAGACTTAACTTAGACGCTTTATTATACGTAATCCGCCTTACTGAGGCGTTATCATTACGTCTTCAAGAAAAGATTTACGGGATATTATTCTCAATGTAATTTCTTTTGAGGGCAGTAGTTTGTTCACGTATAACTCCGCCCTTCAGTGGCTGATTGGAGTTGGTTAGACGTGAGGCAGCCCTAGCTACATCCACGCGTGGATAGCAGGTTAAGAACTCTCTCAGAGTCGCTTCGTTCTCGGAGGAGCTTCTCTTCGACGGCAACTTTCCGGCAATCCATGAATTGCTTGATTTATACATTCTCTTGTCTATCTAGTGTTACAAGAGATTCAGACTGGGGCAAACATTCGGTGGTTGACTCAGAGAGTGCCGCCGCAGTTGCCGGACCCGAGTGTGGCTGTTATGACGGTTGCCAGTCAAACAGATTGGGATATATACTGATCCCTACGGATTCGAAGTGCCAGGGTCTTTGGGTTCCGCAGTCTTTTAGCTATCAGTTAACTTCCGCGGAATAATGTTTTTTAGGCTTGCTTATGTCATTGCATGAACATTATTCAGAAACGCATGCCCAAATTCCTGTCCTTTAATTCGACAGTAGTGGCGTATCTCCGGAACCAGGGAGGCACTCTTTCGTTTCCGTTATTCAATTTAATGGAAAGAATCCGTCTATTGGTTATAGTACACCAAGTTCGGTTTTGGTCCGTCATATTCTGGGTCGTCTGATTGTTTTATCGCACTCCCGTTCTCTTACGGGTCGCTTGTTGCTGTCAGAATGGACTCTCAACAAACAAGTATTCAATCAGATTTGCTATCTATGGGAGCGCCCAATGATGTTTTATTTATGACACAGCTGGCTAATCAATTGCAGACGTATGTGTTGGCTTGTCCAGATCTCTGAGCTAATACTGTTAACGCTCTATTGATCTATAGGACAGAATGATAGGATACGCGTATCCTCCGGCGCTGTTGTTTTTAGCAGGTATTGCTAAGATAAACAACCACAATACATTTCTGTTGATAGCATCTCTATCTTCACAGAGATCATGAGTAATTTACTCTCTTGTCTACTGTGGATCTTAACGTGAAATCTTCCTCTATGTGAGGATCTTTTTTTCAATGGGTAAATCGTGTCATCTTTATCACAGCCAGCAAGGTCGCAACCTTCATGTATTCCGTTGTGTGGTCCGTATTGCATTGTAAGCACTGTACTGGACGAGCTTTGGACGCGATTTCTTACTATAGGAGATCCTCTTCTTCGCTATTCTATGCGACTAAAGTGGAGGCTCTTCCGTCGTGGTGTAGGGATCATTATGTTCATATGGTTGATCCCTCCATACTACTCATTGCTATTTTTTAGTATACTTGTTTCACAAGATCTACTACAGCCTGTTGTTATTTAGGTTATAGGTTTATGTTACCTCATACCTATGCACTCTACGATAGTTTACAATTGAGTCTTTTGTCTCTTTATCTAAGTCAGTTAGTAACTTTTTGATAAATAGACTTAGAATCTTTAGATTAAATTCCTATACGGATTTTAACTTCAGGTTCTTATTTAGCTAAGTAATCATTTGAGCCTCTGGAAACAGTAGTTTTCAAATTCTGACCTTTTAGACAGTAATTCTGTTGGTTTCTCTTTTACTGTAGAGTCAGTGAGTTTCATGCACTATCGATGGATGATTTTCACTTTCATAGTTTCGGAATCAATACTTCCGTTACTATTTAGGTTGGATTGTTGCATAAGAGTTAGGCTCCTATTATCCGGAACCTATTATTTTAAGGTCCTTCCGTCTTCGTATGGGCATAGGCCTTTACTCTTTCCGGGTACAGTTTATGTATTTATAAACAGATATCTGTTTATTACAAGGGCTTAAGCTTCTTCTGTCTTTGATGTCTAGTAGAAGGACGTTACGCTCCATTTTATTGTTAATGGATTCTATTAACTAGCGTACTGCTTATGGTATATCATTGGCTTAGCAGTTGTGCTTAAGATTTCGGCTCATGAAGTAAGAGTTCTTCTACTTCTTGGGCTTACATTAATAGTGTTCTATTATAGATTTTTGAAGGCTGCTCATTGCGCTCAGCCATCCATTCATGAATTTTATCTCAGAAATATCGAGTCCATTTCTGGAGGCCTCTATTGTTAGGTCTATTATCTACTGCTCAGAATGTCATTCACTTAACAGTTGCTACTATAGCTAGGTAGGCTGTCTGTTTCGGCAGTGTCTCCGTTCGGCTGCCCTCTTCGCTCTGGGCTATTTGACCCAGGGCAAGAAAAAGGGGGGGGGAGGGTGTTCCCTTGGGTCACCTGTTTTTACTATGAAAACAAGGGGATACCTCCTCCGGAGTTAGTAATTCTGAGCTGTTATTGGGATGGTTGTTTAGTGAGAAGTTTAAGTTTATAAAATTCATTCAAGTCTTAGTTTTTAAAGTATAGCTTTTGAATATTGCATATGTCAACGGACATGATTATGCAATTCTCACACACTTTTAGGAGTATAAGAGTCTCTATTCTCTAGACTTACTTTATTATTGGCTTACTTTAAAAATTATTAGTATAAGGATTATTGGATATTAATAGAGTACATGGATGTATGAAGCTCAATTTTTGGAAGGTGTTGTATCTTTCTAATTTATCATAAATAAGAAAGATACATGTAAGGCCTATTACTTCTTTTCCCTACAGGGGATGACTCTATTTTATTTTATTGAGCGTATTCCATTTTGCTCTATGTCCTTGGCCCTCCAGCCTTTTTACTATTCAGCTATGTCTGGGTCATTGGTACAGTATAAAAATGTTAAAAAATTTATAGTAATTTATATATTTTTTATACTTACCAATGACCCAGACGGGGATGGCCCTCCCAGGAGTTGGGAACTCTTGCCTCCCCGCTGAGTACATAGCGCTTACCAGGCACTGGTTATTAGAATGATAAATGGCGCCAATTTCGGAACGTCCTTGACACTGCGCATGCGCAGTAGGGGCGAAGTGTGGAGGGCCTCTCAGGACATGTTTTCTTTAGTTTTAGATGCAAATTTTGGGGATTGGGGGGCAAAATTTGTGTTTGGCCCTATATTTTAAGAGTTAGCACCAGCTATGTCTGGGTCATTGGTAAGTATAAAAAATATATAAATTACTATAAATTTTTTAACTTTCGAATAAATTTTCAACTGTAGCTAATCAATTTCACATGACAAAAACATATAAATAAAAGGAAAATGCTAATCAATATTTATTCAAGTTAGTAAACTGCTATTCAGTTTTTAAAAATTAAATCGCCCCATGTACTGGCATGTGAAGTTTGTCAAATTACGTTGTTTACCCACCTATTCAGGGAAAGTGAAGTTTGATTAGTATGAAGTCTTGGAATGTAACAGCTTATAATTCATGGTGTGTTCACATTTTCGTACCTACTTTGTATTATTTGGCACATTAACATTTTGGAATCAAAATTTGTTATTGTAATTTTTTTTCCCCCAATTCTTAAAAAAAATTCAATAAAACCATCATATCATGTCATCACCTCATTGGAATGAGTTTGATGAGCTTATTCCAATGAGCAAAGCATATGATATGGTTTTGTTGAATTTTTAAAAAAACATTTGTACTGCACATTTATTATTATTATGCAGTGGATGCAGCCGATTTCTTATTTAAGGGTTAATTATTGGCTAGGTGGAGCTGAAGTGCACTGTTATCTATGCACAAAAAGTAAAAATTGTAGTTACGAGGTGTGCAAGAGCGATAGCTCACTTCAGAATCAAAAGATTGAATAATGGATATCCAGGCAGTTAAATCATCTAAAATGGACAACAGAGTTATAATAATTACCAGACTTATTTCTCTGTATTGTTAACTAGCCATGGATTCTAACTATGACTCTAAATCCTTTTTTGAACAACTTTCTCAGGAGAGTGATTGAGACTCCTTCGATCCTCTTGTGTTTTGGGTACAGGGAAAAACACAAATCAGTCTGAATTGTTTGTCATCGTATGGTGGAAATGAACAAAAATATTCTCTGATCAATTTTGCTCCTTCTACTTTTGCTTTTTAATAAACTGCAGTTTGATCTACCATATTTTTTCAGCTGATTTAAAATTCTTTTTAATTCAATGTATTTTCATTGTGTCAAACCTGTTTTTTCTTCAATGGTTAATTTCATTATTTTAGGCTAAATAAAAAAAATATTTGGTTCTCAAGCATTTAATTTTCAAATCAGTGAGGGAGGGAGGCTTTGTTTTGAATTTTTGTGTTTGATAACAGGTTGTGTACGAAATTATTTTTGGTTGGAAAAATTTGTTCACATGTTCTTGCCTTATTAAATTTTGTGGGAGATTGCCTACAGACACTCTCCCATAAATTATAACAAGGTCAGTCCATACAGTGCTAAAATATTTTTGGTTGAAAAAATTTGTACACATGATCTTGCATTGTTAAAATTTATGGGAGAGTGCCTGTCTCTCATAAATTGTTACAAGACAAATCCATAGTGGTTGAATAATTTCACAGATTTTTTGAAAAGCACATCCACAGAATTTGAAACCTTTAAGTTGTACCTGCACTTCACAATAAAGCTCAAATTTGGATTTAAAGCACTCAAACTATTGGTAACGAATTATGAAATACATTTGTGATCAGTTATATGCACCTTTTGGCACAAATAAATACTATCTACATAATATTTCAGTTATTTTCTGAAGAACAGAGCAAACTGGATTTTTACACTCCCTACAATACAAATATAATAAATAGACACTGTATTTTAGGCTAAAAGAAGTTCTGTTTTGATTCTCAGGCAAGCCTTCATTAAATTTTAACCCCCCTCATTGGACATTTTTATTGCCTTTTTCACAACTGCTGTACCAGTTCCACTGAAACGTAGTGTGAATGTTTGTTGATGCATTCCATGGGGAGTGTTGAGGAAAATACTCATTATCTTCTGAAATTTCACAAGTACCAGTACTTTCTACCATTTTTTATCTGACCTGTCTGAAAATTGGTTTAGAAAATTGGTTTAGGCTCTTGCCATCACATAGCGTCTGTCATTTGTCAGCCTTTGCCTTTCAGCTTTTTTTGACTATTGGCTATGGGCAATAATGCTGAACAATCTTCTTATGAACTACTGGCTGCATTGATTTGATATTTTGTATACATCCTACTTTAATGGTGCAGATTCATGTTGGCTCAAAAAGGTTTCTTTGGCAATATTTTACCTTGTTCTGGCGTTACCCAGAATTTAAGCTTTTAGAAGTGGTCTGCTGCTTTTTTGTGACATGAATATTAATGGGGGTCAATACTCAATTGTGCATAAACTATAAAAATTTTCCTTGGAAGGGGCAACAGGTTTGATCTGGCCAAATCTTTATTTTCATAACCTGTGAACCCATCTGAATAAACCCTGAAATAGCATGGACATGTTAGCTGTTGATGATGAATAAAGTTTGCATCGCTATATTCATGTCATGTATAGCGCTGTACCGATTTGTACCATGGGAGGATGTGTCACACACCATAGCCAGGTTCGTACCTTCAAGGTCAAGGTCACATTTCAAGGTCACACTAAATATTAGTCAATATTCGTGTCTCAGCCATAACTCAGAAACGAGTCATAGTACAATTGTTAAACTTTTTACAAATGTTAAGGACAGTCAGAAGGTGTGTCGCATATAATATACTTGCCCAAAAAAGAAAGTGTGCATTGCAGAAATTGATCAAACTCCAAAAAAATAATTTCGTAGGTGTAAAGAGTGTTAACCTGTTCATGAATAAGTTATATTGAACACACTTAGATGTGAGTCTTCCATGGAAGACGTGTGTCGCCTGCACTATATTTTAATATTTCAGACAGAATTCTAAGTGGAAAAGGGGCATAACTCTGGAAAAAATACAGCGGATCAAAAAATAAAATAGGAGGTGCACAATGCCATTATGTGATAAAGAATCACTGAAAGTTTCATCAAAATCCATTCATAGGTTAAAGAGGAGTGGCGGATAAGAGAAAGTGTGACGCGGACGACGACGCAGACGACGCAAGATGACAAAAGTAATCCCTATATGTCACTCCCACTTCATGGGGCGGCGACACAAAAAACAGCTTTCCCCCTTTAAAATTGCATTAATGTTAAATGACGTGCTGCACGTTTGTGAAAAGGCATGTTTTGCACGTGGAGAGTCTGAAAATTCTTGCAGCAGCAGGCTTGGCAATTTCAGGAGAGCGATTTTTTAGCTCTCCTTACTGCCTTCCTGAAAGAATTAAGGAGAGCGAAAAATTGCCCTCCTAAATATTTTGGTCTGGGATGATTGAGATTACATGTATTATGCTCACATTAAATTTTTGTTGTAAAGCAAAAATGTAATTTAACTTCGAAGTCACATAACATCACAAAATTTCATTTTGAAAGTGGTTTAGTGGTAAAAGGTAATGGCTGCAACTGTGTTTGGGTATGTACTTTGTACATACCCAAACACTGTTGCACTCTTTTGAAGCTAAATGGGTCATAGCAATATTTTTTTTTCACAGTTTGAAGGGTAATTATTCAAGGAATATTGACACTATAATATACTACCATTACTACTATCCTGTCACTTGAAGCACGTGCACCAGGATGTGACTGTAGATTCAAGCAGACCTGTTGTCCAAGAAAGTCATATGCCTAACACTACCACCTTCAACCCACCCCCCCCCCTCCCAACTTGGGCACACACACAGGTCTTGTCAAGTGTGTGTTCGGTTGTTGGGTGAGACATCTAGATGTAAAGTTAATAAAATCACTGATGTAATAGTCTGTTGGTTTCAGTTTCAATGAGTTTGTTCAACTGGATACTTAAAATGCTGTGTAAAGCTAATTGCTCTCCTAAGCTGATTGGGGAGAGCGATTTTTTGTCCTCCTGCATTTTTCAGAATGCCAGGCCTGCAGCAGTGTGAATCCTTGGGTATTTAAACACTAAAGAAAGGCCTTCCTATCGTTCACATTCAAACTTGCGCTGCTGTTAAAACGACTCCACATTAGCATGCCAAGATTGACAATGAATCATCGTCTCCTTGCCCTGGGTATGATTAGAGCTGGCAGAACACACAGAGAGGTTGCCCAGCATTTGAACTGCCACTGTAACACTGTAGACAGGCTAGTCCATCGACATGCACAACATGATGACGACCGAGACCGACCCCACTGCGGGAGACCCCGAGTTACCACCCCTGCACAAGATTGGTATATCTGTGTCGTCCATCTCCGGAACCGGCAATAAACGGCAACGACGACAGCCAGGAACATCCCAAACCTGAGACGGATACATCCTCAAACAGTAATCAGCCGGCTGAGAGAATACGGCTTACGTCCTCGAAGACCTGCAATTCGTCCGATTTTGACGTTACGTCATCGTCATGCTCGACTGCAGTGGTGTAGACAACATCTCAGGCATCCCTGACACTGGTGGCGACGTGTTTTATTCACAGATGAATGTCGTTTCCATCTTTCATCATCAGATGGCCGGCAGACAGTGTACAAACGTCGAAACGAACGCTACGCAGATCCATGTGTCGTGGAGCGAAACCATTATGGGGGAGGGTCTTTCATGGCATGGGGTGGCATCACTGCCCGTAACAGAACTGAGCTGGTCATTATTGATGGCAACCTCAATGCAGCCAGATATCGTGATGAAGTGCTTACACCTGTTGTTGTCCCATTTCTGCAACGTCACAGACCCGGCGTCATTCTACAGCAGGACAATGCCCGACCCCACGCAGCTCGTGTTGTTCAACAGTATCTGCAGCAACAACAAGTGGATGTTCTTCCCTGGCCCGCAAATTCGCCCGATATCTCACCCATTGAGCACTTATGGGACGAAATGAAACGTCAGCTACGCCGTCTTCCCCATGCACCGTCAATGCTTGTGGAACTCCAAAGACAGCTTATCAGAATATGGAACAACATCCCACAACACTTCCATGATAACTTGTTCGCTTCCATGAGGCGTAGATGCACAGCAGTAGTCGATGCAGATGGCGGTCATATCAGATATTGAGTGTGTGACTTTTGTGTTTGACCCTTAGTGTCTGACTCTCCATGGCACCAAGAGTATTCGTCGTAGCGTAATGAAATTTCTCGTTTTGATCACAAATTGATTCATCTGTGATTGAATAAAATTTCCGTGAATGAAAATGATATATATCTTTTTTTAGTGTTATTTTTTAGCATGCACACTTTCTTTTTTGGGAGAGTATAGTTTCCGCCGCATCTACAAGGTGGAGGTCACAATTGACCTTCATATGTTCAGGGTCGCAAATCGTGTCTCAAGAATAACTCCAAAACTATTAGGGCTACAATCATCTAACATCACTCAATTATAAAGGACAATGGGTGGATGTGTCATGCACCACAGCCAGGTTCGTAAGGTCAAGGTCACACTTCAAGGTCACACTGAATACGGTTAGGGCCAGAGTCATCAAACTTCACACAATTATAAAGGACCATGGGAGGATGTGTCACACACCATAGCCGGGTTCGTACCTTCAAGGTCAAGGTCACATTTCAAGGTTACACTAAAAATCGGTCAATATTCGTGTCTCAGCCATAACTCAGAAACAAATCATAGTACAATTGTTAAACTTTTTACAAATGTTAAGGACAGTCAGAAGGTGTGTTGCATATAATAGTTTCTGCTGCATCTACAAGGTGAAGGTCACAAGGGGGGGGGGGGGGGGGCTTGTGTTACCTTAGTAACATTCTTCTTGTAGATACAATACTTTGATCACAAAAGCATTACCTCTTTCGATTGGACTGCTGTAGGATAAGAAAAGGGTTATTGGATTTTATCTTCTTATAGGGAATCCTAGAAGGCATATTAACTCACTGAAAAGTTTGGCTGAGAAACAGTGTGTTGGAGAGCCATCATTGCAGAATTCATTGGAGCTTGCATACCAGACTCTAAGGTTGGTTTATTCAGATAGAATCATTTGCTAAATTTACAATTGTCCATGTGGTTGTGGAACAGTAATCATAGTAACTGCAAGAATGAATGCTATTGAAAATTTTCTGTCTGAAGGTGCCAAGCCCAATATAGTACTGTGATCACAAACATGGTATGTTGATTGCAACCTATCAGGACACATTTACACCAGTGGGTGGAAGTTTGATGAAAAAAAATATTGCAAGATCAAGTAGGAATCAAGAAAATGAATGGAAATCCATCTGACATTCAGTGTTCTTGCTTTTTATCCTACAACAATAGCATATTTCCCACAATACAAATCTCTTGAGGTAGCAGTGACATGTGAGATCATTTGATCAGATAGAGAACTTTTTTTACCTGCACTTAACGAAAACTGATTACACATGTCAAGGCCACCATTTTGATAATAATATTAAATGATAAAAAAAATCATCAACTGGGCAAAATAAATTAGACAAGATCATTGTTTTGCCATGATGATACATGATATTTTTATATAGGCCTACCATGTGTTGAACCTGAAAAAGAAAATAAAGAAACTGACAGCTGAAACACTACTATAAACTTTGCCAGTTATTGTACAAGGAAAACAATGAATAGATATTATGTGATGCATAGATCAAGAACGTAGTACCATAACCTCATCATCTTCATTCGTAAAAAATCAGTTCATAGTTGCTGAATGGTTGTCAAAATATATGCAAACAAGTCAAGAAAGAGAGGAATATTGTAAGATAAATTGGTTATTACAGCCAGCTGGGTTTCAAAGATGGTGTGTTGAAGAGTCTCCACCTTGCTTCTGGGTCATATATTGACTCGTCCTAAGGCCTAAAAAAATAAAAAATCTGTTTCTCAGGCCCTCCCGCATGGTCCTTTTGGTTGCCGCATGCTCTCTTTTTATAGCCAATTTAAACTTTAAAAAATAAAAATTAAATGGTTTATGTCTGATATTTTACCCAAGTTAAAAAAATTGATGAGTTTGTCCCTTGAGTGCAAGAAGGCTTTGCAATGCTTTAGCATTGCAAAGCCTTCTTGCACTCAAGGGATGAAATACACCACCACCCATGGTATTCTGTAGATTATGAGGCCTAAAACTTGAACCAAGAACCAAGAACGTAAACTTTTGATGGCAAAGAAGTAATTAATGAAATAAAAAATATTTTACAAATAATGTCCTGAGAAACAGAAGATCTACTTTGTGTGGCCTAATGGACTTGTCAATACACACCCAGTGACGAATTCTCAACTTCAGTATGCAATTTTGGAAACCCACATTGTGGTAATAGCCTTTAATTATTTTGTCCAGCTGAGATTCTATGGTGTTGTGGGGTAGAAAGTGGATAGATAACTTCAACCATATCACAAACCATTTGCTATCTGGTTGAAATTTTCTGTCTGCTTTTCTAATCACACTGCAGTTCAGTTCCTCAGCTATTATTTTTAGTAACTGTGAGAGAGTTGAACAAATTTGTTTTATGACTACAGAAATTTTGATTGACTAAAACTGCACTGGCAGGTTCCGATTAACTTTTAGCCAACTGAGTATGTTCAAGATATTTTTCCTTAAATCTAGTCATGGCTGCTGTAAAGCAGCTATGACTTGATTTGCTGCAAAATTCATCTAAATTTTACTCAAGAAATCATTAGTGGCAAAGTCCTTTTAATTTACAGGGCAAAATTTGATTAAATGTACCCAAATTATACTTATTTTAGAGAGACCACCTGTCCTGGTCAGGAATATCTGCCAGCCATGTGCAAGGAGTTAATCATAATCTGAGGTATTGCAGTCCTAATTAAGAATTATAAATTGTAAACTGGTAGAGTACAAAATTTCTCTTGGTTGCCAAAATTTATTCATAGGTCTTTGCATTTTTACCATTTATGGGAGAGTGATACAGCCACTTTTCTGTAAATTATAACAAGGCAAATCCATACAGATGAAGTAAATTCACTTCAAAAATAATGTGTACCATATTCACATGACCTGGGAGCGCGGTGGCTCAGTGGTTTCGCCATTGAACTTCAAGCCAAGAGGTCCACGGTTTGATCCCCACCAGGGGTAACTGCATTGTGTCCTTGGGCAAGACACTTAATCCTGATTGCCCATGTGTGTGTGTGTGTTGGGGGGTGGGGGGCGGAGGGGTCACAACCACTAAGGTGTACTGCACATCAAAGATGCACCTGTCTTCAACCAGTGCTAACCCAGCTTGTGTGGAGTTAATTCATTGGGGAGTCCGACAGTTGCTCAGTGGTTCTCTCCAGGTACTCTGGCTGCCTCCACCCATAATACTTTGAGACACAAGTTGACCCTGGCTGTCAAAATTGTCGTTAAACTCCAGTACATAAATAAATAAATTCATTCAACCTTCAAATTGCAATACCTGCACTTAAAGAATGCGGCCCGTATATGGTCTTCCAGCACTCAACCAGTTAATGTTCTATCATTGTTCCTCCTTTTTCATCAGCTAACATTCATGAACAAATCTAAACAAGTAAATGTTCTAAAAACAGGAAAGGGCACTTATATTCATACCAAATATGAAATGTGAAAAATAGACACCAAACATCATCATCTTTACTCTCTCATTGACCATCTAGATATACTTGCACTTTGAGACATCGGGGTGCAGTTTATTGCTCTCTCCAGAAGATCTCTCAGAGATCTCCATATAGAATGCCCAGACAAATGAAGAGAATTGTTTTTCCGAGTTATTCCTCCAGGATTACTTGATTCCTGAGTGACTTCCTCTCCTTGATAGTTTCTACCTGCATCTGAAACTGGAGATGTGTGAGAAGTCCAGGAGATCTACACACACCAAACGAATGCATATGGAAACCTCCTGGATGTCTGCTGGAGAGCAAAGTAATATGCCCTGATTGTACATGGAGAGTAAACATTGTGGACATAAAGTACATTGTTGATGAATTGTCTATGAAATTGTGTTTTTATTATTTGTTTCATGTAATAAATCAAGTATTGAATTTTGATCAGGTTGATACAAGGATATTCACCTCCTCATTCACCCTCGATAAATATCACTTTTTATAGGTTGATTAACCATTTTTAGCTTAACTTGACAAAGTCAAGATAAGCTATTGCCATCACGCATGCGGAAGTGTGTTAGTCTATTCATATTTTTCTTTAGCACAAGCTGCACTCCGTAGTTCTTGTCTGATCGCCACAAAATTTCATATGCAGGTTTGAGGCCATGTCTAGATGAGAACGTCCCCTTTCGGTCACCATGGGCCAACCGGGATGGCTTCCCAAGCCAAAAACTAAAAAACCTTTAGCACAGTCTACTGGTCGTATTTATAAAGGAATTTCGTGGTAACTTGGTAGGATGACTCTGTATAATATCTAGATGAGAATGTCCTCGTTTTGTCATGATCTGTCAACCGTGATGGCTACCCAAGCCCGAAACCCAAAAACATTTATCACAGTCTACAGGTAATATTTAATAGTGATTTCATTGTAACTTGGTAGGATGACTCAGTATGATGCCTAGATGAGAACTTCCCATTTGGTTGCGATCTGTCAACCGTGATGACTGCTCGAGCCCAAAACCCGAAAATCTTTAGCACAATCTACAGGTCGTATTTCATTGTAACTTGGTAGGATGACTCCATATAATGTCTCGATGAGAACGGCCCCTTTTGGTCACAATCGGTCAACTATGACTGCTACAGGGGCTATGAAGCCCCTAAACCCTCAGCACAGTCTACATGTCGTATTTATGAAAGGATTTCATTTTAACTTGGTAGGATGACTCCAGATAATGTCTAGATGAGAACATCCTTTTTGGTCACGATCATTCAGCCATGACGTCTGACTGAGCCAAAACCCGAAAACATTTAGCACAGACTGCAGGTCATATTTATGAAGGGTCTTCATTGTAACTTTGTAGGATGACTCAGAAAAATGTCTAGATGAGGACGTCCACTTTTGATTGGGATGGGTCAGCCCTGATGGCTACACAGGCCCGAAGCCCAAAAACCTTTAGCACAGTCTACAGGCCATATTTATGAAAGGATTTCATTGTAACTTGATAGGATGACTCATTTTGGAATAATTTCACTGTAACTTGGTAACTTTGGTTGACATACATTAACTGCCAGAGCCACATTAACCCACCCCTCACTTCTTTAGTACAGTATACATCTCAAATTATTTTTATTGAAAACATAGCATACAGGAAACAGAAATTAACATATTCTCAATTATCACAATTATTGTCATATTTCATAATCCTGTTGTGAACGATGTGTTGGAAACATTGATGTAATTTGCAGCATTGATGAAATCCACAGCACAGAAATGGGGGGATAACAATCAGACGCAGAGCTGGGTCAGTTTTTTTGTTTGATTTTAGATTTTGTGGCAAACTGGAAAACAAAACCGAAAGCCCCAGCAAGAATTGTCAGCTTTTTAGCTCAACTTTGGCGAAGCCAAATTTGAGCTTTTGTCATGGCCCGTCGTCCGTCTGTCCGTCTGTCCGTACGTCAACAATTGGATACGGCTCGGGCTAGAGGCCGTATTTATGAACCGATCTTTACGAAACTTCTTGGGTACCTTTGTTATGACCGTGGGACGAGAACGAGTGTTTTTGGGTGCGGTCTGAAATTCAAGATGGCTGCCAGCCGCCATTTTATACCGACGATGCAGAAATCTGTTTTTTGTACAGAACTTCCATATGAAAGCTCTGATTTGAATAATTTTTTGTATGAATGTTTAGTACCATGGGATACATCACATATAATACGGGTTTTTTTCTCGTGCGTAAATTGTGCGAATTAGACTAATTTTGATGTTTTTTGGTGTTACTTTCAGCACTGTAAGTGCAAATGCCAATACGGCTCGGGCTAGAGGCCGTATTTATGAACTGATCTTTACGAAACTTCTTGGGTACCTTTGGTATCACCGTGGGACGAGAACGAGTGTTTTGGGGTCCGGTCCGAAATTAAAGATGGCCGATGGCAGCCATTTTGTACAAAATTAGGTGCAATCAGATTTTTGCACAGAACTTCCATATGAAAGCACTGATTTGAATAATTTTTTGTGTGAATGTTTAGTACCATGGGATACATCACATATAATACAGGGTTTTTTCTCATGCAGAAATTATGCAAATTAGATGAACTTTGATTTTTTCAGTGCGACTTACACACAGTAAGTACACATGTCAATACGGCTCAGACTAGAGTCTGAATTTATGAACTGATCTTCACGAAATGTCTTGGGTACCTTTGTTATCACCTTGGGACGAGAACGAGTGTTTCTGGGTGCGGTCTAAAATTCAAGATGGCTGCCAGTGGCAATTTTGTACCGAAATTAGGTCTAATCAGTTTTTTGTACACAACTTCTATACAGCTCAGACTAGAGGCCATATTTATGAACCAATCTTTACAAAACTTCTTGGGTACCTTTGTTATCACCGTGGGATGAGAGCGAGTGTTTTTGGGTGTGGTCCAAAATTCAAGATGGCCACTAGCAGCCATTTTGTACCAAAATTAATGCAATCAGTCTTTTGTACAGAACTTCTGTATGAAAGTTCTGATTTAAATAAATTTTTGTGTGAATGTTTAGTAACATGGAATACATCACATATTGTAAGAGTTTTTTTTTCGTGCAGAAATTATGCAAATTAGATGAACTTTGATTTATTCAGTGCTACTTGCACAATGTAAGCACACATGTCAATACGGCTCAGGGTAGAGGCTGTATTTATGAACTGATCTTCACAAAACTTCTTGGGTACCTTTGTTATCACCTTGGGACGAGAATGAGTGTTTCTGGGTACGGTCCAAAATTCAAGATGGCTGCCAGTGGCCATTTTGTACCGAAATTAGGTCCAATCAGTTTTTTGTCACAAGTTCTATACAGCTCGTATTTATGAACTGATCTTCACAAAACTTCTTGGGTACCTTTGTTTTCACCTTGGGACAGGAACGAGTGTGTTTTGGGGTGCCTTTGTTATCACTGTGCTATGAGAACAAATATTTTGGGGTTCAGTCAGACCCACTCTGGGACTCAAAGATTTATTTTCTAGTTTAGCATCTGACCGTCACCCACCTTTACAATACTTTACCTATACATTTGTTACAGGCAACGGTCAGTATTTATGTACAGACCGTTACAATACTTTATATGTACCTTTGTTATCAGGTCATTACCTAGATGTTTGTCAAGGCTGTGTCACATACTATACATGTACATGTCTTTGTCTTGACAAGTTGAGCTACAGTGTCATTGACACTTTCATTTTTATTGCATTTGTGCATAAACTGATCAAGCTATCTTACTGGGAGGGAACTGGTTTAGTGGTCCCTATGGACTCTCATCACCTAGTCTGTCCCACAAAGGAGCATATATGTTGTGTTCTCATTGTCGCATTTTTGCTGTTATTGACTCATTCACCAGATAAGTCAATAACAAGGGAGAAAATGTTATAATAAGAACACAACTTAGATTTGATGAACTTTATTCATTTGTTACCCTAATTTATATTTTTTCTGACTCAATAGGGATAACAACTGATCCCCTAGAACCCTAAAGAATGATCAAAGGGAAATTGGGCTGAACCTAATGGGGATACTTACAGACATGACTTTTTGTGATGAGTGTTGTTCAGGCCTTTGGGTTTTTTCCACGTTAAGGAGCCTGAGGTGTTATTTACCATATGTTCGTAACACATAGAAAAACTAAAACGAAACATAGGTTTTTCCTGAAACTGAACTGAAAGTGAACCTGAAAATTTGTAGCCTCCAAAAATCAGATGATTTGTGTTTGAATGATTCACCGATGGTTCTATTAAATATCAGTTTTGTCAGGTATGCATAATAATTAGAAAATCTAGTGTTGTGCATGGCTACTGACGATGATATAATTTGTGGGTTTTTAGAAATGATTTGCTTCCATGGGTGACAAAGCTACTTATGGAAATACAGATTCTCGGGCCCACTCATTTGATAATTATTTATTAGTATCCATGCAAAAAAAACACAGTATAGTCAACTGAATTAAAAGTCCTTTCTGTTGAGGCCAAATGATTGTAGCGTTTTGAGGGTGAAAATCCAATGGACTTCACTCAGGCAGCACTGTTCCGTAGTGGTAGGTAGTTCCGGATCAGAGTATAGGACCTGTATAATACGGTAGCGAATGTTGGATATCGAGTGATTGTTGCCATTGAAGTGGATGGCAATAGGAATGTCCCGTGTGTGTTTAATATCCGCCGGGTGTTCTCTGATGCGGATATGGAAATGTCTTTTAGTTTCACCAACATACTATTTGTCGCAATGGTGACAGTGGAAAGGGTAAATGCAATTCCTCGTCATGCAGTTTGTGCTGCGTGAATCTTTAAAGCGCTTTTGAATGATTCTTTTGTTATAAGTTTGTTGAAGGCATTGTCTGTAACGTCCAAGCACTGTATTGATTGCTACCAGTAGTGTTTCAGTTTCATCAGGGTCCCCAGTGGGAAACCGTTCTTTGGCGGCGCTCACTTGGTAGGTGACCATAGCATGGTCCAAAATAATTTGTAAGATTTCTCCACCCGCTCTGATGAGTGTATCTTGTGACATGCTTTGGTAACATCGGTGTGGATGGCGCATGATTTGGGTATGGTGGGTCTTAATCCTGTTGGTGTTAAGTTGAAGGAGATGCATTTTTCTAAGAATAGGTTCTAGTGCTCGAGCTTGAGCTGTTTTATGCACAAATTTCTAATAGTTCTGTATAAAGGTTTGTTAATCTTGCTGATTGTGCTTACTGGATTGGTGTGCTGTCTTTTTGTTTGGCGTTCATCAGTGTCCAACATAATAACAGTGGTATTGCTGAGGCTGGATGTAAGACTGAGGGTGCTAATAGAATCTGTGAACGTAATATTATTTGCCATAATCATAACAGGTCTAAATTTATTGAACAATATAAAAAAACCCACAGCCTACCCCCTTATCAATCAAATCAAAAATCAATAATTGTATAATGTACCATAGCTGAACTTCTTTGCCACTGTGCAGCAAGTTGAGGCCACATTCTTGCAGTGAGTGTATCTGTATGCTCGTACAGTTTTTAAAGACTGTTGTTCTGTTCAGCGAGTTTAACGAAGAAGCCTTTTCAGAAATGGTCCTCTGTCTTTAATGTCTGAGGTCAGGTTATATAAACAAAGAGTTTCATGCAAACCATGTATATAGAAAATCTACTTCCAAGATATAAACTCTAAGCGAAATGTTCACTAAATCATGCATTTTGCTTATAATACCTTTCTTCAGAGAAAACTGCAATGCAAACCTGTTAAATGAATACTAACTTTTATTATTATGCCCCCCGACTTTGGTCAGGTGGCATATAGTGATTGAAGTGTGCGTGTGTCTGTCCGTGTGTGTGTGTCCGAGCCAATAACTTGAAAACGGTTAGGGCCACAATCATCAAACTTCATACAATTATAAAGGACCATGGGAGGATGTGTCACACAATATAGCCAGGTTCGTACCTTCAAGGTCAAGGTCACATTTCAAGGTCACACTAAATATTGGTCAATATTCGTGTCTCAGCCATAACTCAGAAACGAGTCATAGTACAATTGTTAAACTTTTTACAAATATTATGTACAGTCAGAAGGTGTGTCACATATAATAGTTTCCGCCGCATCTGCAAGGTGGAGGTCACAATTGACCTTCATATGTTCAGGGTCGCAAATCGTGTCTCAAGAATAACTCCAAAACTATTAGGGCTACAATCATCTAACATCACTCAATTATAAAGGACAATGGGTGGATGTGTCACGCACCACAGCCAGGTTCGTAAGGTCAAGGTCACACTTCAAGGGCGCACTGAATACGGTTAGGGACAGAGTCATCAAACTTCACACAATTATAAAGGACCATGGGAGGATGTGTCACACACCATAGCCGGGTTCGTACCTTCAAGGTCAAGGTCACATTTCAAGGTCACACTAAAAATTGGTCAATATTCGTGTCTCAGCCATAACTCAGAAACGAGTCATAGTACAATTGTTAAACTTTTTACAAATATTATGTACAGTCAGAAGGTGTGTCGCATATAATAGTTTCCGCCGCATCTGCAAGGTGGAGGTCACAATTGACCTTCATATGTTCAGGCTCGCAAATCGTGTCTCAAGAATAACTCCAAAACTATTAGGGCTACAATCATCTAACATCACTCAATTATAAAGGACAATGGGTGGATGTGTCACGCACCACAGCCAGGTTCGTAAGGTCAAGGTCACACTTCAAGGGCGCACTGAATACGGTTAGGGACAGAGTCATCAAACTTCACACAATTATAAAGGACCATGGGAGGATGTGTCACACACCATAACTGGGTTCGTACCTTCAAGGTCAGGTCACATTTCAAGGTCACATTAAAAATCGGTCAATATTCATGTCTCAGCCATAACTCAGAAACGAGTCATAGTACAATTGTTAAACTTTTTACAAATGTTAAGGACAGTCAGAAGGTGTGTCGCATATAATAGTTTCCACCGCATCTGCAAGGTGGAGGTCACAATTGACCTTCATATGTGCAGGGTCGCAAATCGTGTCTCAAGAATAACTCCAAAACTATTAGGGCTACAATCATATAACATCACTCAATTATAAAGGACAATGGGTGGATGTGTCACGCACCACAGCCAGGTTCATAAGGTCAAGGTCACACTTCAAGGTCGCACTGAATACGGTTAGGGCCAGAGTCATCAAACTTCACACAATTATAAAGGACCATGGGAGGATGTGTCACACACCATAACTGGGTTCGTACCTTCAAGGTCAGGTCACATTTCAAGGTCACACTAAAAATCGGTCAATATTCGTGTCTCAGCCATAACTCAGAAACAAATCATAGTACAATTGTTAAACTTTTTACAAATGTTAAGGACAGTCAGAAGGTGTGTTGCATATAATAGTTTCCACCGCATCTGCAAGGTGAAGGTCACAAGGGGGCATGTGTTACCTTAGTAACATTCTTCTTGTAGATACAATACTTTGATCACAAAAGCATTACCTCTTTCGATTGGACCGCTGCAGGATTATGATGTGATCCCAACATGTTTTGACCCTTAACTCCTGATAATGCCACAAACGCCATCTTCTTTATTGTTTTGAAAAAGTTACCCAAAGTGTATTTTTTCTGGAGATCTCAACCGGTAGGCTGCATTTATCTATCTTTGCAGTGTTTAACATCATTGTTGGCTGCCTGTACAGGCAGCCAACAATGATGTAGAAACACTTAATTCATATGCACTGTGAACATGCATATACAGTAGTAATTGTCATAAAAAATGGTCTGAGGCCTTAAGGGTAAAACCAGTAGACAGAGATTTTCAAAAATTGAAAATTTCAAAATTAGCACTGAATCCTGAAAACAAATTGAAATAGCTTATGGGATGTAATGTTTTCTCATTTCTTTTTCGACATGTAAGATCTACCATGTTGTGGGCAGAAAAGCTGATACGATTTCAGCTAGATAGTAAATGAGTTAAAATCTTGTCGAAATTCTGTGTGCACATTTGCAATGACAGTAGTACTGCAATAGTTAGTTAAGAATTCAAGAAATGTAGCAGAATTTGCATAAATTCCCCAATATCTCTGTAAAACAAGATAAAATGGATTAAATGCCAACATACATTGAACATTTTGAGAGCAAAAATGCTTGAAATACAGAGGTCCAATCTCAGTGAGCTTGCTCCATTGAGAGGTCATAAACTTATTTTCTGAAGTGTAAGATTGAAAAGTAGGCAAATTCGTTAAAGCTGGAAAGTTTCCTTGAATTAAACTGGTGAACTATTTTATTTCTTCCTTTAACTAACTTTTTCAGACATATGCCAGGACATGCCAGCAGAGAAATTTTGATCATTTTAGGAAGTTTGACAACCTGTGATCCTGGTGATGTGAATATTTCTGTTAAGGTAATAACCTATTTGATATACGGTGATTTAAGTTCAGTACTGCTGAATTTTCTCATCTCCTTTTTGAATTTAGCAAATAAAGAAGTGTTATGTGTTCGACAGAGGCAGTAAGTAGTCACAAGATAATATATGAGATAGATTAATTTTATTCTTGTCTATCTTCGTGGGAACCCTGCGAACTGAAGTACTGTTTTTTACTGTGAAAATAGGACCCAGTCAACAATGCTTGTTTTGAAAGTTTGGGCAACATGGCTCTAAACACTTGACTGAACTTGACTATATCTCCATGCTTTGGTCACTATTGGCCATTGTGCAGAAGTAAATGCAGAAGTAGGTGGCCTTAAACACCAATAAATAAATAATTATTCTTGTCTAACTACAGCAGTTACTACATTAAAACATCAGATTTGGCCTCTCAGTGCAGATTTTATGTTTCTGAGGTCTTTTCTTTTTTATAAAAATGCAATTCAGCAAGCATTTTTTATTTTGTTTTATTTTTGTAATTACTTCTTTACACTGCTTCAAATTCATGTGAGAACCAGAATTACTGTAATTGATTCTCTCAAGTAAAACAGTGAGAGGACAACTTTGATTCACACAAACTGTTCATTTGCGTCTTGTCATTGATTCTAAAAGCTGCTTTAAAAAGCCTGGAGAATTTTCATTCCTTGTTCCCCCATAATAAAAAGTAACAAAATTTCACATAGCAGTGGTGTCTAGTGAAGTCTTGGCTGCCTAATTAGGCAGCCAAGACTTCACTATACCCCACTGACAAGGTACTTTAATTTTCATCAGCTAGACCTCCAAAAGCCTGAATGTTGGAACGAGTGTTCTACACTGACATGCCTGACAAAAAACTCACCCAAATTGAAACTGTGTCCTTAAAGGTTAAGTAACTATATAAATATGATTTTGCGTTTTACTTCATGATACACTCTCAAGGGTATAACAGTACTCTCATATTCTAAATATTTAAGAACTGAAAATTGATTCCCGCAATAGGACTTCATGAGAATATTCTTTAAAAATCTTTTCTCCAGAACCACCAGTCAGAAAGTTTTGATGTATAGAATACAACATCCCTGGGAGTGTGGGGCAGGGTGGGGAGGGGGGGGGGAATTTCATGTTTGTTCAAATAAAGTCACTTGAGTAATATTTGGGCTCCCTATTGGAGCCTGAATTCTAAGTTGATATGAAAGAGGAATATTTTTTAAAATGTTCTACTCCAGAACCACCATTCAGAATCTTTTGATATTTGATATACAACACCCAAGGATGCGGTTGGGAGGAGATAGCTCAGATTCAAGCTTGTTTGGACTTCCTGTAACCCCAAATTTTAACATACTAGTAGTGTAATATGACAAATAATCTTTAAAAAAAAAATTTCTTCTTTAGATCCACAGTTCACAATCTATGGTGTAAAGCATTATTGGTTTGAGAGTCAGATTCAGATTTGTTCAAGTTATGAGCTCTCTGGTATTGCATTACTGGAATTCTGAACATTATTTCTGTGGTAGCATCTTAATACTAGAGAAAATCACCAGAAATGGACCACAGAGTTATAAATAATTACATGCCAACAATTATATCTTTGCCTTGTTATAATTTATGGGAGAGTGCAGGTGCACACCCATCAATTAAAAGAGGACTCCTTCAAACATACACTACTCACCTCCCTCCCCCCCCCCCCCCTATTCATTGACAAAAATTATACATGAAAGGACACTGTGTGCATTATTTATTTGTTTATTATACGCCCGTTTGAAAAACAGGACGTATTATGTAAATGGTCTCGCCGTCAGTCTGTTCGTCCGTCTGTCCATCCGTGGACACATTTCATTTCCGGACGATAACTTTAGTTGTAATGGTTTGAGCTGAGTTAAATTTGGCTTATGGATTTAGAACAACAAAATACAGATTGGGTTCGATTTCCGTCTTTAGCGGCCCATTTTTAGTAGAGTGAAGTTTATTTATGAGAATTTTGCCCAAGTTCTTGTTTCCGGACGATAACTTTAGTTGTAATCGTTTGAGATGAGTTAAATTTGGCATGTGGAGTTAGTACAACAAAATACAGGTTGGGTTTGATTTCCGTCTTTAGCAGCCCATTTTTATTTACATATGTTCTCACTCTCTTGGGCAGAACTCAGTCAAAAGTTCTTACATTTCAATAATATTTGGTATGGTTCACCACCTAGTCTCCTTGCTGTACAAACTGAGGAACATTACCCTCAAAATACATGTCAAGCTGTATTTTTATTTTGTGTATGCCCCATTACATGAGATACAGCACTTGGCACTGTCAACAGTGCAATGGAACCCTGTTAATTGAATAGCCACTTTGCCAATGAAAATTATTCAATTAATATGAGTATTCAGTTAACAGATTTTGGTCACTTTCCTGTATTCTAGAGATAAACTGTGCATTTATTCTATTATATCTTGTTTGACATAGCTCATAGAGCTCAGACAAAAACATATAATAGATTAGTTGTCTGTATTGGATGTACTGAGGCCAAATATGTCTATAAACATAGGGAATTTGGTGATAATCACTGATTATCAAGGAAATTTTTCAACATATTACAAAATTTTCATTCAATTAACAGGAGTCTACTCTATTACCTAAATGCTATTAACATGTCTAAATTGTACATGACAACCAAAAAAAACTGGGCGTATTTTGCCACGCCTCAGCCAGCGGTGCTCTTGTTTATTGGAGAGCAATGACACTTTTAACAGTCTGGGCTATATCAAATTGTACAAATTTATGGGTAGAGGAAGCCAGAGTACTCACAGAGAAGCACCCTGCAAAGCTGAATAACTGTCGCACTCTCTAATTTATCATCCTTGCACAAGCAGGGTTAGAATTGGTTGAAGGCAAGCGAACTGTGGCATACAGTGCATCAACCACAGATGTACAATATACCAACATAAGATTTACTTTCAACAGTGCTTCCAGCCATAAAATTGTCCGACATGATATGATCCTGGCCCTTGAAAGTGCCATTAATCCCTAATGAACATATAAACAAACTAAAAACTATACACATTAGAGGTTTTATGTGTCAAATATGTAGATTGGTAGGAATGATCCTTAGCAAAATGTGATTAGTGTAGTAAATAGCTTCATGTCAAAGATAATATGCAGCACATCCATGCATTATGAAGCCTTTAAGATGTATTACCTACACTCCACAATAAAACACAAATATGGTCTTCCAGCACTCAACCAGTTAACTTTGATAATGTTTCTGACGTAAACCATTTATTTTTTTTTAAGCTTGCATTGGTACATGTAATAAAACGAGAGTATGTGGCCACCAAAATGACCAGAAACTGTTTTCTTTTTATCTTTTTTGGCCTTATACAATCACTTTTTTGATGTGTTTAAATACCCCCCCCCCCCCCAAGCTATTTCAAATCATTTTACTTATTCACTTATAATTTAACCCTTTGAACTCTAGTTGTATATTCCAGTCTAGTTCAATGGCAGCAATTAGAAGAGTCCATATTCATTATTTGGGGTAGGCAAATCAATATTTTCAACGAGCTGCCTAGGGGCTGCACTTTGAAAATATTGATTGGTCTACCCCACACATTTACTGAACAGCCATCCTATTTAATGATGTTATGACGTAATATGTTCCTGGCTGGAAAAGCGACCTCTGGGGTTCAAAGGGTTAAAAAATCAGGCTTTCTTTCTGAGACATAGAAAAGGACATTTTTATACATATGAATCAAATTATCTGTTTTTCTTTACAATATTTTGATACGACAACCAATGGCCCAGACTAGCTGGTGCTAACTCCAATTAATCCAGGGCCAAATACAAATTTTGCCCCCAATCCCCAAAATTTGCATGCAAAACCGAAAAGATAGAGTCCTAGATCGTCCTCCATACTTTTTAGATCTCTGCATGCACAGTATCCAGGAAGGTACCGAAATTGGTGCCAGCCATCATTCTTTGTTTGGCCCTAAAGTCTGCAACATTCAACTGACATCTGTGCTTTTAAATCTCCTTTTTTGAGGATGCCAGACACAAATCAATGGTAAAATTGGTGGATCCAAGGACATAAATGGATGATGGAAGTGAACAACGGTGGTTAGAAACATTCAGGGCTGTAACTTTATAATTTTTATAAAAATTATTTCATGTTTCCCAATTTCGGGACATGTGCCTGACGTCATCATTCTTGCTGATGATTTATCCACTGTTTGTTAAGTGTTCCTTCCCTATCCCTCTTGAAGCCCTCCTGTTAAACTCCCAAGCTTTTTGGCTTACTTTTATCGAAATTTTGTATTAAATTTCTTGGGAGTTTAACGTGCGTAACAGAATGTTTATTCTGTTTATCCCCATGGTTACGTCCTCACCCTAGGGGTGTTGGGTCGTTTGGGTCATGCATCTTCTATCTGATGTATCGTTTTTTCTTCGTTTGAAGATTTTGCTTTACATCTGGTAGCTTTTAAATCGGTTACTGACTTTGGGCCTTTTTTCTGTGCCTGATGTCTTGTTTCCATTTTTTTCCTTGACGTTGTTTACATTGGCAACGTCCTTAAATGTATGTAGTATTTAGTTATTATTATTACTGTAGGATTGTTGTAAGATACATTATTTAATATTCCGGTAGTGTAGCAATAATTTTTGGAATTTTGTCCACACTTAGGCTCTATCAGGATACCCTTGGGCTCTTCATGTTCCCTTTAGGAACTTGGGCTTTTGTCAAAATTTTTACGAAAAATTTTTTGAATTTAATTTTTCGATTTCGATTTTGATTGTTGTTTATTATGTATCTTTATCATATATTTATTGTGGAGTTTGCATGGGTATGATCGATTTAGTTTTGATTAATTATGAAAGCTTATTGCTCAAAATGCAAGGCCAGGAAGTCTTCCTCAGATTTACATGCGTGTTGCCTTGCCTGTAGTCGATGTACTCCTGCAGATTCTTGTTCTACATGTGTCAATTGGGATGACAAATGTGGGAAATGTGTGTCACGGTGCATTGTTAGCAGTGAGAGGCCTATGACGGTACTCTCACCGCAAGGTCATTCAAGTTTTTCAGCTTCTTTTTCAGAGGAACAAGAACATGGTGATGGTAATGTGACACCCACCAAAAGTGTGCTATCGTCGTCACACTCTGATGAGCAAACAGAGCTAGCTGCTAAGGTGCTCATGAATATTAGGCAAGGGATAAGGCCACTGGGCGGTGGTCTTAATCCTTTGCCGGCAGCTAGATCGACTGGTGAAGTGGTAACTCCGTCCGTGGGAGCCGTAAGACTGGGTATGTCCATTGTGGTCGAAGGAAGTGTAGTGGGTAGAGCAAGCACCTTGAAAACAAAAGCTCTACCAGCGATGATGGAACTAGGGAGGAAGCCAGCAAGTTTCTTGTCTGGAGGCTCGGCGAGGTCTGAAAAGGCCGCGAGCGGGAGAGGTCCCTCTCTAACCCAGCAACATCTGGGGCCAGATGTTGTTATGAAAAACTTGCACGGGCCGGAGCATACATCCACTCCTACTGCTCGGGACGCTCCGCCTAGATTGCAGCCGGCCTCCGCTACTGTCACAGCTTCTTCTGCTATGATAACTAAGCGCACATGACTGAATCTTAGCTACCTGACTTCGGATATCCAGCCAGCTGCGCGGAGTAGGAACGACTCTTCGCCCGTGAAGTCGGACCATCTGGTAGCTAGGGAATCGAGGCTTTGATCATCGGGACGTTCTGAGAAGAGATCCATCTCAGAACGCCATCCCAGTAGCGGCAAGCGGCTAAGAAACAGAAAACCACTGCTCCTCAAGCCTCGGTGATGGACAGATTGCACAGCTGATCGCAGCATTCCAGCAAGTGCGGGAGCAGCCTCCCTCAGACTCCGAAAATGAGCTGTCGGACGGTGCTGGTTCGGTCCAGTCATCTGTTCACGCAGATGCAATGGACCAAGATTCTCAACTGATTCAATCGGATGGTGGAAGGGATAAGGAAGAGGATTACCCTTCCCTTTCGGAACAACATATGGTTGCAATGGAATTTATCCATCAATACTATCCTGAGTTTGTTCCACCGAATCAGCAAGCTGCGACAACAAGGGAGAAACCGCAGACGCAGACTTTATATGGAGGAAGGAAGAAGTTCTTTCTTTCCCAGTTAAGTCTAGGCAGGTGTCGCAGGCCTTCGGACCTGTAGACGACGCCATATTTAACCTCTCGAGTGTGAGGAAAAAAGGCGGTTTCTTGTCAACATCTTCCATAAATATGCCGTTCCTTGGGCCAGTTTTCATTTAAAACGGTTGGAGAAGATGATCAGAGAGCTCCACTGCATTTGGATGAGCAGGCCGGGGATTTAGACATATCCTTACCTGCTTCATTCAACATTCGCTCAGATGTAATGGAAACTGCAATTTCATCGAAGAGAGCAAATTTGGACGCTATGTCCTATGCAGATCACCTTACCAGAGCTATTGCACAACGTCTCAATGGGAAGGAATTTGAGGATGTGTCTACCTCGCTTAGAGTTCTTTTCAGGGCAATCGTGTATGCCACGTATAACCCTGCTCTGACAGTGGCTAATCTGGAGTTAATTAGACATGATGCTGCCCTTGCATCGTCATTACTTATAGAAGACAAGGTGAAAAGCTCCAGTCTCCGGACATACTATCTTTGACGACAAGCTTTCGTTAGTATATGGACAGGCTACTGAGAAAGCATCCAGTTCTCTGCTCTTGGAAGTCGGCGTCTCAACAGCCTGCTTCAGCAGACCGGGGTAAGCGAGGACATTCCAAATCAGAATCATCAAAAGGGAACTCCTCGTGAGGGTACAAGAAACCTTCATACAATTACTCTGGAGATCATCAATACAGCGACTCGGAAAATGGGCGTAGGTCTGATCGGGGTTATCGGTCAGGTGCCCCTAAGCTGACGGGGCGAGGATCTTTGCAGGGAGGACGTAGTTTCTCCTCCCGTAAGCCTTGCAGGTCCTACAGGTGATGGTCAAGACCTCTATTGCTTGCCAGTTGGTGGAAGGTTATCAAACTTCACGAAAAACTGGATAGCAGTCACGGAAGATCAGTGGGTGAGAAGTGTAGTCTCGGACGGTCTACGGCTATCATTCCGAGCGAAACCCCCACTAATGAGATGTCCGCGTTGGACAAATCTTCCGGGGGATTCTTTCAAAAGAGAGTCTCTCCTAGCAGAGGTACAGGCTCTCTTATTAAAGGAAGCAATAGAGGTCGTCGAGAATCAAAATTCTCAGGGTTTTTACAGTCACCTGTTCCTCGTACCGAAGCCAGATGGCTCGTTCTGACCGGTAATAGACTTGAGCTGGATAAACAAGCTTATCGTGGCTCCAAAGTTCTATATGGAAACCATTCGGTTGGTAAAAGCGAGCATTCAAGTTAACGACTATGCAGCAAGCATAGATCTAAAGGATGCTTAATTTCATGTCTTGGTACATCCGGCATTCAGAAAGTACCTGCAGTTCGCCGTACAAGGGAAGGTTTATCAGTTCACAGCAATGTACTTTGGTTTGAACCTGGTTCCCTGGGTATTCACTCGAATAATGAACTCGGTAATGTCATACTTCCGAGCTCATTCGTCTGCGGTAACATCGGCTTACTTGGACGACATTCTGCAGAGATACGGCAACAGAATTAGACTTCAGAACGTTGTTCAGAGTCTACATCTATTGCTCCGGCATCTCGGTTTCATCGTAAACGAGAAAAAGTCGGATCTAGCTCTGTCCAAGCCGTTCACTCACTTGGGAATGAGCTTCGAGACTCACAACAATCTGGTTCGTCTGCCTTTACCCAGAGTGAAATGAGTCAGTTGTTACGCTTGCCTTTGTCTACACTCAGACGCATTATCAGTGATGGAATTCATGTGACTGATGGGGCTGAGCGGAGCGGCTGCGGATCTTATTCCGATGGGCTGCCTGCGCACGCGTCCCCTCCAGATATTTTTTACTCAGAACTGGAGTGTGAAGATGCATTTGCTCGAAACCAGTATTGTTTTAACGGATCTAGTAAAACAAAAGTTCAGATTTGGGCAGATCTTCTGTGGTTAACTCAGGGCTCTCGGTTCCTAGAGAAGCACATAAACATCAAAGAGATGATGTCAATATGGCTAGCACTACATCACTGGATTCGCCTAATAGCGAACACCCACATTCAAATTCTGGTGGACAATTCGACAGTAGTTGCTTACCCCAGGAACCAGGGCAGCACTTACTCGATTCCATTATGCGAATTAACAGAGAAGATTCTCCTACATGTCATGAATCATGATGTTCATCTCTCTGTCCATCATATAGCAGATGATCTGAACGTATTAGCAGACTCGCTCTCTCGAAAAGGGTGCCTCTTGCCATCGGAGTGGACTCTCAACAAGCGAATATTCAGACAGATTTGCTGTCAGTGGGATCGTCCCATGATAGATCTTTTTGCGACACACCTGAACAATCAGTTACCAACGTTTGTGTCACCATGCCCAGATTATAAGCGTATGCAGTAGACGCTCTGTCAATTTCATGGGATGGAATGATAGGATACGCATATCCTCCAACTCCGTTGATTCAGCAGATTCTGTTAAAGATCAAACTTGTTGCAAAATCCTGCTAGTAGCACCTTTGTTGTCACAGAAACCTTGTAACAATCTTCTCAGGTGTCTGTTATGGGACATTCCCCGGAAGCTTTCTCCACGAGAGGATCTTCTTTATCAGGGGAAATCACGCGCACTGCATCACAACCCGGAAGGTCTTAACCTTCACGTATTTCCATTCTGCGGTCCTTCCTGCACGGGAAACAGTTTACAGGACATGCAGTGGATGCAATTTCTAACTGCAGGAGGTCGTCCTCTTCGTTGAACTCTGCAGCGAAGTGGAGGGTTTTCTTCCGTTGCTGTAAGGATCAGTCGATAGACGTATACGATCGATCCATCCATACTAAATATTTCCTGGTCTATTTGTTTGACAATCTCAAACTGCAGCCTGTCACTATTAAGGACTATAGGTCTGTGTTATCAGATACTTACGCTCATCATGATAATTTGGCTATTAGATCAAATACTTCATTATCCAAGCTAGTTAGAAATTTCTCTATCAATAGACCTAGAACTCTCAGATTAATTCCTAAGTGGAATTTGGCTTGGGTTCTGTTGAAGTTCAAAGAAGCACCTTTTAAGTCATTGGACATCGTAGAGTTCAAATTCTTGACCTATAAAACGGTGTTTCTATTAGCCTTTTTTCTCTTATGATCATCTGGCTTTATAGTGAAAAGCAAGGGAGGACCTCCTCCAGTGTCAGTAGTCCTGAGTCGGTGCTGGGATGGTTTTAAAGTGTAGCTCGGTGTGAAGCAATAACTATATTTTTATACTGTACCAATGACCCAGACATAGCTGGTGCTAACTCTTAAAATATAGGGCCAAACACAAATTTTGCCCCCCAATCCCCAAAATTTGCATCTAAAACTAAAGAAAACATGTCCTGAAAGGCCCTCCACACCTCGCCCCCACTGCGCATGCGCAGTGTCCAGGACGTTCCGAAATTGGCGCCATTTATCATTCTAAGTTTGGCCCTTCATCAGTTAACATCTGACTGATCTTTGTGCTTTTAAATCTCAGTTTAAATGATGCCAGACACATAAATATTAGTGAAATGGTGATTCTAAGGAGGATAGAAAAGGAGGAGAGGAAAAGAATGTGTGACAGAATATTATCAGGGCTGTAACTTAAAATTTTTTAATGAAATTATGTTAAGTTACCTATTTTCAAGGCAGCAGCCATTTTGTTGTCATTCTGATTATTTAGTTACACTGTTTTTTCAAGTGTTTTTCCTCTCTCCCTGTCCTTTAAGTTCCCCCTTGCTATTCTCCCATGCTTTTGGCATAGTTTCTGTAATTATTATTACTAAAATTTCTTGGGAGTTTTAGCTTAATAACAGAATGAATTCTGTTCTTTCCCCATGTTTACGTCTTCACCTACGGGTGGTTAGGCGTTGTGTTCTGCATCTACCATCTGATGTTCTGCAGTTTCTTCCCTGGAAGTCTCTGTTTTGCATCAGATGGTGTATTTTTGGTAACTGATTTCGGGCCTGGGTGCCTGGAGTCTTATTTTAGTGTTTTTACACTCATTGTTTACATTTACAACAGCCCTCTGTGTGAGGGGGGGATTTCTAAATAATAATATCTTTATGTTATTTTAATCATAACTAGATACATTATTATTGTTCGTAAGTGTTGAATAAATTGTTTAAAATATTTTTAAAATTTTTGTCCACACTTAGGCTTGGGATCCATTGGGGCTCAACGTTACTTTTCAGAAACTTGGGCTGTTCTGAAAAAATATTTTTTCAAAATATTTTGATTTCAATTATTTTTTCTATATTAATGGATCATATTATTATTATGTATTTGATTGCCAGGGGTTAGTGCGAGTACCAGGACTTGTTTTCTTTTCTCATTGAAAGGATATTGATCAATTGTTTTAGGAGGAAGTCTTCCTCTGACCTTATTATCATTCTATATGTGGTCAGTGTACTCGCATTAACTCCTGTTCTGTATCGTATGATTTCGATGACAATATGGGAAGCGTATGTCACGGTATGTTGTTGGGGATTTGGACACTCCGGTCCTTTCCCCGCAGGGTCACTCTACTTTATCAATTTCTATTTCAGACGATCAAGATTAGGGTGATGTATCTGTGATGTCTTCCAACAGTGTGCCTCCGTCGTCACAATTAATGAAGGGCTAGCGGAAAAGTGCTCATGTAATACGCCAATTGCCTAAGAGGACCCTAGTAGGTTCGACGGCCTTTGACGTCCGCTAGCTCGCCCGGTGTAGCGTCCATTCACCGAATGGTTCGGCAGCCGGGTTCGTCCGTTGCGGTCTAGAAGGAATTTTGGGGTGATGCGAGCACTATAAAATTAACTTAATGCACACCCAGTGACGGCGGATCGGAGGGAGAACGGAGGAAGCCTTTTAGTCCGGTTCATAGCTCGTTCCGGTCCATCCGGACGGCAAGCGAGAGAGGCCCCTCTCTCGTTCAACAACATCTGGCCCCAGATGTTGTGGTACAAATGTGTTGTTAGCGGAGCATACGTCCGTCGCTCGGGACGCTCCGTTGTATAGGCAGTCCGCTGAGACTGCTAAGGCTTCCTCTTCTCATCAGCGCACACGACCGCACCTTGGCTGCGTGACCGCCGATATATTACCAGCTTCGCCGATCAAGGATTCTTCGGCGACCAGGTCACACCATCCGGCAGCCAGGGATTCGAGACCGATGGACTCCGGACGTTCGCATAGGAAGTATGCGGGAGCCATCTGATGCGGAGCTGCCCTCGGCGAAGCACCGATAGACTGCGCCTCCGCAGGTCTCGACGCCGGACATTCTTGTGCACATAGCACAGCTTATCGCAGCATCCCAGCAGCCGACAGAAACGGTGTCGGATCGAGAATTATCCGACAGCGCTGGGTCGGTAGCCGGGGACTCGAGGCCTGCAGACTCCGGACGTTCGCACAGGAAGTGTGCGGGAGTCAACGTACACGGAGCTTCCAGCGGCAATGCATCGTAAGTCCGCTACGGCACAGGCCTCGGGAACGGACGTGCTTTCCTTAATAGCACAGTTTATCGCAGCATCCCAGCATCAACTGAATCTGTCGCATATATTTTATCCGACGATGCTGGGTCGGGACGCTCCGCGGAAGCGGGTACGGACGTCCGAAAGTTTCATCCGGTCCGACGGGATACCGAAAGGGATTCGGTGGATTTCAAGCTTTCCCTTTCGGAACAACATATGCTGCGATGCCGGATAAGAAACTGATAGCGTCGGTGGACTTAGAAATTTTTGGTTCGGTTCAGGGACATCGTCCCTCAGTTCCGACATAATCCAATAATGTCACACAAACTTTCGAATTATTGAACGACGCTATATATATTATTATTTTATGCTTGCTATCCAAGCATTTCTGGTTTCTTGTTCGAAGAGTTATGGAGATGTCTTTCAAAAGTGTGCCTCTGTCGTCATAGTTAATGAAGAGTTAGCGGCAATAAGTGCTCATGGAATATGTCTATCGCTTACGGAATGACATTCGCTAGCTCACCCGGTGTAGCATACATTCATCGAATGGTTCGGCTGCCGGGTTCGTCCGTTGCGGTCTAGGAAGGAGATTTGGGTGATGCGAGCACTTTAATTACTTTAGTACTCACCCAGTGACGGCAGATTGAGGACAGATCGGAGGAAGCCAACAACATAGGGGACCGCATGTTGTGGTTCAGATATTTTACATTCGGAGCATATGTCCGTTGCTCGGGACGCTCCGTTATATTGACAGTCCGAGAGACTGTCTTTAATGCTTCCTCATCCTCACAGCAGGGCACACGACCGCACATTGGCTACGTGACCTCGAGTATCCGATCAGTTTCGGCATTCAGTGATTCCACAGCGAATAGGTCGCGCCATCCGGTAGCCAAGGGACACGAGGCCTATACACTCCGTTCGCTCGCATATTGGAAGTATGCACGGGGTAACGATCTCGGAGCTTCCTGCGGCAATGCATCGTAAGACCGCTGCTCCTCAGGCCTCGGTGACGGACGTGCTATCCGAGTTAGCACAGTTGTTTCGCAGCATCCCAGCAATTGACGGTTTCTCGGTCGAATCAGGAATTATCCGACGGCGCTGGGTCGGTGCGGTCCGCGGTTGCATCAAGCTACGGACGACCGAACGCTTTATAGGGTCCGACAGGATGGCGAAAGGGATTCGAAAGATTTCGAGTTTTCCCTTTAGTAGTATCGGAAGATGCCTTTCATATCTTCTGGCATTTCTTCCAGTGATTATTTTTCGGACTTCATTGCTGCGATCTTGGATAAGAGACTTATAGCGTCATTGGACTCGGATTTTTCGATCGGTACAGGGACTTTGTCCCTGACTTACCGACGCAGTCCAATATTGTCATTACAACATGTGTTTTATTTTTCGACGCTATATATTATATATATATATACAAGCCTGCTACTAAGCATGATAGTTTAGTTTCTTGTCCGCGTGGCTCATTTCTGCCATTTTATCTTTTTTACATATAGTTTATTTTGGCAGAGCAGGGCAAACCGAGAGTTCATATGCGTCTAGACGGTGTGATTAAAGACTGCATATATTCTTTTTCGCCGTTTATGTCTTTTCCAATTTCAATATTGGGAACGACATTATGTATAGTAGACTTAACTTAGACGCTTTATTATACGTAATCCGCCTTACTGAGGCGTTATCATTACGTCTTCAAGAAAAGATTTACGGGATATTATTCTCAATGTAATTTCTTTTGAGGGCAGTATTTTGTTCACGTATAACTCCGCCCTTCAGTGGCTGATTGGAGTGTTTAGACGTGATGCAGCCCTAGCTACATCCACGCGTGGATAGTAGGTTAAGAACTCTCTCAGAGTCGCTTCGTTCTCGGAGGAGCTTCTCTTCGACGGCAACTTTCCGGCAATCCATGAATTGCTTGGTTTATACATTCTCTTGTCTATCTACTGTTACAAGAGATTCAGACTGGGGCAAACATTCGGTGGTTGACTCAGAGAGTGCCGCCGCAGTTGCCGGACCCTAGTGTGGCTGTTATGACGGTTGCCAGTCAAACAGATTGGGATATATACTGATCCCTACGGATTCGAAGTGCCAGGGTCTTTGGGTTCCGCAGTCTTTTAGCTATCAGTTTAACTTCCGCGGAATAATGTTTTTTAGGCTTGCTTTATGTCATTGCATGAACATTATTCAGAAATGCATGCCCAAATTCCTGTCCTTTAATTCGACAGTAGTGGCGTATCTCCGGAACCAGGGAGGCACTCTTTCGTTTCCGTTATTCAATTTAATGGAAAGAATCCGTCTGTTGGTTATAGTACACCAAGTTCAGTTTTGGTCCGTCATATTCGGGGTCGTCTGATTGTTTTATCGCACTCCCGTTCTCTTACGGGTCGCTTGTTGCTGTCAGAATGGACTCTCAACAAACAAGTATTTAATCAGATTTGCTATCTATGGGAGCGCCCAATGATGTTTTATTATGACACAGCTTGCTAATCAATTGCAGACGTATGTGTTGGCTTGTCCAGATCTCTGAGCTAATACTGTTAACGCTCTATTGATCTATAGGACGCAATGATAGGATACGCGTATCCTCCGGCGCTGTTGTTTTAGCAGGTATTGCTAAGATAAACAACCACAATACATTTCTGTTGATAGCATCTCTATCTTCACAGAGATCATGAGTAATTTACTCTCTTGTCTACTGTGGATCTTAACGTGAAATCTTCCTCTATGTGAGGATCTTTTTTCACTGGGTAAATCGTGTCATCTTTATCACAACCAGCAAGGTCGCAACCTTCATGTATTCCGTTGTGTGGTCCGTATTGCATTGTAAGCACTGTACTGGACGAGCTTTGGACGCGATTTCTTACTATAGGAGATCCTCTTCTTCGCTATTCTATGCGACTAAAGTGGAGGCTCTTCCGTCGTGGTGTAGGGATCATTATGTTCATATGGTTGATCCCTCCATACTACGCATTGCTAGTTTTTAGTATACTTGTTTCACAAGATCTACTGCAGCCTGTTGTTATTTAGGTTATAGGTTTATGTTACCTCATACCTATGCACTCTACGATAGTTTACAATTGAGTCTTTTGTCTCTTTATCTAAGTCAGTTAGTAACTTTTTGATAAATAGACTTAGAATCTTTAGATTAAATTCCTATACGGATTTTAACTTCGGTTCTTATTTAGCTAAGTAATCATTTGAGCCTCTGGAAACAGTAGTTTTCAAATTCTGACCTTTTAGACAGTAATTCTGTTGGTTTCTCTTTTACTGTAGAGTCAGTGAGTTTCATGCACTATCGATGGATGATTTTCACTTTCATAGTTTCGGAATCAATACTTCCGTTACTATTTAGGTTGGATTGTTGCATAAGAGTTAGGCTCCTATTATCCGGAACCTATTATTTTAAGGTCCTTCCGTCTTCGTATGGGCATAGGCCTTTACTCTTTCCGGGTACAGTTTATGTATTTATAAACAGATATCTGTTTATTACAAGGGCGTAAGCTTCTTCTGTCTTTGATGTCTAGTAGAAGGACGTTACGCTCCATTTTATTGTTAATCGATTCTATTAACTAGCGTACTGCTTATGGTATATCATTGGCTTAGCAGTTGTGCTTAAGATTTCGGCTCTTGAAGTAAGAGTTCTTCTACTTCTTGGGCTTACATTAATAGTGTTGCTATTATAGATTTTTGAAGGCTGCTCATTGCGCTCAGCCATCCATTCATGAATTTTATCTCAGAAATATCGAGTCCATTTCTGGAGGCCTCTATTGTTAGGTCTATTATCTACTGCTCAGAATGTCATTCACTTAACAGTTGCTACTATAGCTAGGTAGGCTGTCTGTTTCGGCAGTGTCTCCGTTCGGCTGCCCTCTTCGCTCTGGGCTATTTGACCCAGGGCAAGAAAAAGGGGGGGGGAGGGTGTTCCCTTGGGTCACCTGTTTTTACTATGAAAACAAGGGGATACCTCCTCCGGAGTTAGTAATTCTGAGCTGTTATTGGGATGGTTGTTTAGTGAGAAGTTTAAGTTTATAAAATTCATTCAAGTCTTAGTTTTTAAAGTATAGCTTTTGAATATTGCATATGTCAACGGACATGATTATGCAATTCTCACACACTTTTAGGAGTATAAGAGTCTCTATTCTCTAGACTTACTTTATTATTGGCTTACTTTAAAAATTATTAGTATAAGGATTATTGGATATTAATAGAGTACATGGATGTATGAAGCTCAATTTTTGGAAGGTGTTGTATCTTTCTAATTTATCATAAATAAGAAAGATACATGTAAGGCCTATTACTTCTTTTCCCTACAGGGGATGACTCTATTTTATTTTATTGAGCGTATTCCATTTTGCTCTATGTCCTTGGCCCTCCAGCCTTTTTACTATTCAGCTATGTCTGGGTCATTGGTACAGTATAAAAATGTTAAAAAATTTATAGTAATTTATATATTTTTTATACTTACCAATGACCCAGACGGGGATGGCCCTCCCAGGAGTTGGGAACTCTTGCCTCCCCGCTGAGTACATAGCGCTTACCAGGCACTGGTTATTAGAATGATAAATGGCGCCAATTTCGGAACGTCCTGGACACTGCGCATGCGCAGTGGGGGCGAGGTGTGGAGGGCCTTTCAGGACATGTTTTCTTTAGTTTTAGATGCAAATTTTGGGGATTGGGGGGCAAAATTTGTGTTTGGCCCTATATTTTAAGAGTTAGCACCAGCTATGTCTGGGTCATTGGTAAGTATAAAAAATATATAAATTACTATAAATTTTTTAACGTCTTATTTATATATGGTTTTTAAAGTGTAGCTCACTGTGAAGCATCTGTTTATGTCACATGTCAAACAGGCATTAATATACAATCCTCGGACACTTTTAAATGAGTATAAAGAGTCTCATTCTCTGAACTATCTTTATATATTGGTTTTCCTTCACGGAATTAGCATAATGGGTTTGTGCTGGCATTAAATGGAAAATTATATATTATGTAATACTCAATTACATTGTTGGTGTTATGCCTTTCTCTTTTCTCATAAAGGAGAAAGACATATATAATTCCTATCTTCTTCTATTTTCCTGTAGGAGCTATCCTTTACCGAAGTAATTGAGAGATTGGATTTTCCTTTAAGTCCTAGGCCCTCCAGGCTTTTTACGATTCAGCTAGTCTGGGCCATTGGTTGTTGTATAAAAATATGATAAATTTTAAGTGATTTGTATATGCTTTATACTTACCAGTGGCCCAGATGGGTATGGCCCTCCCATGAGTGGGCACTTATACCTCCCCGCTGTTTATAACATACAACAGGTAATCTGTAGAACGAATGATAGTTGGCACCATTTTCGGTACCTTCCTGGATACTACAAATGCACAGATCTAAAAAGTATGGAGGACCATCTAGGACTTGATTTTTTCGGTTTTGCATGCAAATTTGGGGGATTGGGGGGCAAAATTTGTGTTTGGCCCTGGATTAATTTGAGTTAGCACCAGCTAGTCTGGGCCATTGGTAAGTATAAAAAATATACAAATTACTTAAAATTTATCATTTTTCAGACTATGAAGGAGGGAAATGTTCGATGCTCAGTCATTGGACTTGCTGCTGAAGTCAGAATTTGTAAAAAACTTTGTCAAGATACAAATGGTAATTGTTTACAAATATATACATAGTACAGTTTCATTTAGTGTTATTATGTCCTGTGGCAGGTTGTAATTGTTGTTACAAGTCTTTATTCAATTAACTGCATTATCCATCTGCCTTTCCACAAATCATTGCTGACCGTGTTTTTGCCCAGAACACTGTGGACAATCATCTGTCAAAAAGGAAATGCAAAAACTAAGCATCTCAAATATTTTCTTTTGTTTGATTTTAATTATTCAGTCTTAATTTTGAAATATTTTATTTCTGAAATCTGTCCAACTGAATAAATATGCTGTCACTAATCTGCAATCCCATTGATACTTTTCAACAGCAATATAATTATACAGTGGAATCCTGTTAACCCTTTACCCAACGCAGACGATATCAAAATTTATTATTTTAAATATCATTTTTTTAAATTTTTCAAAAGAAATTCAACAAAACCATATCATGTGACCCCTCATTGGAATGAGCTCAATGAGCTCATTCCAATGAGGGGTTCACATGATATGGTTTTGTTGAAATATTTTGAAAAATTTAATTTTTTCAACTGCTCAATTTGCATATTACGTGGGCGGATTCGTGCGATTCGTTAGATAAAGTGTTAATTGAAGAGCTACTTTGCCTGTGAAAAATATTCAATAAACAGGAATTTGGTCATTTTTCTATATTCTATATTCTATTGTTAAAATGAGCATTTATTCTATTGTATCTTGTTTGAGAGAGTGCATGGGCCTCTGTCATACAAGATACAGTAAGATAAATGCCTGAACATGTATTGGATGTACTGAGTCCAATAGATCTATAAACATAGAGAATTCAGTCAGTGCAATTCTCTGACATATTACAAGATTTTTCATTTAATAAACTCTTAACCTGATGGGTATTTTCAAGATATTTTCATCAAACCTAGTCATGGCTGCTTCATAGCAGCCATGACTAGATTTGATGAAAAATTCATCTAAACTTAAAAGAAATTATTGGAGAAAAAATCCATTTAAATTTCGGGAGGAGAATTTGATTAAATGGACCCAAATTAGACTTATTTCACTGACAGTAGAAATTCTGTTCTTGGCAGGAATATCCACCAGCAGTATAAGAGGAGTTTACTCTATAAGCTATATGCAATTAATAGGTCACATTTACACTGAAAGTGTGGTAAATGGTTTGGTTTTGGAAATTATATTCAGTTAACAGGGTTATTCATTAAAGAGATATACAGTTATATGGCCTCCATCGTACCTCAGCTTTTTAAAAATGAAGTTGGGTAGACTCAGCTGCACTATCTATCCATAAAAGTCCATTCTGAGCGTAACTCAGCTCTTCGTAAAATCTTAGTTTATTAAAAAAGAAATTCTTATTTTTATACTGTACCAATGACCCAGACATAGCTGGTGCTAACTCTTAAAAATATAGTGCCAAACACAAATTTTGCCCCCCAATACCCAAAATTTGCATCTAAAACCAAAGAAAACATGTCCTGAATGGCCCTCCATACTTCACCTCTACTGCGCATGCGCATGTCCAATAATACGACAGTAGTTGCGTATATCCGGAACCAAGGAGGCACTCATTCGGTTCCGTTATAGATTTTAACGGAAAGAATCCTTCTGTTTGTTATAGAACACCAAGTTCTGTTTCGGTTCATCATATTCTTGGTCGTCGGATCGTATTAGCAGACTCCCTTACACGTAAGGGTCGTTTGTTGCCGTCGGAATGGACTCTCAACAAACAGGTATTCAATCAGATTTGCTATCAATGGGAGCGCCCAGTGATAATTCATTTGCGACACAAATCTCCAATCAATTGTAGACGTATGTGTCACCGTGTCCGGATCCCCGAGCATATATAGTTAACGCTCTATCGATCTAGTAGGACGCGATGTTAGGATATGCGTATCCTCCAGCGCTGTTGATTCAGCAAGTATTGCTAGGATTATTCTTTCACAATACAATTCTGTTGGTAGCATCTCTGTCTCCACAGAGACGGTGGATAAATTTACTTAGATGTCGCCTGTGGGACTTTCCGCGGAAACTTCCTCCATGAGAGGATCTTTTTTCGCTGGGGAAATCGTGTCAACTCTATCACAACCCGCAAGGTCTCAACCTTCACGTATTCCGTTCTGCGGTCCTTCTTGCATGGCAAGCTTTGTATAGGACGAGCAGTGGACGCAATTCCTAACTGTAGAAGGACCTCCTCTTCGCTATACTATGCGGCTAAAGTGGAGGGTCTTCCGTTGTTGGTGTAGGGATCTTTATGTTGATATTTTTGATCCCTCCATACCAGACATTGCAAACTTTCTAGTATACTTGTTTAACGAGATCATCTGCAACCAGTTACTTTTAAAGGTTATAGGTCTATGTTATCTGATACCTATGCACACCATGATAGTTTACAATTGAGCCTTATGTCTCTTTATCTAAGTTAGTTTGAAACTTTTCGATAAGAGACCTAGAATCGTTAGATTAATTCCTATTCGGAATTCAGCTTGTGTTCTTATTAACTAATGCAACGGTTTGAACCCCTTGAGGCAGTAGTTTCAAATTCTGGCCTTTGAAGGCAGCAATTCTCTTAGTCTTCTCTTCTGCTGAAGAGTCAGTGAGCTTCATGCACTATCGGTGGACGATTCTCACTTTTGTAGTATCGGAACTCTATTCCCTTTACTACTAATGTTGTATTTTTGATTAAGAATCAGGCTCCTAATAATATCCGGATCCTATTGTTTTTAAGGTCCTTCCGTCTTCGAGCGGGCATAGGCCTTTACTCTGTCCGGATAGACCTTTATCTATTTATTAACAGATCTCAGTTTATCAGTAGGACGTAAAGCTTCTTCTGGCTCTGATGCCTAATAGAAAGGTCATTACGGTCCATTCTATTACTTAATGCATTCAGTTAACTATCGGTACTGCTTAGGATAATCTATCCTTAACTCAGCAGTCTGTGCTTATGATTTCGGCTCATGAAGTAAGAGCTCTTCTACATCTTGGGCTTATGTAAATAGTATTGCTATTATAGATTAAAGTAGGCTGCATATTGGTCTCAGCCATCCACATTCACAAATTTTTATCTCAGAAATATTGAATCCATTTCTGGAGACCTGCATTATTTAGGTCCATTATCAGCTGCTCAGAATGTCGATCACTTAACAATTGCAACTATAGCTATGTAGGCTTTATGTATGTATTATGAAAACAAGGGGATACCTCCTCCGGAGTCAGTAATTCTGAGCTGTTACTGGGATGGTTTCTTAAATGAAAACTTATGTTTTAAAATTCATTCATGTCATAGTTTTAAAGTAATGCATTTGAATATGTCACGTGTCAAACGGGTGTTATTATACTATCCTCGGACACTTTTAAAAGAGTATAAAGAGTCTCAATTCTCTGGACTAACTTTATTTATTGGCTTACTGTAAAAATTTTTAAAAATTTTTGGATTTTAATAGAGAATACGGATGTTATGATGCTCAATTATAGAAGGTATTGTGTCTTTCTAATTTATCATAAATAAGAAAGATACACGTGAAGCCTATTTCTCCTTTTCTCCTCCAGGAGATGACTCTATTTTATATAGTTGAGCTTATTGGATTTTCCTCTATGTCCTGGGCCCTCCAGCCTTTTTACTATTCAGCTATGTCTGGGTCATTGGTACAGTATAAAAATCTTAAAAAATTTATAGTAATTTATATATTTTTTATACTTACCAATGACCCAGACGGGGATGGCCCTCCCAGGAGTTGGGAACTCATACCTCCTTGCTGAGGACATAGCGCTTACCAGGCAGTGTTGGTAAGAATGATTAATGGCTCCAATTTCGAGACATCCTTGACACTGCGCATGCACAGTAGAGGTGAAGTATGGAGGGCCATTCAGGACATGTTTTCTTTGGTTTTAGATGCAAATTTTGGGGATTGGGGGGCAAAATTTGTGTTTGGCCCTATATTTTTAAGAGTTAGCACTAGCTATGTCTGGGTCATTGGTAAGTATAAAAAATATATAAATTACTATAAATTTTTTAAGGTTTTTCAGGCCCCTCCCTTGTCATAGACAATCTGCCTTATCACTTTTTTTCACCTGGAAATCTCTTCTGTGACACTATTTTGCTCTTGTATGACCAATATTTAAGCAACTCTTCCTTGTTTGACAGAGCTCTGTCAATCAAGATATAGTTGGTTAAATTTTCAACTACATTATGGGTAATTGTCACTGCTGAAAACATTGGCTTGCCACATAATTGTTTAAGTAGTTGAATTTCTGATTCCAAATATTTTCAGAATTGTTTTGTGAATAAACACAAAAAAGCCTCCCTCCCTCATCATAAAATTGAGGGAAAATTGCCTGAGAAACAAGAAGGGTTTTTTTTACCTTAGATGGATATTCAGCATGACATGCCCTTGCAGTCGCATAACAAGCTATGCTGTCTGCACATTCCATTTTTGAGTTATGCCCCCTTTTCCATTGAGAGAAAGCTATGTTTTTCTGTCTGGATTGTGACTCAGTTCATAGCAGTAAGATCTTAATGGAATCTTACATGGATGCCCACATGACATACCCTTTCAGACACATATGCTGCATGCACATCTGCTTGTGAGTTATGCCCCTTCATCTATTGGGAAATATTCTCTGTCCAGGCACAGCTCCATCCCTTGACTTGGCACCAGAGGAGTTGGCCTGCACCTCTTGTGCAATCTCTTGTTGGTGGATGAAGCCAGTGTATTTGGCAAAAACCACCAACTAATGGCAAGTAACTCAGACTTTCTAATGTACTAACCCATCATAAGCGAAGTCAGTATTGATTAATTTCAATTAACATGCTATTCACCTTGGCACTGAATCACTGTACTATTACTTGAGCAGTTGGGGTTAAGTGTTTTGCAAATGCATGTCAATCCCACACAAAATCTACAACCTTTTGATTTGAAGTCCAGTTCGCTTACCATTGATCCACTGTGCGGTGGCTCAGTGGTAGACTGTTGGATTTCTATGCTAGAGTTCCCGAGTTCGAGCCCCGTCTGGGACGACCCACGTTATGTCCTTGGGCAAGGGACTTTATCCCGGTTAAGGCGTACTGCAAGTTGATGGTGCACATGTCTTCATCCGCTGTAATCCTGCTTGAGCGGAGCTTGAACAGAGTTAGAATGTTGAGGAGCTTACAGTTGCTTGTCGATGCTCAGGTGTTCTCTCCGGTACTCCAGCTTCCTCCACCCGTAAAACTGTCACGGTCACTATTAGCCATCGTGCATAAGTAAATGACCTTAAACACCAATAAATAAATAATAAATACTGTGCCCCTGTGTTTTTCTTTTCCCAATTCTCTTGGAATAAGTAAAGCCAAATCAACATAAGAAAACCTACACTTTTTGAGTAAATAATGCTGAATTTATTATTCTTGTAAGGATGAAAAATAACATGTTTTCACTTGTGGCCTCACCATTCAGTAAAATATTCCTTTGGGAAAATGAAACAGGTGGGAAGCTTTGACAAACAAATCCTAAGTTGATTGACGCTGGTCATAGAATGACAGAGATATAATCAGTTAAATAATGTACTATAATTTTCCTTACAGTAAGTTAACTTTCAACAGTTGTGTCACCATCTAAAAGTAAAATGTTTTCAAAGAAAACATCTCCAATACACTCAAAATGTTCTTAGAAACAACAAATTTGTTTCCTGCTTAAGGAGCTACAGAATGGCATCCATGGCCTGGTCACTACCCATGGGCAATACTTCCATGGACGCAGTAATATTAGATTCGAAACACTAATTATAGGAATAATCATCAAAAGTTTAATTATCAGGTTGTACCCATTAATTAAAATTTTTCTGCTGATGAATTTTATTATTCGGCAAGTGCATGCATAGACTTTACTGCCCACACGTAATTACAGCTAGTTCATGGCGACTGTACTGTACTGTACTTGTTTAGGATTTATTAAGTTTTTCATCTCTCATGAAAAGTAGAAAATTCTGAAATATTAAGGTATAACATTTTAGAAGCCCACTGACGATATGTTATTTTTTTTGACTGGTTGAGTACTAAGAGTCCATATTTAGGCTTTATTCTGACACACTGGTACCACTACTTAAAAATTTTCTATTCTCTAGATGTGCTTCATATTATCGTTGATGTGAAATTAATTAGTGTTGAAACGACCAGGAAATTTTCAAGTCAGTTCATCGCCAGCCATTAGTCGACTTGCAGTCAACTAATCGAAGTACTCAATGTCTATTGCAATTTTGAAATATGTTACACAGTGTTTTGTTGTTTACTGTTTTTTGCTTTTGTCAGATTTATGGTGTCAATGTAACATATAACATTCTCTATTGAATAAATATTGTTTAAACTAATTGACAAATAATTGTTTCAATACAAAAATTATTTGATTTCTATGCATTTGCCTTGTTACAATTTATGGAAGAGTGCCTGTGGGCACTCACCTATGAATTGTAACAAGGCAAAGATATAGGAACTAATTTTGTTGAGTAGATATCTTCTTTGTTTGGGAACTACTTTTTTTGGATTGTAGATATCTTGTTCAATCTCGGAACATATGTTTGATGCTTTGCTGAAATTTAAATCTTGTGTTGTGTTGTCTTGTCTTAGTGGATGCTGGAATGCTGTTTGACAGTCTTTCAAGTTTTGGGAGTCAACAGAGTGTGATTAACCCTTGACTAGTGATGAACCGATAATCTGAATTGGCAATTGTAACCGATTGATTATGGGGCATCGACCCATTTTGACAACCGGCAGTTAAAAACTGTCAGTTTCCGATTATTCTATGTTTGACATTAACTATTAAAAATCTCTTTGATGTCTAGACATTTCAATGAAGTTTGCCTATAAAAATGTGTGTAGTGCTTAGCAGAATATAATAATCTGTGGCGACGAGATATTACAGGTTTTACCACCCGCAATCAGTATGAGATCGGCACCATTTCCCGGTTGATCAAAATAACTGGCCTTTAACCATGATGCTGCACAACGTTGCATTGAGTACATAACATTAACGAAGAAATACAATGTGTTCAGCTGGCAGTCTGCAGTATTGCATGATGTGGACATCATAACACAATAGAATAAAATTGGAGAAAAATTCAAAAACCTTTGTTTTAATGGCAGTTGTTTCTTACGCAACATGTATGTTGCATAACTGTCACAACCACATTTTCAATTTAAGTTCATTGTTCAATTCAGTTACCTCCCTTGATTTTTCTCTCCAATGTTGACTGCAGAATTAATATTGGAGATGCACATCAAGGGAGGTAAAAAGTTAAAAAATGAACATTAAATTCTGATACGTCCCATGCCTATCAATCTGTAAACCATGCATGGACACAAGTTCTCAACATACATTTACATCAAAGTTATTATTAAAATGAGACACTAAGTATATTTCTGGTTTAAACACCCAAGTGTATTATATTCAGACACAAAACTGTATTAACACTATTTACCAGAATAAACACAACCTTCACAGAGGATTATATTGTGTGATTATATCGTTAGGATCTTTGCAAAAAACACGCAAATATTATTTTGGCTAATATAGCCCAGATCTTAACATGCATACATGTAGTCTGAGAACTTATGTGCTATTAACCTTTCATAATCATTGATTTATCAACGGAATATAGTGGTATCATAGGTTTAAACAGATTTTTTTAGTGTCCTATTCAAACCATGGGCATCGACATCGTAATCGGCAGAATGTTTGGTGAAATAATTGGTAATCGGTTCATAACAAGTTTATATAATCAGTTTGTCACTGCCCTTGACTAATAAATCTGCTGTATCTGCCACATAATATACAAATTGTGCAGTCGAATTTCTTTTTAAAAAATTCAACAAAATCATATCATGTGACCACCTCATTGGAATGAGTTCAGTGAACTCATTCCAATGACGTGCCACATCATATGATTTAGTTGAAATGCTTTTTTAAGATTTTTGGGAAAAAATAAAATAACAGATTTTGATATTAAGTGTTTTCGGAAAAGGATTCAAATATGTTCGTAGGAAATAAATCAAATATACATGAAAATGTGAACAATGCACCATGAATTATGAGCTGTAGCATTCCAAGACTTCAAACTAATCCAACTTCACTTTACGAGAATTGATATGTACATGTAAACAACATAATTTGACAAACTTCAAAGGCCTTTCATGCTACTCACTGTCTTTTTGATCTTGCTTTCTATAGAAAACCTTCTGATTGATTTACAGTTGCATTTAATGTATTATACTGAACACAGATAAATGCATTATTGCTGCAAAAAGCCTGTTCGAAAAATTGGGTAATATTTTTGGAATCCCTACTTACTGTGCACCAGTGGAGTGAACGGTGTGAAGATGTTTGTTTGTTTTTCTTAAAAACTTTTTCCCGATGCCAGGACCAGGCCTGAAAATAAGCAATCTGTCATTTGCAGAATGAGGTCCACAGAGGGTGAATTTGCTGACACTATCCCATACAGTGTGCCAATTTATCCTCTGGGTACCTCTTGCTGTTTAGGTTTGAGACCTTGATTCAGATTGAGGTTCACAGAGGGTAAATTTAGTGATGCTACCCTGCTGTGCAGGGGAGCATCACCAAATTCACCCTCTGGGGTCCTCATTCTGAAGATGACAGTCTGCTTATTTTCAGGCTTGGCCAGTTCTCAACAATATCACATGTCACTTCAAATGATAGTGAGCAGTATACAGAGTGCCTCACTTTTTCAAAATTGATGCTGCAGTGGAGTGAACGGTATGCAGATATTCATTTGTGTTTTTCTTGAACAGGTTTCCTGAGGCTGGGACTCAACTATAGTGCACTTCACTCAAAATGGTATCCAGCAGTATAAAGCATGCCACCCATTTTCAAAAATGAAAGACTGTGTTTGACAGATAATTAATATATCAGTCACTGTACTTTACATTTGCAGGCAAATACTCTGTTATACTGGATGAATATCACTACAGGGATTTATTGAATCAACACATTACACCACCACCAGCTGCAGTAAGTATACAGTAGCTGAAAATCTTTTTTGCATTTTTTTTGTAAGAAGCAAATTTTCTTTGTAAAATCCCCCCAAAAATTGCAAACACCTTTATGGGTGTTTGAATTAATAGAAATGAGCATTTTTGTAATATTTTTATTCTGACTTCGGAAACATCATTTGAAACAAATAGGAGGTGAAAATACAAAGAGACATATGTAATAAGAGCATATATCATAATCCTAATAACAAAGAACAATATATACGGTCATAAAACTTTATTTTTGACAATAAGGCGTTATAAAATAATCAATGTCCGACTGAGGACTGCAGACAAAAGCCATAATACTGGACAAAGCTTATTAACTTGTTAATTAATTTCCACTTGTCTGTCAGATACGAAAGTGAGTGTGAACATGTTGTCATTCATTTTACTCAATCACAAATCTACGGACGATTGTTTTCTATTATGCATCAAGGTCGAAGAGAAGGGGTTTTCGTTTGAAGAAAGAAAATTGCAAAATGGATTTTTTTTGCAAAGTGAGAGTTTTTCTTGCATTTTACCAATGGCAGCGTGAACCCTGTACAGTAGTAAATTTATAAATGTCCCTTTGCAGGAAACATTTTTTACCAGGAAGTTGTTACAGCAGGGAGATATACAATCATTTTGTCAGGATTTTTTAAGAAGTACCGTTATATAAAACTAATTTTATTGTAACATTATGGTGTTTCAAGAAATTTTCAGAAGGTTTGTTGACAAAACTTAGTGAGGCTGAGTAGTAACAAACAAAAAACAGAAAAAAATCTTTACATTTTTCTTCAGTATTTTGATATGGGAGTAGGGGTTTATTTAAGGTCTTTGAAACATTGAATATTTCAGTCAAAATAAACATTGATTGGTACTTTATTTCTTTATTACATCTCATCATTAATCATAGCTAGAAATATTCGGTATGCAGACAAAACCCCATGTGGACAAAAAACCATCCGGACAAAACCCCTTTACCATAGCCCTGACAGAATACCATGTGGACAAAGCACTATGTTGCTATAGCCTGGACAAACCCCCCTGCAGACAGAACACCAGAATGCTACAGCCCAGACAACACACTATGCAGAAAAAACACTATGCACTTTTTTAATAGCTAAAATCTTGTCAGAAGTGGGATTAAGTTGTACTTTATCAGCTTCTCACTTTTTGGTTCTTTTGAACCGTCTACCTTATGAGTATTAGCATTCCTTTATTGTTCACTCTGAAATCAGTTGGGTTAAAAATCAACCCAAGTCAACTGGATTGAGTGAATATGAAACCAATTGGGTTCATATTCACTCAATCCAATTGATTTTGGTTGATTTTTAATCCAACTGGTTTTAGAATGTATCCACTCACTAATCAGTTTTGTTGTTGTTGTTGTCATTTTCATTTTTATAACATGTTGACTAATCTCTATTTTGGTAATGTTAATATTGTTGATATTATTGAATAAAAGTTATATTTTTGCACTGTAAACCAATGGCCCAGACTAGCTGGTGCTTAACTCAAAATTATTAAGGGTCAAACACAAATTTTGAACCCCCCATCCCCCAAATTTGCTTGCAAAACCAAAAATTAAAAGTCCTACCTGGCCCTCCATACGTTTATTCTCACCACATGTGCAGACATCAGGAAGTGACCAGAATTGGCGCAAACATCATTCTTTGTTTGGCCCTGAAGCCATCAACAATGAAATGACATCTCTGCTTTAAAATCTCCATATTTTTATACTGTACCAATGACCCAGACATAGCTGGTGCTAACTCTTAAAATATAGGGCCAAACACAAATTTTGCCCCCCAATCCCCAAAATTTGCATCTAAAACCAAAGAAAACATGTCCTGAATGGCCCTCCACACTTCACCTCTACTGCGCATGCGCAGTGTCAAGGACGTTCCGAAATTGGCGCCATTAATCATTCTAAGTTTGGCCCTTCATCAGTTAACATCTGACTGATCATTGTGCTTGTAAATCTCAGTTTAAATGATGCCAGACACATAAATATTAGTGAAATGGTGATTCTAAGGAGGATAGAGAAGGAGGAGAGGAAAAATGTGTGACAGAATATTATCAGGGCTGTAACTTAAAATTTTTTAATGAAATTATGTTAAGTTACCTATTTTCGAGGCAGCAGCCATTTTGTTGTCATTCTGATTATTTAGTTACTCTGATTTTTCAGTGTTTTCCTCTTTCCCTTTCCTTTAAGTCCCCCCTTGCTATTCTCCCATGCTTTTGGCATAGTTTTTGTAATTATTATTACTAAATTTTCTTGGGAGTTTTAGCTGAATAACAGAATGAATTCTGTTCTTTTCCCCATGTTTACGTCTTCACCTACGGGTGGTTAGGCGTTGTGTTCTGCATCTACCATCTGATGTTCTGCAGTTTCTTCCCTGGAAGTCTCTGTTTTGCATCAGATAGTGTATTTTTGGTAACTGATTCCGGGCCTGGGTGCCTGGAGTCTTATTTTAGTGTTTTTACATTCATTGTTTACATTTACAACAGCCCTCTGTGTGAGGGGGGGATTTCTGGAAAATAATAGCTTGATGTTATTTTAATCATAACTAGATACATTATTATTGTTCGTAAGTGTTGAATAAATTGTTTAAAATATTTTTAAAATTTTTGTCCACACTTAGGCTTGGGATCCATTGGGGCTCAACATTACTTTTCAGAAACTTGGGCTGTTCTGAAAAAATATTTTTTCAAAATATTTTGATTTCAATTATTTTTTCTATATTAATGGATCATATTATTATTATGTATTTTGATTGCCAGGGGTTAGTGCGAGTACCAGGACTTATTTTCTTTTCACATTGAAAGGATATTGATCAATTGTATAAGAGGAAGTCTTCCTCTGACTTTTATAATCATTCTATATGTGGTCAGTGTACTCGCATTAACTCCTGTTCTGTATCGTATGATTTCGATGACAATATGGGAAGCGTATGTCACGGTATGTTAGTGGGGAATTGGACACTCCGGTCCTTTCCCCACAGGGTCACTCTACTTTATCAATTTCTATTTCAGACAATCAAGATTAGGGTGATGTATCTGTGATGTCTTCCAACAGTGTGCCTCCGTCGTCACAATTAATGAAGGGCTAGCGGAAAAGTGCTCATGTAAATACGCCAATTGCCTAAGAGGACCCTAGTAGGTTCGACGGCCTTTGACGTCCGCTAGCTCGCCCGGTGTAGCGTCCATTCATCGAATGGTTCGGCAGCCGGGTTCGTCCGTTGCGGTCTAGAAGGAATTTTTGGGTGATGCGAGCACTATAAATCAACCAAATGCACACCCAGTGACGGCGGATCAGAGGGAGAACGGAGGAAGCCTTTTAGTCCGGTTCATAGCTCGTTCTGGTCCATCCGGACGGCAAGCGAGAGAGGCCCCTCTCTCGTACAACAACATCTGGCCCCAGATGTTGTGGTACAAAATGTTTTGCATTCGGAGCATACGTCCGTCGCTCGGGACGCTCCGACATATAGTCAGTCTGGAGTAGACTGTCAATAAGGCTTCCTCATTCTCATGGTAGCGCACACGACCGCTCTTGGCTATGTGACCTCGGATATCCAGTCAGCTTCGCCAATCAGAGAATCATCGGCGACCAGGTCACACCATCCGGTAGCCAGGGACACGAGGCCTGCAAACTCCGGACGTTCGCATAGGAAGTGTGCGGGAGTCAACGTACACGGAGCTTCCGGCGGCAATGCATCGTAAGACCGCTACTGCACAGGCCTCGGGAACGGACGTGCTTTCCTAAATAGCACAGTTTATCGCAGCATCCCAGCATCAACTGAATCTGTCGCATATTTTTTATCCGACGATGCTGGGTTGGGACGCTCCGCGGAAGCGGGTACGGACGTCCGAAAATTTCATCCGGTCCGACGGGATACCGAAAGGGATTTGGAGGATTTCGAGCTTTCCCTTTCGGAACAACATATGCTGTTGTGTATGTCATCTGACTTGGTCTTCTACAGCTTCTTTCGTCGGACAGAATGCTGCGATGCCGGATAAGAAACTGATACCGTCGGTGGACTTAGAAATTTTTGGTTCGGTTCCGTCATAGTCCAATAATGTCACACAAACTTTCGAATTATTGAACAACGCTATATATATTATTATTATATGCTTGCTATAACCAAGCATTTCTGGTTTCTTGTTCGCAAAATTACGGAGATGTCTTTCAAAAGTGTGCCTCTGTCGTCATAGTTAATGAAGAGCTAGCGGCAATAAGTGCTCATGGAATATGTCTATCGCCTAAGAGATCCCTTGTAGGATTGACGGAGTGACATTCGCTAGCTCACCCGGTGTAGCGTGCATTCATCGAATGGTTCGGCTGCCGGGTTCGTCCGTTGTGGTCTAGGAAGGAGATTTGGGTGATGCGAGCACTTTAATTACTTTAGTACTCACCCAGTGACGGCAGATTGAGGACAGATCGGAGGAAGCCTGTTAGTCCGGTTCCTGGCTTGTCCAGGTCCGTCCGGGCTGTGAGCGAGAGAGGTCCCTCTCTCGTCCAACAACATAGGGGACCGCATGTTGTGGTTCAGATATTTTACATTTGGAGCATATGTCTGTCGGTCGGGACGCTCCGTTATATTGACAGTCCGAGAGACTGTCCATAATGCTTCCTCATCCTCACAGCAGGGCACACGACCGCACATTGCCTACGTGACCTTGAGTATCCGATCAGTTTCGTCATTCAGTGATTCCACGGCGAATAGGTCACGCCATCCGGTAGCCAAGGGACACGAGGCCTATACACTCCATTCGCTCGCATATTGGTAGTATGCACGGGGTAACGATCACGGAGCTTCCAGCGGCAATGCATTGTAGGACCGCTTCTCCTCAGGCCTCAGTGACGGATGTGCTATCCGAGTTAGCACAGTTGTTTCGCAGCATCCCAGCAATCGACAGTTTCTTGGTCGAATCAGGAATTATCCGACGGCGCTGGGTCGGTGCGGTCCGCGGTTGCATCAGGTACGGACGACCGAACGCTTTATAGGGTCCGACAGGATGGCGAAAGGGATTCGAAAGATTTCGAGTTTTCCCTTTCGTAGTATCGGAAGCTGCCATTCATATCTTCTGGCATTATCTTCCAGTGATTGTTATTTCGGACTACATTGCTGCGATGTTGGATAAGAGACTTATAGCGTCATTGGACACGGAATTTTGGATCGGTTCAGGGACGTTGCCCCTGACTTACCGACGCAGTCCAATAATTTCATTACAACATGTGTTTTATTTTTCGATGCTATATATGCATACAAGCCTGCTACCAAGCATGATAGTTTAGTTTCTTGTCCGCGTTGCTCATTTCTGCCGTTTTATCATTTATACGAATAATTTATTTTGGCAGAGCAGGGCATACCGAGAGTTCATATGCGTCTAGACGGCGTGGTTAAAGACTGAAAATATTCTTTTTCGCCGTCTATGTCTTTTCCAACCTCAATGTTGGAAACGACAATGATGTCTAGTAGACTTAACTTAAGACGCTTTATCATACGTAATCCACCTTACTGAGGCGTTATCATTAAGTCTTCAAGAAAAGATTTACGGGATATTATTCTCAATGTGATTTCTTTTGAGGGCAGTAGTTTGTTCACGTATAACTCCGCCCTTCAGTGGCTGATTGGAGTTGGTTAGACGTGACGCAGCCCTAGCTACATCCACGCGCGTGGATAGTAAGGTTAAGAACTCTCTCAGAGTCGTTTCGTTCTCGGAGAAGCTTCTCTTCGACGGCAACTTTTCAGCAATCCATGAATTGCTCGATTTACACGTTCTCTTGTCTATCTAGTGTAGCAAGAGATTCAGACTGGGGCAAACATTCGGTGGTTGACTCAGAGAGTGCCACTGCAGTTGCCGGACCCGAGTGTTGCAGTTATGACGGTTGCCAGTCAAACAGATTGGGATATAATATTGATCCCAACGGATTCGAAGTGCCAGGGTCTTTGGGTTCCGCAGTCTCTAAGAAACCAATTATCTTCCGCGGAATAATGTTTTTTAGGCTTGCTTTATGTCATTGCATGAACATTATTCAGAAACGCATGTCCAAATCCTGTCCGTTAATTCGACAGTAGTGGCGTATCTCCGGAACCAGGGAGGCACTCATTCGTTTCCATTATTCAATTTAATGAAAAGAATCCGTCTGTTGGTTATAGTACCCCAAGTTCTGTTTCGGTCCGTCATATTCCGGGTCGTCTGATTGTTTTACCGGACTCCCGTTCACTTAGGGGTCGCTTGTTGCCGTCAGAATGGACTCTCAACAAACAAGTATTCAATCAGATTTGCTATCTATGGGAGTGCCCAGTGATGATTTATTTACGACACAGATTGCTTATCAATTGCAGACGTATGTGTTTGCTTGTCCGGATCTCTGAGCTAATGTTGTTAACGCTCTATTGATCTAATAGGACGGAATGATAGGATACGCGTATCCTCCGGCGCTGTTGTTTCAGCAGGTATTGCTAAGATAAACAACAACAATACATTTCTGTTGATAGCATCTCTATCTTCACAGAGACCGTGGGTAATTTACTCTGTTGTCTACTGTGGGACTTAACGTGAAATCTTCCTCAATGACAGGATCTTTTTTCGCTGGGTAAATCGTGTCATCTTTATCACAACCCGCAAGGTCGCAACCTTCACGTATTCTGTTGTGTGGTCCATATTGCATTGTTAGCATTGTACTGGACGAGCTTTGGACGCGATTTCTTACTATAGGAGATCCTCTTCTTCGCTATTCTATGCGGCTAAAGTGGAGGCTCTTCCGTCGTTGGTGTAGGGATCATTATGTTCATATTGTTGATCCCTCCATACTACTCATTGCAACTTTTTAGTATACTTGTTTGACAAGATCTACTTCAGCCTGTTATTATTAAGGTTATAGGTTTATGTTACCTCATACCTATGCACTCTAGGATAGTTTACAATTGAGTCTTATGTCTCTTTATCTAACTCAGTTAGTAACTTTTTGATAAATAGACTTAGAATCTTTAGATTAAATTCCTATATGGAATTTAACTTCGATTCTTATTTAGCTAAGTAATCATTTGAGCCTCTGGAAACAGTAGTTTTCAAATTCTGACCTTTTAGACAGTAATTCTGTTGGCTTCTCTTTTACTGAAGAGTCAGTGAGTTTCATGCACTATCGATGGATGATTTTCACTTTCGTAGTTTCGGAATCACTACTTCCTTTACTATTTAGGTTGGATTTTTGCATAAGAGTTAGGCTCCTAATATCCGGAACCTATTGTTATTAAGGTCCTTCCGTCTTCGTACGGGCATAGGCCTTTACTCTCTCCGGTTAGAGTTTATGTATTTATAAACAGATATCTGTTTATTACTACGGGCGTAAGCTTCTTCTGTCTTTGATGCCTAATAGAAGGACGTTACGCTCCATTCTATTGCTAATGGATTCTATTAACTATCGGTACTGCTTATGGTATATCATTGACTCAGCAGTTGTGCTTAAGATTTCGGCTCATGAAGTAAGAGTTCTTCTACATCTTGGGCTTACATTAATAGGGTCGCTATTATAGATTTTTGAAGGCTGCTCATTGCGCTCAGCCATCCACATTCATGAATTTTTATCTCAGAAATATCGAGTCCATTTCTGGAGGCCTCTATTGTTAGGTCTATTATCTACTGCTCAGAATGCCATTCACTTAACAGTTGCTACTATAGCTAGGTAGGCTGTCTGTTTCGGCAGTGACCCCATTCTGCTGCCCTCTTCGCTCTGGGCTATTTGACCCAGGGCAAGAAAAAAGGGGGGGGGGGGGGGGGGGTGTTCCCTTGGGTCACCTGTTTTACTATGAAAACAAGGGGATACCTCCTCCGGAGTTAGTAATTCTGAGCTGTTATTGGGATGGTTGTTTAGTGAGAAGTTTATGTTTTAAAAATTCATTCAAGTCTTAGTTTTTAAAGTATAGCTTTTGAATATAGCACGTGTCAACGGACATGATTATGCAATCCTCAGACACTTTTTAGGAGTATAAGAGTCTCTATTCTCTAGACTTACTTTATTTATTGGCTTACTTTAAAAATTATTAGTATAAGGATTATATTGGATATTAATAGAGTACATGGATGTATGATGCTCAATTCTGGAAGGTGTTGTATCTTTCTAATTTATCATAAATAAGAAAGATACATGTAAGGCCTATTACTTCTTTTTCCCTAGAGGGGATGACTCTATTTTATATTGTTGAGCGTATTCCATCTTGCTTTATGTCCTTGGCCCTCCAGCCTTTTTACTATTCAGCTATGTCTGGGTCATTGGTACACTATAAAAATGTTAAAAAATTTATAGTAATTTCTATATTTTTTATACTTACCAATGACCCAGACGGGGATGGCCCTCCCAGGAGTTGGGAACTCTTGCCTCCCCGCTGAGTACATAGCGCTTACCAGGCACTGGTTATTAGAATGATTAATGGCGCCAATTTTGGAATGTCCTTGACACTGCGCATGCGCAGTAGAGGTGAAGTGTGGAGGGCCATTCAGGACATGTTTTCTTTGGTTTTAGATGCAAATTTTGGGGATTGGGGGGCAAAATTTGTGTTTGGCCCTATATTTTAAGAGTTAGCACCAGCTATGTCTGGGTCATTGGTAAGTATAAAAAATATAGAAATTACTATAAATTTTTTAACTTTTGAGGATGCCAGACACAAATCAATGCAAGAATTGGTGCATACAAGGCTGTTATTGGATGAAGGAAGTGATCAACAGTGGTTTCAGGGCTGTAACTTTATAATACTTGTAAAATTATTTTATGTTTCCCAATTTCGGGACATATACCTGACATCATCATTTTTGATAATGATTATTCCACTGTTTGTTAAGTATTCCTTCCCTATCCTTCCATGAACCCTTCCTATTAAACTCTTAAGCTTTTTGGCTATTTTTTATTGAAATTTTTTATTAAATTTCTTGGGAGTTTAACATATATGACAGAATATTATTCTTTTTTTTACCCAGGGTTACGTCCTCACCCTAGGGGTGTTAGGGCATTTAGTCTTGTATCTTCTATCTGACGTATCGTTTTTTCTTCATATGAAGATCTAGCTTTGCATCTGATAGCATTTCAATTGGTTTTGACTTTGGGCCTTTTTGTGTGCCTGATGTCTTGTTTACATTGACGTTGTTTACATTGTCAACGTCCTCATATATAGGTAGTTTTTTATATTCTATTACTTAGTATACTGTAGGATACATGGATTATTGTCCCGGTAGTGTAGCTCAAAAAATTTGGATTTTGTCCACACTTAGGCTCTTTCGGGATGCCCTTGGGCTCTTAGTGTTCCTTTCGGAATGTTTTTTCAAAATTTTTTGTTTACAAAAAATATTTTGATTTTAATTAGGCCATTCGGTCGGTAAAAGGGAATGTTTGAGTGATCGACTATGCGGCAAGCATAGATCTAAGGATGCATACTTTCATGTCCTGGTACATCCAGCATTCTAAAAGTACCTGTGGTTCACTGCACAAGGGAAGGTGTATCAGTTCAGCGCAATATGCTTTGGTCTGAACCTGGCTCCCTGGGCATTCACTCGAATAATGAATAGTGAACTCGGTAATGTCATACTATTGGACGTCCTTTTACAGGGATACGGCAATAGAATTATTTTTCATAACGATGTTCAGAGTCTGCTTCTATTACCCCGACATCTCGTTTTCATTGTAAATGAGAAAAAGTCGGATCGAGCTCCGTTCAAGTCATCTGTTCACTTGGGATTGAGCTTTGAGACTCACAACAATCTGGTTCGTCTGCCGCTACCCAGATCGAAATTAGTCAATTGTTTTGCTCGTTTTTGTCTACACTCAGACGCATTAATAGTGAGGGAATTCATGTGACTGTTGGAGCTGTGCGGAGACCTCATTCCGATGGGCCGTCTGCGCGCATGTCCCCTCCAGATATTCTTTACTCAGAACTGGAGTGTGAAGATTCTTCCGCTTGAACCAGTATTGTTTTAGCAGACCTGGTAAAACAAGGGTTCAGATTTGGGTAGATATTCAGTGGTTAACTCATGGAGTTCGCTACAACTGCCAGATCCTGCTTTCACGATTATGACGGATGTGAATCAGACGGGTTGGGGCGCGACCCTAAGTCCCGCAGACTTGAAGTGTCTGGGTCTTTGGGACCCTAGGTTCCAGGAGAAACACATAAACATCAAAGAGATGATGTCAATATGGCTAGCGCTACAACATTAGATTCACATAACAGACGTCCATGTTCAGATTTGGTCGGACAACTCTACAGTAGTAGCTTACATCGGGAACCAGGGCGGCACCCATTCATTTCCGTTATGCCAACTATCAGAGAAGATTTTCTTATATGTAATGAATCATCATGTTCAACTTTCTATCCGTCATATACCGGGTCGTCTGAACATACTAGCAGACTTGCTCTCTCGGAAAGGTCGTCTGTTGCAATTGGAGTGGACGCTCAATAAGAGAGTATTTGTGCAGATTTGCTACCAGCAGGATCGCCCCATGATAGATCTGTTTGCGATGCACTCGAATATTCAGTTACCGTCATTCGTGTTGCCATGCCCAGACCATCGAGCATATGCAGTAGACGCTCTATCGATCTCATGGGGATGAATGATTGGATATGCATATCCTCCAATTCAGTTGATTCAGTAGATTATGTTTAAAATCAAACAGTCTCGTTGTGAATCCTACTAGTAGCACCTCTGTCGTCACAGAAACTTTAGATCAGTCTTCTCAGGTGTCTGTTATGGGACGTTCCCCAGAAGATTTTTTTTTGATCAAGGGAAGTTTTTGTTCTTCACGCCCTTCTCTGCCCATAGTGGCTTAATGTAGTCGGTTAGACGTGAGGGAACCATTGCGGTTCCTATATTATTTTATGACTAACACAAGAACAATTAAGTAATGTGGGTGAGGAGGATTTGATATGACTTCAAACCCCCACCCACCCCCCCACCCCAGCCCACACCACCAATGTGTTTAGAGGTGATTACCGGGCAAGACATAGTTTTCTTCCTGCAAGCCTCATATGAGTTTAAATACATACACGCATTTCTTGACTTCTCGATTGGCTGCTGGGTTGTGTTCTATGGCGATCTCATGGGCACATCCACTTTTTAGTTGGTAGGTTTCCTGTCATTGTTCATCTATATGTCATATACGAGCGCATAAGTCATCATAAATAAATTGCTAGTCTTTGGGTACCTCGGAGGGTGCATAACCAGTTAACTGGTATTCAGATGATTACATGCAGGATTTTAATGCTCATGCGCATAATAATTATTAGGCTGACACATTATTGTATGTTATGGACCTTAGAAATTATGAATTATTTCGGGGCTGTCTGTGTCGAGCCTTTAATCATACCTACTTCCATTTCTAGATCCAGGTTTCTATTATGTCGGTACTCAATCGAATACACCTTGATTTACACTCTCATATATTCGCATGTTTATAGTGTCATAGATATCGGATAGTACACGTCGGGGAGTGTTTTTACTGGAATTTATTGTACGCCTGAATGAGGTCGCCTGTGGGTTACCTCGGAAGTGTGTTTTCTCTCCAGAGATCGTTTATTGTGGTTCGATTGGACATGTGTATGTTATTATATCACTGATTTTCGACCTGTTTGTGTATGCTCCGGTGTACGTTATATAGCGGGCAATATTAATTACCAGGTTTGTTGCTATAGCCTTAGCTTCTAAAGTGGTGTTAAGCACCATTTATTAATAATAATTAATACCTGAGTGCCTGTTCGACGAATATTTATATTGTTTTTTGGTACTGCTTTTTCTGATTCCAGAGCGCTCCCCTCTTTCTTTTTGAAGATTCCTCCAAAAGAAAAAAAGGGGGGGGGGGGGTATTTTTTGCCTCTCCTCCAGCTTAATAAGTATGTAACTATGAGTGAACCTGTTTTGTCTAATTATATCCTGCATACAGCTGGAGTTTTATTGTATATGTCGTATGTTTGTGGGGGATATTCTCTCATTCTCAAATACACCATCCTATTTTTGGGGGCTTAGTCCAGGCTAGCCATAAAAATTGGGAACTTGTTACATCCAATTAGCGGAGTCATGCTAAGTTTATGGAATTACTTGAACTGGGCTTCTTTTTTAGATACGTCTTCTCTATTACTGTATAGAGAGAAATACATATAATTCCTAATAATTTTAATTTCCTTTCACCTTGGATTATAGGATTGGAACTATGTTGATCTACTAATTCTGAAGTCCTAGGCCCTCCACCTATTTACGATTCAGCTAGTCTGGGCCATTGGTTGACAGTGTAAAAATATTACAAATTTAAAGTAATTTGTATATTTTTATACTTACCAATGGCCCAGGTGGAGATAACCCTCCTGAGTGGGCACTCATTCCTCCCTGCTGAATTATTATGAGGTACTCTCTTCTACAAAGAATGATGTTGGCGGCAATTCCGGTCACTTCCTGACGTCTGCGCATGCGCGGAGAGTAAATGTATGGAGGGCCAGTTAATACTTTTAATTTTCGGTTTTGCAATCAAATTTTGGGGATGGGTGGGGTGGGGGGGGGGGGGGGGCTCAAAATTTGTGTTTGGCCCTTAATGACTTTGAGTTAAGCACCAGCTAGTCTGGGCCATTGGTAAGTATAAAAATATACAAATTACTTTAAATTTATAATTTTTCAAACCAGTCTTTCTCTTTTGTGTATTCTCAAACTCAAATTGAACCCCATCCACATCAGGCTTGCATTACAACACAGGAGTGTCATCATTTCTTATTGTTGAAACCCCCACCTGCTTCAAATCCATTGTCCAAAAAAGCATCTATGTATGTTTTTTTTCCCACTTATACATGGGGTTTTGTCCTTATGGGGTTTTATTTGATGGTGTTTTGTGCACATGGCATTTTGTCGGATGGGGCTTTGTCCAGCATTCAGAAATTACATAACTGGAGAGCGGTCCTTTTTAGCTCACCTGACTTTCAGTCAGGACAGCTATAGTGATACTCACCGTCCATCGTCTGTGAACAGGGTGCTTGCGTCTTCTCCTCCAAAACCACTGAACCAGTTTAATTGATATTTGAGATAATAGTTTGTTATGACATCGCAATTTGATTTTGTTCAAATCAAGTTGCCTTGCCCCTTGATAGGGCCACGCCCAAAAAGTGTGCTTAACTCTTAAAAAATCTTCTTCTCATGAACCATCAGTAGCAGAGACTTGATATTTGGTGTGCAGCTTCCTTTTGAGGTGTAGATTTGTACAAGAGAAGTTCAAGGAGCTACATTTGCCTTCGTTATGGGAGGGGCAAGAATTTTCACCCCGCCCAAAATTTCTATTTTCCAAACCGAGAAGCAGATTTGAACCAAATTTGATATGAGGGCTTATTGGGTCATAAGTACTTAAATTATGCCAATTTTTTTTCCTGTCACCCCAAGGGAACCGCAGGAGCTAAAAATAGAAAAAAAATTAAAATGCCCATATCTCCAAAACTACATGGCACTGAGAATTCTTATTTGATGTGAAGCTTCCTCAGGACCAACAGAATCAAATGGTAAAAAAAAATTGCTATTGGTTTTATCATGGGATACTTTTTTGGGACTTTGAAAAGTGCTGAGTCAGCATTTTTTAACACTGGGTAATGGGAAAAACATTTAAGACTACTTTTCTCCCAAACCACTGCTCCAAAAGCTTTCAAATTTCACATATAATATCTTTGGAAGATTGTTTCACATGTTTATTGAAATCAATTCCCTGGGTCCATATTTGGGCTCACTATGGGAGCCCAAATGTTTAAATCAGTGCAGTGTGAGGAATATTCTTTAAAAATCTTCCTCTTCAGATCTACCAATCAGAATCTTTTGATATTTGGTATGCAGCATGCTTAGGGGGGGGGGGGGGGAATCAAGTTTGTTCAAGCCAAGTTCCTGGGTTTATATTTCGGCTCACTGTGGGAGCCTGAATTATAACTTTGTTCAAAATGAGGAAATTCTTATACTGTACCAATGACCCAGACATAGCTGGTGCTAACTCTTAAAAATCTAGGGCCAAACACAAATTTTGCCCCCCAATCCCCAAAATTTGCATCTAAAACCAAAGAAAACATGTCCTGAATGGCCCTCCATACTTCGCCTCTACTGCGCATGCGCAGTGTCAAGGAGGTACCGGAATTGGCACCATTTATCATTCTTTGTTTGGCCCTTCATCGGTTCACATCTGACTGATCTTTGTGCTTGTAAATCTCAGTTTAAATGATGCCAGACACATAAATATTAGAGAAATGGTGGATCTAAGGTGGAAATAGAAGGAGGAGAGGAAAAATGAGTGACAGAAAATAATTAGGGCTGTAACTTAAATTTTTTTAATGAAATTATGTTAAGTTACCTATTTTCGAGGCATGGGCCTGTTGTGGTCATTCTTGCTATAAAGTTACACTGCTTGTTCAGTGTTTTCCTCTCTCCCTTTCCTTTAAGTCCCCCCTTGTTATTCTCCCATGCTTTTGGCATATTTTCTGTAATATTATTACTAAAATTTCTTGGGAGTTTTAGCTGGATAACAGAATGAATTCTGTTCTTTTCCCCATGTTTACGTCCTCACCCATGGGTGTTTAGGCGTAGTGTTCTGCATCTACCATCTGATGTTCTGCAGTTTCTTCCCTGGAAGTCTCTGTTTTGCATCAGATAGAGTATTATTGGTAACTGATTTCGGGCCAGGGTTATCAGTGCCTGGAGTCATGTTTCTGGTGTTTTTACACTTCTTGTTTACATTGACAACAGCCTTCTTGTTTACATTGGAGGGGGATTTCTTGTCTTTGTGTTAGTTTAATCATAACTGGATACATTATTATTATTCATAAGTGTTGCATTAATGTTTTAAAATATTTTTAAAATTTTTGTCCACACTTAGGCTTGGGATCCATTGGGGCTCAACGTTACTTTTCAGAAACTTGGGCTTTTCTGAAAAAATATTTTTTCAAAAAATTGTTATTTTTTGATTTCAATTATTTTTTCTATGTTAATGGATCATGTTATTATGTATTTTTGTTTTCAGGGTGATGTATCCGTGATGTCTTCCAAAAGTGTGCCTCCGTTGTCACAATTAATGAAGAGCTAGCAGCAAAGTGCTCATGGAAATACGTCAATTGCCTAAGAGGTCCCTAGTAGGATCGACGGCCTTTGACGTCCGCTAGCTCGCCCGGTGTAGCGTCCATTCATCGAATGGTTTGGCAGCCGGGTTCGTCCGTTGTGGTCCAGAAGGAGTTTTGGGTGATGCGAGCACTATAAATCAACCAAGTGCACACCCAGTGATGGCGGATCAGAGGAGAGAACGGAGGAAGCCTATTAGTCCGGTTCCTAGCTCGTCCAGGTCCATCCGGGCTGCGAGCGAGAGAGGCCCCTCTCTCGTACAACAACATCTGGCCCCAGATGTTGTGGTACAAATGTTTCGCATTCGGAGCATACGTCCACCGCTCGGGACGCTCCGTTATATAGACAGTCCGGAGAGACTGTCAATAAGGCTTCCTCATCCTCACACGACCGCACCTTAGCTACATGATCTCGGATATCCAGCCAACTTCGCCAATCAGAGAATCCACAGCGACCAGGTCACGCCATTCGGTAGCCAGGGACACGAGGCCTGTAGACTCCAGACGTTCGCATAAGAAAAGTATGCAGGAGTCAACGTACACGGAGCTTCCAGCGGCAAGCATCGTAAGACCGCTACTCCACAGGCCTCAGTGACGGACGTGCTATCCCAAATAGCACAACTTATCGCAGCATCCCAGCAACGACAGAATCTCTGTTGCATCATGTAATATCTGACGACGCTGGGTCGGTACGCTCCGCTGAGGCATCAGGTACGGACGTCCGAAAACTTCATAGGGTCCGACAGGATGGCGAAAGGTATTTGGAGGATTTCGAGCTTTCCCTTTCGGAACAACATAAGCTGCTCTACATGTCATCCGGCTTTATCTTCTAGAGGTTGTTTCGTCGGACCAGAATGCTGCGATGCCGGATAAGAGACTGATAGTGTCGGTGGACACAAGAATTTTTTGATCGGTTCAGGGACATCGTCCCTCAGTTTCCGACACAGTCCAATAATGTCACAGGAACTTTCGAATTATTGAACGACGCTATATATATATATATGCTTGCTATTAAACAAGCAAGTCTGGTTTCTTGTTCGCAAAAGTTACCGTGATGTCTTTCAAAAGTGTGCCTCTGTCGTCATAGTTAAATGAAGAGCTAGCGGCAATAAGTGCTCATGGAAATACGTCAATCGTCTAAGAGGTCCCTAGTAGGATTGACGGCGTTGACATTCGCTAGCTCACCCGGTGTAGCATCCATTCATCGAATGGTTCGGCAGCTGGGTTCGTCCGTTGCGGTCCAGGAAGGAGATTTGGGTGATGCGAGCACTATAATAGACAATAGTACACACCCAGTGACGACGGATCAGAGGAGAGATCGGAGGAAGCCTGTTAGTCCGGTTCCTAGCTCGTCCAGGTCCGTCCGGGCTGCGAGCGAGAGAGGTCCCTCTCTCATACAACAACATCTGGGACCGGATGTTGTGGTACAACGTTTCGCATTCGGAGCATATGTCCGCCGCTCGGGACGCTCCGTTATATAGACAGTCCGAGAGACTGTCGATAAGGCTTCCTCATCCTCACGGCAGTGCACACGACCGCACCTTGGCTACGTGACCTCGAGTATCCTGCCAGCTTCGTCATTCAGGGATTCCACGGCGAACAGGTCACGCCATCTGGTAGCCAAGGGACATGAGGCCTGTACACTCCGGTCGCTCGCATAATAGAAGTATGCATGGGGTAACGTACACGGAGCTTCCAGCGGCAAAGCAACGTAAGACCGCTTCTCCACAGGCCTCAGTGACGGACGTGCTATCCAAAATAGCACAACTTATCGCAGCATCCCAGTAAACGGCAGAATCTCTGTCGGATCAGGAATAATCCGGCGACGCTGGGTCGGTACGCTCCGCTGAAGCATCTGGTACGGGCGACCGAGCTCTTCATAGGGTCCGACAGGATGGCAAAAGGGATTCGGAGGATTTCGAGCTTTCCCTTTCGGAACAACAGAAGCTGCCATAGATTTCTTCCGGCGTCATCTTCCAGAGGTTGTTCCGACGGACTAGAATGCTGCGATGCGGGATAAGAGACTAATAGCGTCTTTGGACACAGAATTTGTTTTTGATCGGTTCAGGGACATCGTCCCTGAGTTGCCGACACAGTCCAATAATGTCACAAGAACATGCAAATTATTGAACGACGCTATTTATAAGCTTGCTACCAAAACAGGCAAGTCTGGTTTCTTGTCCGCAAATGCTCTAAATCTGCCTTTTATCAATTCAAGGAATAAATTTGAACGGCAGGACAGGACATACCGAGAGTTCCTCTGCATCTAGAGGACGAGGCTGAAGACTTGTAATTGTCTATATCGCTGTCTATGTCAATTCCAACCACGACGTTGGAAACGACAATAATCTCTAACAGACTTAACTTAGACGCTTTATCATACGCAGACCACCTTACTAAGGCGTTATCATTACGTCCTCAAGGGAAAGAATTCCAGAATATGATCCTCAATGAGATTTCTTTCGAGGGCAGTAGCTTTTCCACGTATAACTCCGCCCTTCAGTGGCAACCTGGAGTTGGTTAGACGTGATGCAGCCCTACCTACATCCACGCACGTGGATAGTAAGGTGAAGAACTCTCTCAGAGTCGCTTCGGTCTCGGAGAAGCTTCTCTTCGACGGCAACCTTTCGGCAATCTATGAATTGCTCGATATAAATGTTCTCTTGTCAATTAAGTGTAACAAGAGATTCAGACTTGGGCAAACATTCAGTGGTTGACTCAGGGAGTTCCACTGCAGTTGCCGGATCCGAATTTTACGATTATGACGGATGCCAGTCAAACAGGTTGGGGTACAACATTGATCCCAACGGATTCGAAGTGCCAAGGTCTTTGGGTTCTGCAGTTTCTAGGCAAGCACATAAACGTCCAAGAAATGATGTCAATTTGGCTTGCACTACGTCATTGGATGAACATTATTCAGAAAGCGCATGTCCAAATCCTGTCTGACTATACGACAGTAGTTGCGTATATACGGAACCAGGGAGGCACTCATTCCGTTCCGTTATTCAATTTAACGGAAAGAATCCTTCTGTTTGTTCTAGAACACCAAGTTCTGCTTTCGGTCCGTCATATTCCGGGTCGTCTGAATGTACTAGTAGACTCCCTTTCACGGAAGGGTCGCTTGTTGCCATCAGAATGGACTCTCAACAAACAGGTATTCAATCAGATTTGCTACCAATGGAAGCGGCCAATGATAGATTTATTTGTGACACAACTCAACAATCAATTGCAGACGTATGTGTCACCATGTCTGGATCCCCGAGCATATGCCGTACTAGCTCTATCGATCTCGTGGGACGGAAGGATAGGATATGCGTATCCTCCAGCGCCATTGATTCAGCAAATATTGCTCAAGATAAAACAATCTCAATACAATTCTGTTGGTAGCATCTCTATCTCCACAGAGACCGTGGATAAATCTACTCAGGTGTCTGCTGTGGGAGTTACCGTGAAAACTTCCTCCACGAGAGGATCTTTTTTCCGCTGGGGAAATCGTGTCAACTTCATCACAACTCGCAAGGTCTCAACCTTCACGTATTCCGTCGTGCGGTCCTTCTTGCACGGCAAGCATTGTACAGGACGAGCAGTTGACGCGATTTCTAACTGTAGAAGGTCCTCCTCTTCGCTATACTATGCAGTTAAGTGGAAGGTCTTTCGTCATGGGTGTAGGGATCATTTTGTTGATATTTTTGATCCCTCCATACCAGACATTGCAAACTTTCTAGTATACTTGTTTGACGAGATCAACTGCAGCCTGTTACTATTAAAGGTTATAGGTCTATGTTATCTGATACCTATGCACACCATGATAGTTTACAATTGAATCTTATGTCTCTTTATCTAAATTAGTTAGAAACTTTTCGATAAATAGACCTAGAACCCTTAGATTAATTCCTATATGAATTTAGCTTGGGTTCTTCTTAAACTAAACGAAAACCATTTGAGCCTCTTGAGACAGTAGATTTCAAATTCTGGTCTTTTAAGACAGCATTTCTCTTAGCTTTCTCTTCTGCTAGAAGAGTCAGTGAGTTTCATGCACTATCGGTGGACGATTCTCACTATCGTAGTGTCGGGAACACTATTACCTTTGCTACTAATGTTGGATTTTTGGCTAAGAATCAGGCTCCTAATAATATCCGGAACCTTTTGTTATTAAGGCCCTTCCGTCTTCAGACGGGCACAGGCCTTTACTCTGTCCGGTTAGAGCTTTATGTATTTATAAACTAGATATCAGTTTATCAGAATGGGATGTAAAAGCTTCTTCTGTCTCTGATGCCTAAATAGAAGGACATTACGCTCCATTCTATGGCTAGATGGATTCATTTAACTACCCGTACTGCTTATGATAATCTATCTTCAACTCAGCAGTCTGTGCGTAAGATTTCGGCTCATTAAGTAACAGCTCTTTCTACATCTTAGGCTTATGCTAATAGTGTTGCTATTACAGATTTAATGAAGGCTGCATATTGGTCTCAGCCATCCACATTCACAAATTTTTATCTCAGAAATATTGAGTCCATTTCTGGAGACCTGCTTTGTTTAGGTCCATTATTTGCTGCTCAGAATGTCGTTCACTAAGCAGTTGCAACTATAGTTATGCAGGCTTTCTGTTCAGGCAGTGATTCCGTCCTGCTGCCCTCTTTGCTCTGGGCTATTTGACCCAGGGCGAAGGAAAGGGGGGTGGGGGGGAGGGTGTTCCCTTGGGTCACCTGTTTTATAGTGAAAACAAGGGTATTCCTCCTCCGGAGTCAGTAATTCTGAGTTGTTACTGGGATGGTTTTAAAGTGAAAAGTTAAGGTTTAAAAATTCATTCATGTCATATTTTTAAAGTATAGCATTTGTATATGTCACGTGTCAAACGGGAGTTAATATACAATCCTTGGACACTTTTAAAGAGTATAAAGAGTCTCAATTCTCTGGACTAACTTTATTTATGGGCTTACTTTAAAAATAATTAGTATAAGGATTATACTGGATGTTAATAGAGAACATGAATGTTATGATGCTCAATTATGGAGGGTGTTGTGTCTTTCTAATTTATCATAAATAAGAAAGATACATGTAAAGCCTAATACTCCTTTTCTCCTCGAGGGGATGACTCTATTTTATATAGTTGAGCTTATTGGATTTTCCTCTATGTCCTAGGCCCTCCAGCCTTTTTACTATTCAGCTATGTCTGGGTCATTGGTACAGTATAAAAATGTTAAAAAATTTATAGTAATTTATATATTTTTTATACTTACCAATGACCCAGACGGGGATGGCCCTCCCAGGAGTTGGGAACTCTACCTCCCCGCTGAGTACATAGCGCTGACCAGGCACTGGTTATAAGAATGATAAATGGCACCAATTCCGGGACCTCCTTGACACTGCGCATGCACAGTAGAGGCAAAGTATGGAGGGCCATTCAGGACATGTTTTCTTTGGTTTTAGATGCAAATTTTGGGGATTGGGGGGCAAAATTTGTGTTTGGCCCTAGATTTTTAGCTCAACTTGACAAAGTCAAGCTGAGCTATTGCCATCACTTCTCGTCCGTCGGCGTACGTATGTACGTACGTACGTACGTACGTATGTACGTTAGTACGTACGTTAGTACGTACGTCCACAATTTCCTTTGGCACACCTCACAGGTCGCATTTATGATCAGATTTCTTTGGAACTTGGTATGCTTGTTTGGGGTGACCTCTAGATGGGAGCTATCAATTTTCTTCAATTTACGTCAAAAAATGTTGCCGCAGCCAACGTTCTTAGAACTTAGTTTAGTCAAACTACAATATTCCCTTTGGCACACCCTACAGGGCACATTTATGATTTGATTGCTTTGAAACCTGGTATGCTTATTTAGGGTGACCTCTAGATGGGAGCTATCGATTTTCTTCAATTTCCGGCAAAAAATGTTGCCACGGCCAACGTTCGTAGAACTTAGTTGAGTCAGACCTCAATATTTCCCTTTGGCACACCCTACAGGGCCCATTTATGATCAGATTGCTTTGAAACCTGGTATGCTTGTTTGGGGAGACCTCTAGATGGGAGCTATCGATTTTCGTCAATTTCTGTCAAAAAATGTTGCCTCGGCCAACGTTCTTAGAACTTAGTTCAGTCAGAAGACTCAATATTTCCCTTTGGCACACCCAACAGGGTACATTTATGATCGGATTGCTTTGAAACCTGGCATGCTTGTTTGGGGTGACCTCTAGATGGGAGCTATCGATTTTCTTCAATTTCTGTCAAAAAATGTTGCCGCGGCTAACGTTCTTAGAACTTAGTTTAGTCAAACCACAATATTTACCTTTGGCACACCCTACAGGGCACATTTATGATTTGATTGCTTTGAAACCTGGTATGCTTATTTAGGGTGCCTTCTAGATGGGAGCTATTGATTTTCTTCAATTTCCGGCAAAAAATGTTGCCACGGCCAACGTTCGTAGAACTTAGTTTAGTCAGACCTCTATATTTCCCTTTGGCACACCCTACAGGGCCCATTTATGATCAGATTGCTTTGAAACCTGGTATGCTTGTTTGGGGAGACCTCTAGATGGGAGCTAACGATTTTCTTCAATTTCTGTCAAAAAATGTTGCTGCGGCCAATGTTCTTAGAGCTTAGTTTAGTCAGAAGACTCAATATTTCCCTTTGGCACACCCTACAGGGTACATTTATAATTGGATTGCTTTGAAACCTGGCATGCTTGTTTGAGGTGACCTCTAGATGGGAGCTATCGATATTTTTATACTGTACCAATGACCCAGACATAGCTGATGCTAACTCTTAAAATATAGGGCCAAACACAAATTTTGCCCCCCGATCCCCAAAATTTGCATCTAAAACCAAAGAAAACATGTCCTGAATGGCCCTCCACACTTCACCTCTACTGCGCATGCGCAGTGTCAAGGACGTTCCGAAATTGGCGCCATTAATCATTCTCAGTTTGGCCCTTCATCAGTTAACATCTGACTGATCTTTGTGCTTGTAAATCTCAGTTTAAATGATGCCAGACACATAAATATTAGTGAAATGGTGATTCTAAGGAGGATATAGAAGGAGGAGAGGAATAATGTGTGACAGAATATTATCAGGGCTGTAACTTAAAATTTTTTTAATGAAATTTTGTTAAGTTACCTATTTTCGAGGTAGCAGCCATTTTGTTGTCATTCTTGTTATTTAGTTACACTGATTTTCATTGTTTTCCTCTCTCCCTTTCCTTTAAGTCCCCTCTTGCTATTCTCCCATGCTTTTGGCATAGTTTCTGTAATTATTATTACTAAAATTTATTGGGAGTTTTAGCTGTATAACAGAATGAATTCTGTTCTTTTCCCCATGTTTACGTCTTCACCTATGGGTGGTTAGGTGTTGTATTCTGCATCTACCATCTGATGTTCTGCAGTTTCTTCCCTGGAAGTCTCTGTTTTGCATCAGATAGTGTATTTTTGGTAACTGATTTCGGGCCTGGGTGCCTGGAGTCTTATTTTAGTGTTTTTACACTCATTGTTTACATTTACAACAGCCCTCTGTGTGAGGGGGGGATTTCTTGAAAATAATATCTTGATGTTAATTTAATCATAACTAGATACATTATTATTGTTCGTAAGTGTTGCAAAAATTGTTTAAAATATTTTTAAATTTTTTGTCCACACTTAGGCTTGGGATCCATTGGGGCTCAACGTTACTTTTCAGAAACTTGGGCTGTTCTGAAAAAATATTTTTTCAAAATATTTTGATTTTAATTATTTTTTCTGTGTTAATGGATCATATTATTATTATGTATTTTGATTGTCAGGGGTTGGTGCGAGTACCAGGACTTTGTTTTCTTTTCACATTGAAAGGATTTTGATCAATTGTAATAAGAGGAAGTCTTCCTCTGACTTTTATAATCATTCTATATGTAGTCAGTGTACTCGCATTAACTCCTGTTCTGTATCTGATGATTTCGATGACAACATGGGAAGCGTATGTCACGGTATGTTAGTGGGGAATTGGACATTCCGGTCCTTTCTCCGCAGGGTCACTCTACTTTATCAATTTCTATTTCAGAAGATCAAGATTAGGGTGATGTATCTGTGATGTCTTCCAACAGTGTGCCTCCGTCATCACAATTAATGTAGGGCTAGCGGAAAAGTGCTCATGTTAATACGCCAATTGCCTAAGAGGACCCTAGTAGGTTCGACGGCCTTTCATCGAATGGTTCGGCAGCCGGGTTCGTCCGTTGCGGTCTAGAAGGAGTTTTGGTGTGATGCGAGCACTATAAATCAACCAAATGCACACCCAGTGACGGCGGATTAGAGGGAGAACGGAGGAAGCCTTTTAGTCCGGTTCATAGCTCGTTCTGGTCCATCCGGACGGCGAGTGAGAGAGGCCCCTCTCTCGTACAACAACATCTGGCCCCAGATGTTGTGGTACAAAATGTTTCGCATTCGGAGCAGACGTCCGCCGCTCGGGACGCTCCGACATATAGTCAGTCCGGAGAGACTGTCAATAAGGCTTCCTCATTCTCATGGTAGCGCACACGACCGCTCTTGGCTACGTGACCTCGGATATCCAGTCAGCTTCGCCAGTCAGAGAATCATCGGCGACCAGGTCACACCATCCGGTAGCCAGGGACACGAGGCCTGCAGACTCCAGACGTTCGCATAGGAAAGTGTGCGGGAGTCAACGTACACGGAGCTTCCGGCGGCATTGCATCGTAAGACCGCTACTGCACAGGCCTCGGGGACGGACGTGCTATCCTAAATAGCACAGCTTATCTCAGCATCCCAGCAGCAACTGAATCTGTCGCATAATGTTTTATCCGACGATGCTGGGTCGGGACGCTCCGCGGAAGTGGGTACGGACGTCCGAAAATTTCATCCAGTCCGACCGGATACCGAAAGGGATTCGGAGGATTTCGAGCTTTCCCTTTCGGAACAACATATGCTGTTGTGTATGTCATCTGACTTGATCTTCTACAGGTTCTTTCGTCGGACCAGAATGCTGCGATGCCGGATAAGAAACTGATAGCGTCGGTGGACTTAGAAATTTTTGGTTTGGTTCAGGGACATCGTCCCTCAGTTCCGACATAGTCCAATAATGTCACACAAACTTTCAAATTATTGAACAACGCTATATATTTATTATTATATAATTGCTATTACCAAGCATTTCTGGTTTCTTGTTCGCAAAAGTTACGGAGATGTCTTTCAAAAGTGTGCCTCTGTCGTCATAGTTAATGAAGAGCTAGCGGCAATAAGTGCTCATGGAATATGTCTATCGCCTAAGAGGTCCCTTGTAGGATCGACGGAGTGACATTCGCTAGCTCACCCGGTGTAGCGTACATTCATCGAATGGTTCGGCTGCCGGGTTCGTCCGTTGCGGTCTAGGAAGGAGATTTGGGTGATGTGAGCACTATAATTACTTTAGTACTCACCCAGTGACGGCGGATTGAGGACAGATCGGAGGAAGCCTGTTAATCCGGTTCCTGGCTTGTCCAGGTCCGTCCGGGCTGTGAGCCAGAGAGGTCCCTCTCTCGTCCAACAACATAGGGGACCGCATGTTGTGGTTCAGATATTTTACATTCGGAGCATATGTCTGTCGCTCGGGACGCTCCGTTATATTGACAGTCCGAGAGACTGTCAATAATGCTTCCTCATCCTCACAGCAGTGCACACGACCGCACATTGGCTACGTGACCTCGAGTATCCGATCAGTTTCGTCATTCAGTGATTCCACGGCGAACAGGTCACGCCATCCGGTAGCCAAGGGACACGAGGCCTATACACTCCGTTCGCTCGCATATTAGTAGTATGCACGGGGTAACGATCACGGAGCTTCCAGCAGCAATGCATCGTAGGACCGCTTCTCCACAGGCCTCAGTGACGGACGTGCTATCCGAGTTAGCACAGTTTTTTCGCAGCATCCCAGCAATCGACAGTTTCTCGGTCGAATCAGGAATTATCCGACTTCGCTGGGTCGGTGCGGTCCGCGGTTGCATCAGGTACGGACGACTGAACGCTTTATAGGGTCCGACAGGATGGCGAAAGGGATTCGAAAGATTTCGAGTTTTCCCTTTAGTAGCATCGGAAGCTGCCATATATATCTTCCGGCATTTTCTTCCAGTGATTGTTATTTCGGACTACATTGCTGCGATGTTGGATAAGAGACTTATAGCGTCATTGGACACGGAATTTTGGATCGGTTCAGGGACATTGTCCCTGACTTACCGACACAGTCCAATAATGTCATTAGAACATATGTATTATTTATCAACGCTATATATATATAAGCCTGCTACCAAGCATGATAGTTTAGTTTCTTGTCCGCAATGCTCATTTCTGCCTTTTATCATTTATACAAATAATTTATTTTGGCAGAGCAGGGCATACCGAGAGTTCATATGCATCTAGACGGCGTGGTTAAAGACTGGAAATAATCTTTTTCGCCGTCTATGTCTTTTCCAACCACAATGTTGGAAACGACAATGATGTCTAATAGACTTAACTTAGACGCTTTATCATACGTAATCCACCTTACTGAGGCGTTATCATTACGTCTTCAAGAGAAAGAATTCCGGGATATGATCCTCAATGTGATTTCTTTTGAGGGCAGTAGTTTGTTCACATATAACTCCGCCCTTCAGTGGCTGCTTGGAGTTGGTTAGACGTGACGCAGCCCTAGCTACATCCACGCGCGTGGATAGTAAGGTGAAGAACTCTCTCAGAGTCGCTTCGTTCTCGGAGAAGCTTCTCTTCGACGGCAACTTTTCAGCAATCCATGAATTGCTCGATTTACACGTTCTCTTGTCTATCTAGTGTAGCAAGAGATTCAGACTGGGGCAAACATTCGGTGGTTGACTCAGAGAGTGCCACTGCAGTTGCCGGATCCGAGTTTTATAATTATGACGGTTGCCAGTCAAACAGGTTGGGATATAATATTGATCCCAACGGATTCGAAGTGCCAGGGTCTTTGGGTTCCGCAGTCTCTAAGCAAGCACTTATCTTCCACGGAATAATGTTTGTTTTAGGCTTGCTTTATGTCATTGGATGAACATTATTCAGAAACACATGTCCAAATCCTGTCCGTTAATTCGACAGTAGTGGCATATCTCCGGAACCAGGGAGGCACTCATTCGTTTCCGTTATTCAATTTAATGGAAAGAATCCTTCTGTTTGTTATAGTACACCAAGTTCTGCTTCGGTCCGTCATATTCCGGGTCGTCTGATTGTATTACCGGACTCCCGTTCACTTATGGGTCGCTTGTTGCCGTCAGAAATATTCAATCAGATTTGCTATCAATGGGAGCGCCCAGTGATAATTTATTTACGACACAACTTGCTAATCAATTGCAGACGTATGTGTTTACTTGTCCGGATCTCTGAGCTTATGTTGTTAACGCTCTATTGATCTAATAGGACGGAATGATAGGATATGCATATCCTCCTGCGCTGTTGTTTCAGCAAGTATTGCTAAGATAAACAACCACAATACATTTCTGTTGATAGCATCTCTGTCTTCACAGAGACTGTGGGTAAATTTACTCTGATATCCGCTGTGGGACTTAACGCGAAATCTTCCTCCATGAGGGGATCTTTTTTCGCTGGGTAAAATCGTGTCATCTTTATCACAACCCGCAAGGTCTCAACCTTCACGTATTCCATTGTGTGGTCCTTATTGCATTGTAAGCATTGTACTGGACGAGCTTTGGACGCGATTTCTTACTATAGGAGAACCTCTTCTTCGCTATACTATGCGGCTAAGGTGGAGGCTCTTCCGTCGTTGGTGTAGGGATCACTATGTTGATATTGTGGATCCCTCCATACTAGTCATTGCAACTTTTTTTGTATACTTGTTTGACAAGATGTACTGCAGCCTGTTATTATTAAGGTTATAGGTTTATGTTACCTCATACCTATGCTCTCTATGATAGTTTACAATTGAGTCTTATGTCTCTTTATCTAAGTCAGTTAGTAACTTTTCGATAAAAGACTTAGAATCATTAGATTAAATTCCTATACGGAATTTAACTTCGGTTCTTATTTAGCTAAGTAATCATTTGAGCCTCTGGAAACAGTAGTTTTCAAATTCTGACCTTTTAGACAGTAATTCTGTTGGCTTATCTTTTACTGAAGACTCAGTGAGTTTCTTGCACTATCGGTGGACGATTCTCACTTTCGTAGTACCGGAAACACTATTTCCTTTACTATTAATGTTGGATTTTGGCATAAGAGTCAGGCTCCTAATTAATATCCGGAACCTATTGTTATTAAGGTCCTTCCGTCTTCGTACGGGCATAGGCCTTTACTCTGTCCGGTTAGAGTTTATGTATTTATAAACAGATATCTGTTTATTACTACGGGCGTAAGCTTCTTCTGTCTTTGATGCCTAATAGAAGGACGATACGCTCCATTCTATTGCTAATGGATTCAATTAACTATCGATACTGCTTATGGTATATCATTGACTCAGCAGTTGTGCTTAAGATTTCGGCTCATGAAGTAAGAGTTCTTCTACATCTTGGGCTTACATTAATAGGGTCGCTATTATAGATTTTTGAAGGCTGCTCATTGCGCTCAGCCATCCACATTCATGAATTTTTATCTCAGAAATATCGAGTCCATTTCTGGAGGCCTCTATTGTTAGGTCTGTTATCTACTGCTCAGAATGTCATTCATTTAACAGTTGCTAATATAGCTAGGTAGGCTGTCTGTTTCGGCAGTGACTCCGTTCTGCTGCCCTCTTCGCTCTGGGCTATTTGACCCAGGGCAAGGAAAAGGGTGGGGGGGGGGGGGGGGGGAGGGTGTTCCCTTGGGTCACCTGTTTTACTATGAAAACAAGGGGATACCTCCTCCGGAGTTAGTAATTCTGAGCTGTTATTGGGATGGTTGTTTAGTGAGAAGTTTATGTTTTAAAAATTCATTCAGGTCTTAGTTTTTATAGAATAGCTTTTGAATATAGCACGTGTCAACGGACATTATTATACATTCCTCAGACACTTTTAAGGAGTATAAAAAGTCTCTATTCTGTAGACTCACTTTATTTATTGGCTTACTTTAAAAATTATTAGTATAAGGATTATACTAGATATTAATAGAGTACATGGATGTATGATGCTCAATTTTGGAAGGTGTTGTATCTTTCTAATTTATCATAAATAAGAAAGATACATGTAAGGCCTAATACTTCTTTTTCCCTAGAGGGGATGACTCTATTTTATATTTTGAGCGTATTCCATCTTGCTCTATGTCCTTGGCCCTCCAGCCTTTTTACTATTCAGCTATGTCTGGGTCATTGGTACAGTATAAAAATGTTAAAAAATTTATAGTAATTTATATATTTTTTATACTTACCAATGACCCAGACGAGGATGGCCCTCCCAGGAGTTGGGAACTCTTACCTCCCCGCTGAGTACATAGCGCTTACCAGGCACTGGTTATGAGAATGATTAATGGCGCCAATTTCGGAACGTCCTTGACACTGTGCATGCGCAGTAGAGGTGAAGTGTGGAGGGCCATTCAGGACATGTTTTCTTTGGTTTTAGATGCAAATTTTGGGGATTGGGGGGCAAAATTTGTGTTTGGCCCTATATTTTAAGAGTTAGCACCAGCTATGTCTGGATCATTGGTAAGTATAAAAAAATATATAAATTACTATAAATTTTTTAACTTTCTTCAATTTCCGTCAGAAAATGTTGCCGCGGCCAATGTTTTTAGAACTCAGTTTAGTCAGACCACAATATTTCCCTTTGGCACACCCTACAGGGCACATTTATGATTTGATTGCTTTGAAACCTGGTATGCTTATTTAGAGTGACCTCTAGATGGGAGCTATCGATTTTCTTCCATTTCCATCAAAAAATGTTGCCACGGCCAACGTTCTTAGAATTTAGTCTAGTCAGACCACAATATTTCCCTTTTGTACACCCTACAGGGCACATTTATGATCGGATTGCTTTGAAACCTGGCATGCTTGTTTGGGGAGGCCTCTAGATGGGAGCTATCGATTTTCTTCAGTTTCTGTCAAAAAATGTTGCCACTGGAAAAAAAAATGACATTGGTACCAATGATCTTCAATTTTGCCATTTCATTTATAACTTACCAAGTTCAAGTTTGTCAAGTTGAGCTACAGTGTCATTGACACTTTCATTAAGAGTTAGCACCAGCTATGTCTGGGTCATTGGTAAGTATAAAAAATATATAAATTACTATAAATTTTTTAACTTTTCTTTAAAAATCTTCTTCTTCAGATCCAGCAGTAGGAATGTTTTGATATTTGGTATGTAGCATCCTTAGGGGGTGAGATTCAAGTTTGTTCAAGCCATGTCCCTAGGTCCATATTTGGGCTCACTGTGGGAGCTTGAATTGTAACTTAGTTCAAAATGAGGAATTTTCTTAAAAAATCTTCTTCAGACCCAGCAGTCGGAATGTTTTGATATTTGGTGTGCTGCATCCTTAGTGGGGTGTGATTCAAGTTTGTTAAATCCAAGTCCCTTGGTTCATATTTGGGCTCCCTGTGGGAGCCCAAATTATAACTTTGTTCAATATGAGAAATTTTTCTTTAAAAATCTTCTTCAGATTCAGCATTCGGAATGTTTTGATATTTGGCATATAGCATCCTTAGTGGGGTGAGATTCAAGTTTGTTCAAACCATGTCCCTAGGTTCATATTTGGGCTCACTGTGATAGCTCGAATTGTAACTTAGTTCAAAATGAGGAATTTTCATTAAAAATCTTCTTCTTCAGATCCAGCGGTCGGAATATTTTGATATTTGGTATGCAGCATCCTTAGGGGGGTAAGAGTCAAGTTTGTTGAAGCCAAGTCCCTGGGTTCATATTTGGGCTCCCTGTGGGTGCCCGAATTATAACTTAGTTCAATATGAGGAATTTTTCTTTAAAAATCTTCTTCTTCAGATTCAGCGATCGGAATGTTTTGATATTTGGCATGCATCATCCTTAGTGGGGGGTGGGGGGGGGGGGGGGGGGGTGGGGGGTGTGGGGGTTAGATTTAAGTTTCGTAAAGCCAAGTCCCTGGGTTGATATTTGGACTCCCTGTGGAAGTCTGAATTATAACTTAGTTCAATATGAGGAATATTCTTCAAAAATCTTCTTCACATTCACCAGTCAGAATCTATTGATATTTCATAACGTGTAAGCTCCCTGTAAAACACTGCCAATTGACTCCCCACTAACTGCTCTATGAGGTGGGGTATCAAAACCCAACCACATGACTTCAATAAGACGTACTATCGGTTATAATTAGCACGAAGTGTTTCCCAGTGTTGTGACAAGGTTATGCTTCCGACCCAAAATAGGACATCCAAACATCATTTCTCTGCAAAACGGCCGTTGATAATTAGGGAAAAAAGCGCATCGCTCCCAAACTACGCAAATAAAAATAAAATCGTTACAATTTATTTCGAAATATCATACAAAATGACTTTGGAGGGCAGTTTCGATCTCACATGAATATTTGTGAAGACCTTTTTGTTGATGTTGGTGTTTCTTTGATCCCGTAATTTTTGGATACCAATTAGCACTTTTTTCCAACCAGTCGGGCAAATACTATTTTTAATATCATAGGGAAATTTTAAAAACGTGTTTCATATCGAATATATTGAGTAAAAATCAGTGCGATTTCATCCTTGAATTTTTACAATCCTACTATTATTAGCATTGTTATGCCAAAAATGGAAATAATAAAAACATCTCATTTGTAACAGGTTGAAGAACCTTTCGAAAAGAGTCATTCAAATACACACCTTTTTTATTCTGCAGTGGTAGACATATTCCAGGCAATGAAAAAGAACTTTACACAATGCGGTTGCGTTTCCAGGTATTCACATGAAGGACAGCTGACGTCAACTTAACAGGTTGAGAACAACGTAGTTTCCTTACGTACTAAACGGACCAAATTGCCAGAGTTATTAGACCACAGACGTCTGGAAACCTTGATCTAAATCACCCCGTACCTCAAAACACCTCATTCTTATATGCACCCCCCCCCTGAAATATATAATACACAGATTTGTGTGTTATTTATTTTGGAAGTGTGTGTGTGTGTGTGGGGGGGGGGGGGGGCATATACAAGCTGGAGGTGTGACGTTGCGGGTGATGTGATATTAATCAGGTCTCCAGATGTTTGTGGTTAGACTAGGCAGTGGGACCTGTGGGCGGGATGCACAGCAACTCCAAAAGACGACATCCCCTTTAATCCGAGGATGATATACAACATTTCTCAATAAAAAAAAGCGTTCAACGGGTAATGTTGGATTTCAAGGTGTGCAGAGAACGAGCCGGTCCATTGCGAACTTGCCCCAGTGACGTGGCAAAGCATCCATGTTTTACAAGGCGATGTTCCCACTCAACTTGGCAGGGCAAAAATATAAAAAGAATACCCAAAAGTAGGTGATAATTGCGGATTCACGACCACTTTGTACATGTACGTGTACAAAATATGTATACGATGCGTTTACCAACGTGGGATTCAGTGTTAAATCGCACGCTTGTTCACAAAAATGTCCAGTGGTCTTGAATCCGCTGTTTTTTTTGTGACTCCTAGATCGCACTTTTAACTTTCAAATACTCGTGGTGAACGTTGAATGTCACGCGTTTTTAAAAAAAAGGTGAAATTGTACATTTTCACTTTTTTTTTTACTTTAAAAATTTTTGTCAACGTTCCCATCGCAGATCAGACCATCGATCCATCGTTGGTGAACGCGAGCAAAAATTCTGGGCTAGCATAAAAAAAACGGTTTGCGGATTCTGGACCAGTGGTCCAGAATCCGCAATTGTTTTGAGGTGGTGGGTTTTTCCCATTTATGACGTAAGTAGGGGAATACCCATAGTGGGATTTTCCAAACTCATCTAATTAACCAATCAGATTGCTTGATTCTCCACTAATTAACCAATCGGATTGCTTGATTCTCATAAACTTAATCATACAGAGTTATCTCCCCTCGTCGTGGGGTGAGGGTCACGCCCGTCATAAAAAGGTGAATCGCGTTCAATAACGTGGATATAATGGCTAGAGCAATGTATACCAAAAAAAAGTGATTGATATAGGAGAGAAAAAAATATATAAATAATCGTTATTTAAAAAATAAATATATCAAATCGAATAGATAATAAAAAAATACGTAAATCATGTGCGCTTCCCAGACTATTAGAGCGAGGTTTCTTTTAAACATGCTGATGAGAGCATACGCAATCTGTGTGAACGAAGAACTACGTCCCATCTTGTAAGAACGATGCGTCGGATGTCGGGATCATCTAGACTTCGATCACGAGAATCATTCGTGTCTGACGATGGAAAGGGAAGATATGGTCGTCAAGTATTTCGAACCGGCATTCGAACGCGTTAGATTCAACGATGTGATCATGCTTTGGAAGAGATTAGTCTTCTGTAAGGATCAAGACAAACCCACAGTTTCGGAAGAACGGAAATTGGCTCGTAGAAGTCTGACTTTAGAAGACAAGGGATGCATCATGAAATTATTGCTGAAGGAAGCATACGTCTAAGTTTTTTCGTTGATATAAAATAAGGGAAAATAAAAATAAAATAAATAAATACACACATAAATTTTTTATCTAATATTATAAAGAAGAAAAAAACACAAAAATGAGAACCAGAAATAAATTGTATCCGATGTTAGTGGAAGACGAGGACGAGAAGCTGATCAGCGTTTTGCCGACGGCACCATCGCTAGAAGAAAAGGAAAGAGGAGAGAGGTATCGCATCGATCAAATCAGTAGAATCCAAGCGTATCTAACTAAAGAGAGAGATTCTCGTCATTCCCTCAAGAAGAAGTATTCGCGTTTCGTGAAATTCGTCAATGCGATCGACACGACACTCATCACGATTTCCATGGGTTTACACGCAGCCGGCATCGGATTGTTGTCGACCGCGGTCGGCATTCCGATCGTGTTGACCGTAGAAGGAGTGGCTCTCGCCGCCGGATTGTTTAGCACGCTCAGAAACTTTTTGAGTAGGAAATTATATCTGATGGCAAGGAAACACGACAAGATTCGCGTCTTGGCCGACTCCAAGATCGACACGATATCCAAAATGATCTCTATGGCGTTGAAAGACGGTAGGATATCGGACGGAGAATACTTCGCGATATTGAGCGAGAAAACGAAATACGATGCCATGAAAGAAGCCGTGAGAATCAAGACTCGTCAGATCATCAAGGAAGAGATGAAGGATTCTCTCGTGGAAAAGGGGAGGAAAGAGGTCAGGGAGGAATTCAGTAAGATGATAGAGCTCAAGAGCAGCGATTGAAAAAACAATATATATATAATATGAATAGAAATTTAAAAAAAAAAATATTAAATTTATATATAAAATAAAACGAAATTAATTTAAATAACTCTTAAAAAATGTATTGCGTAAAGTGTAAGAGAGTTACCGAGACGAGTAATTCTAGAGAAGTGCGAACTAAAAACGACAGACAGATGCTTCGCGGAATTTGCGACGTGTGTGGTTCTATCAAGACTAGATTCGTAAAAAAAAAGAACGCGAGCAAAGGTAAAGGCATCGTGAATAAAATGATTAATAATCTACCTTGCGAAATGCATCTGCCCGGTCACAGTTTCACGGGACCCGGAACGAAATTGAACAAGAGACTCAACGCCGATCTGACACCCAAATCTTGGAGCAAACCTGTGAATAGGGTGGACGCAGCCGCGTATGATCACGATCTGTGCTACGCCGGACATCCCGACACGAAGACTCGCAACGACGTCTGCAATAAAAACATGTTGGGGAAATTGAGAGGCATATCGAATCCGACCAGGAGAGAGAAGATAGAACGTTTGCTGGTCAGCAATCTGATCGGTGCGAAACGTCGATTCGGATGGGGCGTTCAAAAAAAAAAGCGCATCGGAAAAGAAGAAGAAACGATTATTGACGAGTGAATTGGCCGAGGAGTTACACAAACCCATAATGCGTAAATTTCGGAAGAGAAGGGTGTTCATGAAGGGTTTGGATGATATTTGGTCTGCCGACTTGGTCGACATGAGATCGTTTTCGAGGTGGAACGAGGGCGTCAAATATCTATTGACGGTCATCGACGTGTTTTCCAAATACGGTTGGATCAGAGCTTTGAAGAATAAATCGGGACCTTGCGTCGCCGAGGCTCTGAAGAGCGTGTTCGACTCGTCTTCTCGAAAACCGAGTAAATTGTGGGTGGATAAGGGAAAGGAATTCTACAACAAGCACGTTCATCGATTGGTCAACCTCTACTCGATCAAAAACGAAGAGAAAGCTAGCGTGGTGGAACGTTGGAATCGATTGATGAAGGAAAAGATGCACAGATACTTCACGGCGAATTCGACCAAGAAATACATATACGCTCTGAACGGTCTGGTCAAAGATTACAACAACACGCGACACAGGTCGATCAAGATGACTCCCGCGGAAGCTAGCGATCCTCGAAACGAAAAACGGGTCTACGCGAATCTATATCCTGAGAGATCTAAGATCAGGAAGAAGTCTAGAATGCCGAAATTTGCGGTCGGTGATCGAGTGAGAATCTACGCTTATAAGAAGCACTTCGAAAAGGGTTATACTCCTCGATGGACCTCGGAAATCTTCATGATAATCAAAATATTTCACACCGATCCGGTGACTTACGAAATCGAAGCTTTGGATGGAGAAGAGATCATCGGAATGTTTTACAAACAACAATTACAGAAGACGAAGTTTTGATGAAGAAAACAAAATTTTTTTATTTACTTTCTTTAACATTTTCTTGTTTACACACATATATATACGAGAGAAAAAAATAATAAAACATAATTAAAAACTATTTTTAGATAAAGAAAGCAAGTTAATTAATAAACAAAAAAAAACTAAAAATCCTTTAAACTGACAAATATACTAGATATAGCACAAAGCATCGTGAAAGATGAAAGTATTCAAGAATATGAGGTTCACGAATACGAACCGGTAACCGGAACGAGTTTGAACAATGCGGGAGAGATAAGAATCAACGTCGAAACTCAAGATCTATTCGTACATCCTAGCGAGAGTTACATAGTGGTGCAGGGATGTCTCACCAAGGAAGATGGGAGCGACTACGCCAACGATGACACAGTTACTCTAGCCAATAATGGCATCATGCATCTTTCAGTAATATAAAATACATGCTATCCGGACAAGAGATAGAATCTGTGTTTCATCCTGGTCAGGCCACCACGATGTTCGGACTCTTGACGTATCCTGATGATTTTTCGAAATCCAGAGGACTTAATCAGTTATGGGTGAAAGACACCATCGGCCCTGCTAGTGCCGGTGCCGTTGCGATATTCGACTACATCGTCAAGACGTCCAAACCTAAAGGAACGTTTTCATTCAGGATACCTTTAAAACACATCTTCGGATTTGCGGACGATTACATCAAGATCATGTACGGATTCAAACACAATCTGACGTTGATTCGAAAAGGAAATGACGACGCAGTAGTGAGACTCGCTGCAACCAATGCGGGTAAGATAACTCTACACAAGATATCATGGTTCGTTCCGCACGTGGAGCCTTCGATCGTGGAGAAAGTGCGTCTCTACAAGATCATAGAATCCAAGAGTAAATTACCCGTGGGATTTAGAATGAGACAGTGCGACACGGCTAGCATTCCTCCCTCCACGAATCACTTCGATTGGAGATTGACGGTGAAATCCGCTTCCGAGAGACTGCATTTCATCGTGGTTGCGTTTCAGACCGATAGGGACGGGTCTCAGGAAAAGAATGCGTCGCTGTTCGATCACTGCCATTTGAAATTTGAGCAAGTGTTTCTGAACGCCACGAGATATCCAGCAATCGATTACAACGCGTCGTTCCACAAGAACAATTTCTGCAGACTGTACGGCGACGCCGCTGATTTTAGAAAGAAGTATCACGGTCTAGACGAATTGATGTGCAACCCTAACATATCTCCCGGCGAATACAAGTCGATGTATCCCATGTTCGTATTCGACGTCAGTAAACAGAGTGAATGACTCAAGAGTAGCGTCTTAGACATTCAGATCAAGATGCAATTCGATAGGAACGTGCCGAGAAAAACCGAAGCCTTCGCCCTGGTCCTGTCGGACAGAGAATTACAATTCGAATCGGACGGAAATAAGATGTCGATCATTCGATGAGAGACGAGTGTGAAAAAAATAAGAAACAAAAAAATAATGTGTGATTATTAAAAATAAAAAAAACAAAAAAAAAAATAAAAGTAATGAGATCTAGAGAGATTGAACATCTTTCTAAATCTCATTACTTTTTTTTTTTTTTATAAATCACACATTATTTTTTTTTAATTCATTATTTTCCACGCGTTCACTGTTTGTTCAAAGGAACTAGTTCGATCAGTAGACTCACTACGGAAGTGGCGGCTTCGGGATTATTGGTTTTCGTAACGAAATTAATCCTGTCTCCGACGTTCACTTTGAGAGGCGTGCCGAACGTGCTAACATTCGCGTGTTGATTCTCAGTCTTTTCGACGCTGTATCTTTTATGGCTCTCTACTTCTCTGAGATTGACGACCGCTCTGTTATTCAAATCCGAGGAAGCCAGACTCATTCGAAGGATTTCACCTCCCAGCGGCATGGGATATCCCACCTGACCATGTTTCGATCCGCTACCTCCATTTCCGAAAGACCACTCAGCTTTTCCCTCATCTAAGGTGCCGGCCTCTTCGGCCCACACAGTGATCAATTGTCTTTCATATTTGACTTTCTCCACCACCGAAATCAGGGTGCAGGCATCCGTCATGTTCACGGGATCCGGTAGATTCGTGAACGCGTGTCCACCCATGTCTAGTTTACCTTCCATGATGTCACCCTTTCTCCAGACCGAGTTGTCGTCCACGTACTTTCTGCTAACCGCGCTGGAATCGAATTTGGGATCATGACTGAGTCCGAATAGATTCTTACCGTTCATGTTGATGCCACCCTCCATGGTTCCGCCAGATTCTTTGTTCAGGTAGGGATCGTCCACTTGCGATTCTAGGTATTCTTGTGATTGTATCACGGCAGAATCTACGTAGCCCTTGTTGACCGCGGTTGAGTCTGCATCCGTGTTGTCGATCTTCGACATATTCAATATCTTGTTGAATCCCGCATTCAGATCCGATTTCATTTCTCGTCTGTCAGACTTTCTCTGTTCCACATCTACGTAGTGTTTGGTCGCCACGTCCTTGGGATTCGTGGGAGTGGCCACGTTCGTTATCTTGTTAGAATTGGCGTTCAATTCCGAGTGCATCGTTTTCTGAACGTATCTATTTCTCAGGTGTTCGCTGAATCTCGAGTATTTCTTGGTCGCGGCATCGATGGGATCTATGGGATTCGCGACGTTCACCAAACGTTTAGATTTCAGATCGAGATCGTCGGTCATGGTTTTATCCACGTAATTATCTAGCAGGATTCGTTCGAAATCGGGGTTTCCCCTGTCGACGTATTTTTTAGTCGCAGCATCTGCAAGTTCTATCGGCTCAGGAAGATTGTAGAGCTTCTTATTGTTCATGTTCAAAGGTTCTTCTCGAGGTTCGTATCTCTGAACGTAATGTTCGTCCAAGTTGGCAACATCGTAACCATCGTCGACTTCGAACGTCTTCCTCTTCTTTCTTGGGTTGACTTTTTTGTCGTCACTTCTACCAAATTTATCGACTGGCATGTTGTTGTGAGATTTTTTTGTTTTTTAGAAAAAATATATTCAAAATGCAGTTTATTAAAAATGAACTATGTTATTTTATTTTTCGTTTTTATTCGATTAAAATTTTTAAAATAATTTTTTATCTTTATATACTATAAAAAAAATCTCTCTCTAATGTAAATCATTGAGAATGTCTTGAAATCGATCTCCTTCAGACCATCTCTTGAGAACGTAGAGACACAGGTGACCGCAAAACAATTGATCTGGTGATTGCACTTGTTCCGTGTTGTAACGAACCATCGATTTGTTGAAATAGTTCTTTATTTCTTTTGGCAGCGAGATTCCGAAGCTGTCGAAATAATAATATTTCTTCTTCCTGTTCTTGATCCACGCCACCCAGTGAGTGCCTTCACCTGATGAATCGTCTAGATTTAAAATTCCGCATTCCGATTGTCGAGGTCTTCTCTTCGGCAAGGCATCTCTGGAAAACACACCTAGAAAATCTTTGATTTTCAAATCTTTTGCCGCATTCAACAGATCGACGTTGGATAGGGGTTTGTTAGGTAAGACAACACCTTCTACGGATATCTTTATTTACTTATTCATAAATGCGTATATATTTTTTTATTTATTTATTATATTTTAAATCACTAAAATGACGTTATGTTTTTTTTTCTTTTTTTCTTTTTCTTTTTAAATTAACTCTCTGGATGTCTCTATCGATTTCCATAATTTCGAATCCGTCTAATTCCTCTTGATTTTCTGGAATCCTGATATTACCATCTTTTAGTAGAACAGATTCGATCGTTTTGTAGTGATTTAACGAATGAAATTTTTTAGATACCGTGTCGTAAATGTATTTCTCTTGATCTTTTGACAATTCTTTGAACAGGAATAACAACTGCAAATATCTATTATATTCAAATACGTCTTTTTCGCTACCTGCGAAAAAAGACGACGCAAAAAGAGATATCAAACGTAGTTTGTCTCTCTTAGTTCAAACGTTTTCGGAATTTAAGAATTGGAGTTCGTTAGGTAAGATGACACCTTCTACAGATATCTTTATTTTCTTATTCATAAATGCGTATATATATATATTTTTTTTTTTATTTATTTTATTATAATTCACTAAAATGACGGTATTTTTTTTTTTTTTTTTTTCTTTTTCTTTTTAAACTAACACTCTCGATGTCTCTATCGATTTCCATAATCTAGAATCTGTCTAATTCCTTTTGATTTTCTGGAATCCTATCATTCTTACTCATATCTAGAATCCAATCATCCACATTCATATCGTCTCTAATTAGATCCACAGTCCAATGTCCAAGTGCCAAAGTGCTTATTTTATCGTCTAACACGAATCTCTTATCGTCGTCAGCCGTCAGCGAAATCTTGTTGACTATTTCGGTATACAAGTCGTGATTTTCGCTTCAAATCGATTTCATAGTCTTATACACCGGACCACTTCCTAACAGACAATCTTTATACTCTTGGAAAGAGATGTTTTTCTTCACCACGCACGCTTTAACTCCTTTGCACTTCTTGATCTCTTCATCTTCTAGACGATAAGCATACAGTTTAGGTCTCAAGCCCACGAATTCGAGGATTTGTTTACCACCGCTCTGGTCCTTAAATTTACCCAACACCTTCTTGTTGTCGTTCGATTGAATGTTGGACGGGTGATCGACGGGATAATTGCTCGTGTCGAACCACTCGGTCACGTCTGGAGATATGTCTCTGTAGACGTCTTTCGTCTCTATCTGTCTGTGTCAGTGAACAGTAGTTTGGCTTTATCACCAAATTTTCGTTTAACGTATTCGTAGTGAAACTTGTACATCAATCGCTTGCTGATATCTAAGATGATCGGTCCGAGATAATACGGTTTGTCGAATTTCAGGTGCATCTTTTGCATGTGAACGGCCACTAGATTTTCGTCGAATATGGTTCGGTGTTTGTAATTGGGTTTCGCCACTAATGTTTTAGCTCTTTTCTCAGACGTGACGAGTCGAATGTCGGTTCTCTTCCTGATGTTTTCCATCGATTTACCGTACACGCAGTTGTTCATGAGTTTGAAGAAATCTTTTTCGAAATCGTTCTCGGCTCGAATTCTGAGATTCATGTTGAGATCGATGTATTTTTTCATCCAAGGCTCTTCGTTGAATCGAATGATGCGATGTATGTTGACTAATTTCATCCCGTAATCGACGTACTGTTTCAAATTCTCGCTGTAGATGACGTAGTTACGTTTGTTAAATAAATTGGGAATGAGTTTTTCCTCGTCTCCTTCGTTCGGTTCCATTCATTCGGGAGCCAGCGGATAATCGTTGTGTGGATCGTGTAATTCTTCCGGATAGTTCAAATTGACTTCTAAAATGCAAGGATAGTCTCACCATTTTTGCATCTCTTCCGGTTCCTTCACCCATTCGAAATTTCCAATTGGTAAAGGATGACTCATAGCCCAACCGTACAGATTATTAGCATCCCAATACTGTATGTATTTAGTCGACCGTTTCGAATCGAAACCTTCTTTCATGTAGGGATTGTTAGCTTCAGAATATCTGTAGGAGATCATCGAGACGCCACCTCTCACAGCCCTTTCGAACATGAGCAACATGTCCACGTCAGATAATAATTCCAATTGGACTTCAGTGGTCTTCAACAGAGCATTCCATGCCAGACCGGGTGCGGTGAAATACCAAGCGGGATCCAGATCATAATTTCGACAACAGACGTCTCGAAAATTTTCAAACACGTCTGCCAAGAGCAGAACATCGGTCTTCAGATAGAGATCGTGATAATCTCTCATGGTTTTCATATCAAATGATTTCCACACGTTTTTGGCGTGTTCGTAATTCTCGTCGGAAATGTCGGATTCGTATAATTTCGAATAAAAATCTTCTTTCGAAGGTAGTGCGGTGTCTTCGAATCTCTTTAGATCGTTCATGTAATCGTAAGGATAGACTCCTTTCCTCAACATGACGTCTACTCATTTTCCGAAATGTTCGCTCGTGATTTTAAATTTATCCTTGCTCATGTTATCGACTAATTTTTCCAGAGCGGTCGACATGAATTTAAAACTGTCGATGAAACGTATGGCTCTACGAATGAATTTCGTTTTTTCTTTCACCGTCTCTCCGTCGATTACTCTTTTCTTCTCCATGAGCTTCCATTTCATGAAGGAAATGTATCTTTCTTCGCTGTTCGTGATGCAATTTAATTCTTCGTGTGAGGTGCCGAGATTTTTCACGAACAGATGACTGTCGTAACCCGAGAGATTGTGAAACATCACCGGATAGAAAACGGCGTCTCGATATTTTAAATTACACTTGCTGTGAGCCGGACCGCGATACAGACCCGTGTAATGATCGTGGTCTCTGACCTTCTTATTTTCCTTTGGGATTCTCGTCGAACGATTGTCTGCATATGTGACATTCGGTGGCTCTGTTATTTTCGTCCTGCTTCTCTCGCGTGATGATCATTTTTGCCGGAGTTTCAAATTTATCGTATAACATTTGAATTTTCGATTCTAACTCTTCCACGAACCTTTGAGCCACGTAGTCGTCTTCATACTGTTTCGTGTAGGTGAAGGGACCCATGTCGTGTTGCGAGTCGAAAGCGCATTTCACGTAAATGCAATAGCCTGAAGGCATGTGTTTTTGATATCTTTCGATGTAACTTTGAAGAGCGTTGGGTTGACAGGAACTCATTTTCGCGGTGAAACATTCGAAATCGGCGTACACGACGAATGGTACTTTTAACCTTCTATTGTGATTTTCAAACTTCAGGTGTTAGGTTTGGGCATTTCCACGGTAACACCTTGATTTTTGTTGCAATATTCCAGATGTTTCGCCAACGAGTCTTCGCTGTGAAACACGTTCATGCAGTTGCAACATAAACATATCTTTCCTTTATGTTTATTATTTTGACTTGCCAGTAATCGGCTCAGATGTTTAACCCAACAATAATGACGATTGTCACCATTCGAAATCAATAATAAAATAATCGTCTTTTCTCTTCCGAGATACGAAGTCTGTCTGAGAGGACAGATCTTTTGTTTTTCGTCGTCGTATCCCAAGACGTTCACTGCTACGGTGGGATTTTGAGCCTCGAAACGTTCGATGTGTTTTAACTCTGTTGGAAAAGTCACTCCAGTCCAATCGAGATTTTTAGAAGTTTCCTCGTAACGAGAAACTCTATCGGAGTGTATTTCGACAGGGTATAAAGCGGAGGTGACTGCCCATTTAAAACACTGATCATCTTTATTTCTCACGTTGACCACGGCGTGTTTCTTAGCTAAGAAATACGGTAATTCTAAGTAGGAAGATCCTTTCAACGAATCGTTTTCACTTATGTGAATTTCGAGTTTCAACACCTCATCGAACGTCCAATTACTACCTTCATGTTGATAATTTGCGAGAGACGTCAACATCTTGTCTTTCATCTTTTCGAAAACGTTCGATAAATCTGAACCTTGAAATACGGGTTCGACGTTAGATCTGAAATCTCCATTTTTCACGATGCTCTCACCGGACTTCACGTCAATTTTATTCATCACGCAATGGAGTATCATCTTAATTTTTAGTCCCACGTTCATGTATTCGCGAAACAAATCCAATACTTTTTTCTTCACCCGTTCCATGAACAATTTCGGATCGATTTTCTTGAACGAGGGAATCACGTCGAAAGTTTTAAAAACGCCTTTGATCGCACTCTCCCATTCTACGGGCTTTGATTGGAATAGTTTCGTAACAAGTCGTGCTACATATTCTTCTCCTTTCCCTTCGTCAATTGCTCGTTGAATTTCGCTCGATATATCTCATTTGTCTAGAATCTGAAGTGCATCACTCATTTTCGTTTTAGTTTTTCTTTTATTTTCTTTAGAAACTTGATGTTCTTCAACGGCTTTTTGTTTAGTCGTCTTCTTATTTTTCACAATTGAAATGTTTTGGGTTTTTTTCGACGTCGGCATTTCGATTCCTTTTACTATCTTTTTCTTCTTCTTCTCATTTTTCACAACCGATGCATTTTTTGACGTCGTTGCTATCGACATTTCGTTTGCCTTTCTAGCGTTTCGCAAATATTCTTGTATGACTTCAGTTTTTTTTGATTTAGTTCTATGATTTCTAAAATGTGAAATTTGTAATACGTTACAAATCTCGTTTAACTGAGGTACGGTTTTCTCATTTAAATTTACCATTGTTTTATCTGTTTGCTTCATTTGTAAGAATTTTTTTTTTGAATTTTGTATTAAATAATTTGTTAAAAAGTTTTGCTTTTTACTCTTTTTATATATATAAAAAGTTAAATTTTAACATCCTTTTTTTTTCTTTAATGTGAATTTTTATTCAAAAACAATTTACGATTGCTTTTATTTCTTGTTTGCAAAATGAACACGTTTTCTCGTCCTCAGAATAACATTCTCTACAAGAACACAGGTGCGCACACAGTAGAAACAAAACGTTTGCGACATCTTCGCAAAGTAAACATTTTGCAAACGTTTTGCTTTGCTCGTTTTTGATGCACGACAATAACTCGTCCACTTGCGTCATGAATTTAACGAGATCTTCTAAAATTAAGAATTGAGATAGGGTCTTGTTTGCGTTATTTAACGCATTGCACAATTGTTCCTTAGTATACCCTAATTGTAACATATCCATCAATAATTTTTGTTTTTTATTTCTATCCCACTCTTCGTCTTCGATTTTAATCAATCCCAACGTTATGATCTTGTTCAAATAATCACATTCACCTTTTTTAATATTATTTATATGTTCTAGTAAAGGTCTGTCGTGAGGTTCCCAATTCATCAAATGTATATTACAACAAAAACATTTAACTTTGTCGCTTTTACCCACATAAATGAAACCCGCAGCGGCTAAATCTTTGGGTTTTTGAGCAAGATGCGAAGGCCAATTTTTAAACGTTTGAAGTCTTGCACGTTCTAAACTATAATTCGGATGTTCGGACTTGATCATTGTTTTTACCTTAAGATTGAGTTTGTAAGAATATTTTTTTCTGAATTTTGTATTAATGATAATTTGTTAAAAAGTTTTAAAATTGTTTATAATATGTTTTAATTCCTTCAAAAAGAATTAATCAATTATATGTTCTTAACGTGAAAAAAAATTGAATTAATACGAAAAAAAAGGATGTTAAAATTTAACTTTTATTTATATATAAAGAGAAACTTTTTTTAACAAATTATTATTTAAATACAAAATTTAAAATATACATTATTTGCAAGAATTCATAAAAATCAAATAATCGATCATGACAACAACACCTAAAAGATGCCAATTAAAATTGAAACGAGACAAAGCGTATAAGAAATTTGATTTTAATATCTATACATTACAACAACACGATCCCATCGAATTGAACGAGGTTGAGATGGAGGGCTTAGAGCGCTACTACAACAAATATCGGATGTGTTTGAAATTGGATGAAGCCATGCTCGATTTGTTTTACGAGTACCAAAGCAATCTGCTGAATAATATCATCGTCGCCAAAGACAAAGAATTCGACAAGGACGATTTGTTGTTGTTCTATGGAAGTTACATATATCCAATAATCTCACTCAAACTCGTGGACAAATCGGGTGGTGAGAGCACGTTCACCGATGTAAAAAAACTCAAAAGAGTAAAGATAAACATTCAAACCATTTTCATAAGTGGAAAAATGATGAATGTCAACATGCTAATAATGGACTTGGAAATATAAACAATAGAGAGATTGATTTTTAGCGAAGAAGAAGGAAAAAAAAAGTAATGAGATACAAAGATGATCTCATTACTTTTTACAAAAAAATTTTCACATTAAAGAAAGTAAAATTAAAAACTTTTTTTTTATATATATATAAAGAGCAAAAAAAAAAAAACAAAACTTTTTTAAACAAATTATTAAAATACAAAATTTAAAATATACATTATTTGCAAGAATTCATAAAACAAAAAACCAAATAATCAATCATGACAGCAACACCTAAAAGATGCGAATTGAAATTGAAATGAGTCGAAACGTATAAGAAATCTATAGATTACAACAACACGATCCCATCGAATTGAACGAGATCGAGATGAAGGACTTAGAGCATAAATACGACAGATATAAGATGACTTTGAAATTGGACGAAGCCATGCTCGATTTGTTTTACGACTATCAAAGCGATCTGCAGAAAATCGTCATCGCTAAAGATAAAGAATTTGACAAGGACGATTTGACACTGTTCTATGGAAGTTACATATATCCAAAAATCTCACGCGAACTCGTAGAGAAATCGGGTGGTGAGAGCGAGTTCACCGATGTAAAAAAACCGAAAAGAGTAAAGATAAACATTCAACACATTTTCAAAAAAGGAGAAAACATGAGTGTCAACATGCTAATAATGGACTTGGAAATATAAACAATAGAGTGATTAATTTTTTAGTGAAGAAGAGGGAAAAAAACGTGATGAGATCATCTTGAAAAACATAAGTGTCAACATGCTAATAACGGGCTTGGAAATATAAACAATAGAGAGACTGATTTTTTTAGCGAACAAAAAGGAAAAAGAAAAAGTAATGAGATCATCTTTTAGATCTCATTACTTTTTTTTTTTTTGTTTTCCTTCTTCACTATTACCATATATTATAATAACGTTTCCTCTTTTCTTAAATTTCAGCGTCGATTCTTCTTTTCTTTTTTTTGTGATATGATACGTTTTTATAACAACACATTTGTTTATGCGAATCATAATTATGAACGAATGTTGTGCATCTCTTGGTAACACTCTCATCATTACCATTCTCTTCAGAAGGTAGAGGTGACGGTGAAAAGCGTCTCATTCTTTTCAATTTCAACCGTCTATCCCGCGCTTTATCTATCTCTTTCATCAGTTCTTTCCTTATATATCCATCATTAGTGTCTAACCATTTTTCCACATCTTTTTTTGTTTTTTCGCACTCTGTCTCGCGATATTCGTCATTATCGTCTAATTGTGGTAGGTGATAAAATTGTTTCTCCACCTTTTCATCTAGGTGATAAAATTGTTTCTCCACCTTTTTATCCATTTTAAATATATTATTTTATACTTTCTATGATTTATATTTTATATAATTATATAATTTTATATTATAATAACATATTCAAAATCGGTATATTCTTAAACGGCGAATTCTCACCAAGCAACAAACCCTTGCCGAGTCGCTCAACGTTCTGTCCACTCTTCAGATAGAGACCGTTTCCTCTCAGAGAGTTGTCACCTCTAACGGGTTCTAGATACAATCCTTTACTGCTGTCGTCTACGTGGACACGACACACGGCTCCTCCCTTCTTCAAAAACAGTCCGCTGCCACCCATTAATTTCTCAACTGCCGAACTTGCGAGTCCCGTGAGAGCTCCCACGCCGAGAGTCTTTCCGAGAAAGGGTAGTGCCTTTGCGGCGAAGGGTAATGCTTTTGCGGCGATTCCTGCCAATAGCGGTAGGAAACCACCTTTCATTCTCAAATTGTATCTCAATTGAGCGGGACACAATCTCACCGTCAACCCTCTTCCATCACGAATCGCTTTCTCCATCCTTTTGATTTGACTTCTGGTCCAGGCGATCGAATCGTGACCGCCTCTCGTCAGATCTTCGTGAGTGAATTTGAATCTCACCGCCTCGCCTCGAATTGTTAACGCTCTCTTAAGTTTCTTCCTCTATCCTGCGGATATGTTCACGTTTTTAATCACGTATTCTGTCATAATTCTTTTTTTAAAATATATTTACTTCAATTGTTCTTGTTTAATAATTATTTATATTAAAATAATTTTGTAAAATTAATATTGCGTTTATTTTATTTTTGTTATCTATATATATACACAATATGTTTTTTTTTGCTTTTATATTTCTCTTATCGTCACCCTCTCTCCGCGAAGATCTAACAGTTCACCATTTTGATCCGTCAACGTGGTTTTGAGACTATACAACGTGTCTAAAATCACTGGTAGATAAACTAAATTTCGAGGTTGCTCCACGATCTTATAACTCGGCGACACGTTTGGAAAGAAGGAATAGATCGTCGGTTGAGTGCTACCATTCACTTAGCTTCCAGCAATCACGTCCACGTTCACCAGAATGCTATTGACTGCGAGAATGTCGACCGTATTTTCAGATGCTGCGTGGCCTCGATACATCTTTCGATCGAATCCCAACATCTTACCTATAGAATCGTCCGTGTTGAAATCCACTCGAAAATTATCTTCCAAATCCAACATCGTCTGTAAGGTATTAGGATTGGGAGCGAGTCTGATCTTGTTGCTTCCCTTTCCATCCGTCATCATTCGCGTCTGAATGTAATTGTTCAAATCGTCTATGTCGTAACTCCCTTTGGGAATTCGAATCTCCAACCAATCCACTTCGTCGGAATACTTGAACGAGTTATTCTTTTCAGTGACGTTGGGAAAGGAATAATAAGTCTCCAGATTCACCAACGCCATCTCGTATCTTTTCTCTCTATTCAATTCGATGGAAGGTTCGAATTTCATAGCGAATCGAGTCGAATCGCCACTCACCACGATTTGAATGGATTGTTTTGCAGCCGTATTCTCGGCTATCCGTTCTAACAATTCTCCATGTTCGAACATTATATTTAATTTTATTTTTTTTTATTCAAAACTAATTATTTGAAGATTTATTATTTTCTAAATTTTATTTTCACGCTCTATCTTATTATCATCAGAAACATAAAACTTGTCGAGTCCGCACCAATATTTTCCACGATTAAATTCGCATGTCAAATCGATCACTACGAAATTGTAAAGTCCACCATCCCAAACCCTCTTGCAGAATCTCCTGAATTCCGTCGCGCTCATGTCGTTTGCGACTTGATCACCGTAGATGTGATTGAGATTCTTGAGATCTTGGCGAAAGAGACATAGAAAATTAGCGTTCTCCCTTATCGTCTGTCTGGGCAATCGAAAATATTTCTGCGACAGGTAGAAACAGTCCACGTTGCTGTGTCGACCTCTAACGTAATACGATTCGCATCGGTTCTGTCTCTCCAAAAGCAGATAGTCGAAAATCATGAGATTCTTATCTTCCGATTTCAGTTCTCTAGGATCTGGAACGTCGCTAGCGTTCTCATAAAATTGACACTCGACGTTCGAAGATGCATTTCTCTTCATCAGCTCCATCGCCGCACCATCCAAAATGGTCGAGAGTGGAGCTTCGCTCTTGTCGAATTCCTCCTTACTGTCAAGGATTCTGGCTATGACGTCCTTGGGCAATCTATGATCCATGCACTCTCGAAGCAATCTGTATTCGGGTTGAAACAAGCTCTTGCCAAACACGAACAATCTGTCGTAATCCAACCAGTCGGGTCGGGACAACAGATTCATCAACAGATTGGTCTTTCCACAATTCGATTTTCCCACTATCAAGCCTCTTATGCTCTTGGGAAAGAACTCGTTATTCGACCTCTTGGTCGCGGCGTCGTTCCAAGACATATCTTTAATGTTCATCTTTTGTTTTATTTTTTGTTTGTTTGTTATTTTAGATTCTTTTCAAACACAAATTTTATATGTTTTTCAAACTCAGTTTTTATGTTTTTCAAACTCAGTTTTTATGTCTTTTCAAACTTAGTTGTTTAATATTATTATTTATTTATATCACACCATTTGCGAGTTCTCTTCAATCCAGATCCACTCGTCATTTTGGCTAAATCTTGTATGGGTACCACAGCATCCTTAAAATCTTTCCAACTTTTCGGCGTTCGCTCTAACGCAGCTCGCTTCGCCGGCGGACTGATCAACTTGTCGATCAACGCGTCGGCTGCCCTCTTGCCAGCCACAGAAGCTAATCCTACCACTGGCTTCGGAAGCGGCTTTCTTACCAGCATCCAAAGCCGTCTTCTTACCGACCTCAAACGCGGTCGATGTGAGTTTTCTACCCGCATCGCTCGTGAACTCGCATTATAGAATCGACGATGTCAGAACCTCCTTGAACGTAAGTTCTGACGTATCCCCTGTTCTTTATCACCAACATATTTTATTTTTATAATATATTTTGTTTTTTTTTCACTGATAAATCGTTTTGCTGTTTAAATACTTTTATTATTCTAGTGTAAAAATTTACTGTTTTATTTTTGTTTGTTTGTTTGTTTCTCTCTACTTATTATATTCACATCAGTCCTTTAATTCGTTCATCAGCCTTTTATAGTGGTTTTTATTCAAAACCTTCTGTCTTAACAATTCATCAGATATAGTAACTATCTGATTATCTAATCCTCTGTTACCAGCCCGTCTGCTCGCCATCAACAAACTCAATCTCTGAGACAGAGCGTCAGAATCGCTCGGAAGAAAAGTGGTTTTCACCCCTTTGCCAGTCACCGATTCGACGAACTTCTTGTTCATATCCCATATGGGTTTCACCACTTTCGTCCACTTGTAACCTCTGTTGGCTTTGGGTCTCGTCTCTCTGGCATCATTATTTCTCTTCATGGGTTCGTTGCCTCTTAGTTTTGGAAATCGGCAGAATCAGAATGTCGCCGTAATTGTCGAAATCCTGTTCCGTATAATCGCTGGGCTTGTCGTAAAGGAGCAATCTGCGCAGTCCATTAGTCAATTCGTATTTGTTCGAACCCACGATCAATTCATTATCGCCAATTTATACTTCTGTGTCACCCACAAAAGTTCTCCCCTCCGAATCCTTATAAAATCCATACAACAGATCTCTCTTACCGCCATCATCATCAGACGATGCGACTCTATCAGCGCTGATAGTCGAAGCTGTATCGGTGTCGCTATCGCTCTCCGTTTGAATCCCCGTGGGAACGTAATCCAGTGTAGATTGAACGGAATGCCGATTTCCAAAACTAAGAGGCAACGAACCCATTCTCAAAGAACTCTCCTTTATGGGTCTCAATTCTTCGACTATCTCCTTCCTGCTTCGCTCTTGACCCTCCGTCACGGGTTTAAATATTTTTGTGGCTTCGCGTCTGAGTTCCATCTCACCAAGACGTCTGCTTCTGTCAGCCGACTGAATGCCCTTCTTAGCACGTTCATACTCTTCTAAAATTCGATCTCGGTGTGTAGAATCCATCTGTAAAAACATTTTTCGTTTTTAATTGTTAATGTTCCTTTAAGTATGCTAATGCGAGTTATTTTATTATTTTCAAAATTAAATGTATAATTATTTTTATGTTTATGTTTTTTTTCTCTCCTATATATATCGATCACTTTTTTTTTATTTCCTGGGGTATTCCCCCCACTCACGTCAGAAATGGAAGCATTCAATAGTTGTCTGTTAAGTTTTTTTTGAAAAAATCCGGATATTCTCCCCACCCCACGACGAGGGGAGATAATTCTGTATGATTAAGTTTATGAGAATCAAGCAATCCGATTGGTTAATTAGCGGAGAATCAAGCAATCTGATTGGTTAATTAGATGAGTTTGGAAAATCCCACTATGGGTATTCCCCTACTTACGTCATAAATGGGAAAAACCCACCGCCTCAAAACAATTGCGTCTTCTGGATCACTGGTCCAGAATCCGCAAACTGTTTTTTTTTATGCCAGCCCAGAAGTTTTGCTCGCGTTCACCAACGATGGATCGATGGTCTGATCTGCGATGGGAACGTTGACAAAAATTTTTAAAGTAAAAAAAAAAGTGAAAATGTACAATTTCACCTTTTTTTTTTAAAAACACGTGACATTCAACGTTCACCACGAGTATTTGAATGTTAAAAGTGCAATCTAGGAGTCACAAAAAAACAGCGGATTCAAGACCACTGGACATTTTTGTGAACAAGCGTGCGATTTAACACTGAATCCCACGTTGGTAAACGCATCGTATACGTATTTTGTACACGTACATGTACAAAGTGGTCGTGAATCCGCAATTATCACCTACTCCCAAAAGACGGGTGGAGAATGTTAATCTGCCTCCCCCCCTCCTCCCCCCCCCTCCCCCCCCCCCAAAAAAAAACAAAACAAAAAAATGTTCTTGGTTAAAAAAATTCAGTGGAAGACCAGTCGGGTATAGATATCATCTATTTAATGTCTGTGTTTCTGTCTCCTAATGTTCAGTGTTGCTGTAAGCCTACTATTTGTACCATCAACGGTACATGGAGAGAAATTCTAAACAGAAACACTAAAAGAGTGGAATTTTTTCACGCATATATCGTCTTAACCCATATGAAAGAAGCATTTCATTGAACTGATGGTCCTTTGAACGACAACTTACAGTCCATCTGCAGAGATATGTTGTGTTCGGTGTCCCTTTTCCACCGAAGCTGAGAGCATATTTTGTGAGTGGAAACCTCACTCCTCAAGTGTTTTAGCAGAGACTCTTCTTTATGTGGCATGATGGGACGCGATGTGTCTGAATGTATCTGAGATCAGTTAAAAATTATAAATTGGCAGAATTTTGGAGAGTTTTCAGTTTCCCGTGTCTGAACTCAGCAAAATTAGAAGAAACATATACATATATTTTATATTTCATTAAAAAACGATGCGTATAGATTGAGGTTTGTTGCTGAGAAAAGTAGACCCAGGCTGTTGTAATATAACTGAATATAACACAACACTTAACATGATCAATTATTGAGTTCTCGCGGCAGCAATAAAATTTGGTAGCAATAACATTTCCTAATCCGAGCTAATCCTTCAATTACCCTTCCAAAGATGTAAAACATGAGCCAACAATAGACACTGATTGTTTCTGAAACAGCCTCTGATCACAATGAAAACATTGACTGGTGACAATAGATAAAGCATAAATTACTCCTATGAAGTTTATTATTCTTTTGAGATTTCCAACATCAGAAACTGGTTAAATTGAATTACAATTATGTATATCTATATACTTTTATATTTGCACTGCGACTTGTAAAGAAAATTTTGTTCCTAACATTCGACCTATCATTTAACAATTTTATTAGCACTACGACAAATATTGAAATTATTTTGAATCTATTTATAGGAAAAGACAGCGCTTGTGTGGTGTTTTCCAACAAATAGTTGCAACACAATGAGAAAAAAATTCAATTTCTAACATTCGGCCAGTCACTTAAGTTAACCGTGCACATGTATATTAGCACTACGAAAAAGTCCTGGGTCGATTTAATCCATGGACCGACTTATGGGCATACCTCAATTGCTGACTTTATTTTTGGCCGACTTCTCCCATGGGCGACTTCATTTGGGTACGACTTCCGACCATTTAACTCTTTGTAGACTTTATACCACAACAACAAAGCTTGAATTTTTTTTTTATGACAATTTATTGGAAAACATCTAGCGGTGTTTTGAATAGATAATTGCAAAAAAATGAGAAAAAAAACAATTTCTACAGCCCTGTGTCTTTCAGCACACTGAGAGACCAAGTGTTCGAGTGTTGTTTTCTTAATACTGGATAGCTGTCTTTTCCACCTAAGATCGCCATATGTACATGTGCCGAGTCGACGTCCAGTAAGAGCAGGCTTCGACACCCTAAAAGTTTAAAGTCCCATCACCCCTCCCGATAAATAACAGATGTATGCCCCCCCCCCCCCCACACCACCACCACATGTCGGGGATCACATGTCGCCTATCGCAGAGATAGGTCTACTGACACCACCTCTAGTTCCACTGAAAGTTAAAAGTTATTTTTCGGCATAATTATGTTGTTGCCGGAACGCAGTTTAATCTGAGTGCATTCAAAAACGGAAACCCGACATTGCATATAAAATCATTAAAAAAAATTTCGACAGTATTAATATGGGCAGATCATAAGTGGTAATAACTGAAATAGAAGGCGATCAGTTGTATCTCTATTTGTTGTCAGTCTTGTGTTGAAGATGTAAATATGTGTTGAATAGTTTTAGTCGATAACTTGAAATAAATCATAAAAATGAATTTATTTTCTTTATATATTATTACATTAACCCATCCGAACATCTTGAGACCGAAGGGTGCCAGACCCGGCGAGGCCAAAAAGTGTGGGCCGAAAAGCGCAAAACTTAAAGCGCCAGCCAAATCAGTTTATGACCCCTAACTGAAACTAGCCCAGTCCCCCAGACTAATTGCAAAGGAGGGAGCATAAGCTATATTTCAGAAGCAAAGATGCAGGCTTTTGTGCAAGAATCTGGACAGTACTGCTGAACTGTTGGGTAAAGGGTTGACCGATAAACCGTTTATCTAACCTTAGTTAAAATAGAAGACAACAGTTATCAAAATACTTTTTGCTTCCAAAACACAGCTTATGACCTCTGATTGAAACAGACGCTACGCGCTTGTTTCAATCAGAAGTCATAAGATATGTGTTGGAAGCAAACATTTAAGATAAAAACCATAAAAAATGGGAATGACGAATTTCGTGTATAGCGCTGGCCGATTTTTACAGTTATGTCACGTAAAAATGAATATTACACAGAAATTAGTCTTGAATATGTCCATTTGAACTTCATATGCCAAGATTTTTTTAAAGTGATTTTTTGTTTTTGTTACAAATTACAGTTAATTGAATATATTGATATATATGCATTCCCAATAAATTATAACAAAATACAGAATAAATTTCAAAAAGATGTTTAATAACATTTGATAAATAAAAGTTGGCAGAAAGGTTATAAACAACATCTCAAAAGTGTTATGCTTTATCAGACCAGTGCTGAAAAACCCCATTAATTAGCTCCGCCCACTCATAAAAAGTTCCTCTATAAATAGGCACAGAGATCTTAATTGAACCTGATTAACGGTGATTGCATTATGTAATCATATGTAACAACTGGGGTAATTTGGAAGACTACTTTTACAGGGACTGTACACAAAATGTGGAACACGGCATCCCACTGGAGGTGAGATTCAAGTTTGTTCAAGCCAAGTCCCTGGGTTTATATTTGGGCTTCTTATGGGAGCCCAAATTATAACTTAATTCAGTATAAGGAATATTCCTTAAAAATATTTTTTTTTTTTTAGATCCACTGGTCTGAATCTTTGGATATTTGGTAGAAACTTTTCTAAGAAGGGGGCAGATGCAACTTGTTGAAATCAATTCCCTGGGTTTTATATTTAGGCTACCATGTCAGGTGAGCACCCTCAGGCCCCCCTGGGGCCTCTTGTTTGCTTACTGATTGAGGGATAGATTATTTTTGGTTGTCTGAATTTATTCAAACTTTGCACATGGGCACTCTCCATATTTATGATCGGATTGCTTTGAAACCTGACATGCTTGTTTGGGGAGGCCTCTAGATGGTAGCTATCGATTTTCTTACATTTCCGTCAAAAAATGTTGCTGCGGTCAACGGTCTTAGAACTTAGTTGGAGACATGTGTCACAGTATATTGTTAGTGGTGAGAGGTCCATGCCGGTCCTTTCACCACAGTCAGTCTCTTTTTCAGAGGAACAAGAACAGGGTGATGTTTCCGTGATGCCTTCAGGAAGTGTGCTGCCATCGTCACAATCAAATGAAGAGCTAGTGGCAAAAGTGCTCAAGGAAATTCAACAAGTGCCTAGATTCTTAGTAGGGTTGACGACCTTGTCACCAGCTAGCTCGCACGGCGAAGCTATCACTCGTAGAGCGGGTGATGTGACGCCGGGTTCATCTTTTGCGGTCCAGGAGAGGAGAAAGCGTATTGTGATCACTGTAATCTCGGATCACCCACACCCGGCGATGACGGATCGGAGGAAGGATCAGAGGAAGCCAGTCAGTCCGGTAGCTAGCTCGTTCAGGTCTACCTGGACCGCGAGCGAGAGAGGCCCCTCTCTCTTACAACAAGATCTGGGGCCAGATGTTGTCGTACATAACGTTCGTCAGTCGGAGCATCCGTCAACTCCTCCTGCTCGGGACGCTCTGTCGCATAGACACCATAGACACGCCAGCACACACACGACCGCACCTTGGCTATGTGACCTCAGATATCCAGCCTGCTTCGCCGACCAAGGATTCCACATCGACCAGGTCACTCCATCCGGTAGCCAACGACACGAGGCTTACCAGTCGGGACTGGTAAGGAAAGAATTATGCAAGAGGCACTGTCCCAAGAACTTCCAGCGGCTAAACAATGTAAGACTGCAGCTCCACAGGCCTCCGTGACGGACTTGCTATCGCAGATAGTTCAACTCATCGCAGCATCCCAGTAACCTTCAGAAACTCTTTCAGATCAGGAACTGTCTGAGGAAACTGGGTCGGTACGCTCCCCTACAATGTCAGATAGGGACGACCGAGATTCACATTTGGTCCAGTCGGATGGTGGAAGGGAACCTGCAGAGCTGGATTTTTCCCTTCTAGAACAACATAAGGTGGCTGTAGATTTCTTCCGGCAATACCTTCCAGATGTTGTTCCTCCGGACCAGAGAGCTGCGATACCAGATAAGAGACTGATAGCGTCACTGGACACTGACTTCTTCAGCCGGACTAAGGCCATCGTGCCTGAGTTTCCGGCCCAGTCCAGAAATGTCTCCCAGACGTTTGAATTGTTGAATCACGCTATTTTTAGGCTAGCCTCTAAGACTGGCACACCCAGTTTCTTATCGCACCTAGCTCTACATCTGCCATTCATCAACAGTAGAAATAAATTTCTGAGAGTTCCTCTGCGTTTAGACGACCAGGCAGAAGACTTGGAGTTGTCATTGCCGGCGTCTATGTCGATTCTCTCCAGTACATTGGAGACGACAATCTCGTCTAACAGACACTTTAGACGCCTTCTCTTACACAGATCACCTTACCAGAGCGTCATCACAACGTCTCGATGGTAAAGAATTCCAGGATGTTCAAACTTCCTTGAGAGTTCTTTCGAGGGCAATCGCATATTCCACGTATAACTCCGCCCTTTCAGTAGCAAATTTGGAGTTAGTCAGATGTGATGCTGCCCTGGCTTCATCCACTAGGGTGGATTCTAAGGTGAAAAACTCTCTTCGAGTCGCTCCGGTTTCAGGAGAACTTCTCTTCGATGGTAAGCTTTCACTAATCTACGATCAGATTACCAAGAAAGCTTCAGACTCTCTGCTCTTTAAGTCTGTTTAAAAAAAAACAGACTCAGCAGAGAGGTGTAAGTCAGGGACTTCTGGGGCGAGTACATCCAAAAGAAGTTCCTATAGAGGATCTAATAAAGCCTCAATGTCTTACTCCAGAGACCGTCAGAGTAGCGACTCAGGTAGGGGACGTATTGCCTTACCGAGACAACCAGTGACAGATGCCTCTAGGTTGACTGGTCGAGGTGCGGGTCAGGGAGGACGTAGTTTATCCTCCCACAAACCTCGCAGGTACAGGAGGTGAAGGTCAGAACCTTGCTCCAGTGGGCGAAAGGCTGTCGAGATTCTTAACCAATTGGTTGTCAATTACGGACGACCGATGGGTTCAGGAGGTTATTTAGAAGGTCTGAAACTGTCCTTCAGAGAAAAACCTCTGTTAACACGAAGTCCACGATAGACTTTGCTTCCATCAAACCTTCAGAAGAGAGATTTGCTTCTATCAGAGGTGCTATCTCTTCTGGAGAAGAACGCAATAGAGGTCGTAGAAAACCAGGAATCTCCCGGTTTTTACAGCCACCTGTTCCTGGTACCAAAACCAGACAGCTCGTTCCACCCAGTTATAGATCTAAGCTGAATAAACAAGCTGATCGTGGCTCCGAAATTTTATATGGAGACCATTCGATCGGTGAGAGCGAGCATTTGAGTGAACGACTATGCTGCGAGCATAGATCTCAAGGATGCGTACTTTCACGTCATGGTACATCCGGCGTTCAGAAAGTACCTTCGCTTCGCTGTCCTAGGAGTCGTTTATCAGTTCTGAGCAATGTGCTTCGGACTGAATCTGGGCCTTCACTCGAATAAGGAACTCCGTAATGACTCATTTCCGAGCTCATTCGTCTGTGGTAACGTCGGCCTACTTGGACAACATTCTTCAGAGGTACGGCGACAGATTAACGCTTCAGAACGATGTTCAGAGTCTGCATCAATTGCTCCGACGTCTCGGTTTCATAATAAACGAAAAGAAGTTGGATCTTGTTCCGTCCAAGTCGTTCATTCACTTGGGAATGAGCTTTGAGACATACAACAATCTGGTTCGTCTGCTGCTACCCAGAGCGAAATTAGTCAGTTGTTATGCTCGCTTTTGTCTACACTCAGATGTAGTGACAGCGAGAGAATTTTTTACTCAGAATTGGAGTGTGAAGATTCATTCGCTCGAAATGAACATCGTCTTGTCCAACCAAGTAAAACAAGAGATTCTGACTTTGGCAGATATTCAGTGGTTAACTCAGGGAGTTCCAGTGCAACTGCCGGATCCGATTTTTACGATTATGACGGATGCGAGTCAAACAGGTTGGGGCGCGACATTGAGCCCAACAGATTCGAGGTACCAGGGTCTTTGAGATCTGCAATTCCTGAACAAGCACATAAACATCAAAGAGATGATGTCAATTTGGCTTGCACTACATCATTGGATGAACATTATTCAGAATTCACATGTCCAAATACTGTCTGATAATTTAACAGTAGTAGCGTATATTCGGAACCAGGGAGGCACTCATTCCATTTCATTGTTCAACTTAACGGAAAGAATCCTTCTGTTTGTCCTAGAGCATCAGATTCTTCTGTCGGTCCGACATATTCCGGGTCATCTGAACGTTCTAGCGGACGCCCTTTCTCGGAAAGGTCTATGTTGCCATCAGAATGGACTCTCAACAAACGAGTATTCAATCATATCTACTACCAATGGGATCGTCCGATGATAGACTTGTTTGCGACACATCTCAACAATCGGTTGCAGACGTATGTGTCGCCTAGATCCTCGAGCGTTCTCAGTAGATGCTCTCTCGATCTCTTGTGACGGAATGATAGGATACGCGTATCCTCCAGCTCCATTGATTCAACAGATATTGCTAAAAATCAAGCAATCTCACTGCAAGATTCTGTTGGTATCATCTCTGTCACCCCACAGACCATGTATAAATCTACTCAGGTGTCTGTTATGGGACATTCCTCGGAAGCTTCCTCCGTGGGAGGACCTGCTTTTGCAGGGGAAATCGCTCACACTGCATCTCAATCCACAAGGTCTCAACCTTCACGTATTTCCATTGTGCGGTCCTTCTTGCACAGCAAGCAATTTACAGGACAAGCAGTGGATGCAATTTCTAACTGTAGGAGGACCTCCTCTTCACTAAATTATGCTGCTAAGTGGAAGGTTTTCTCTCATTGCTGTAGGGATCGTTCTATTGATATTTATGATCCCTCCATTCCAGACATTGCTAATTTTTTGGTCTACCTGTTTGACGAGATCAAACTGCAGCCAATAACTATTAAGAGTTATAGGTCTATGCTATCGGATACTTATGCTCATCATGATAGCTTACAAATTGGATCTAATGTCTCTTTATCAAAGTCAGTTAAAACTTTTCGATAAATAGACCTAGAACTCTTAGGTTAATTCCTAAGTGGAATTTAGCTTGGGTTCTTCTGAAGCTAAAAGAAGCTCCATTTGAACCCCTTGATGCGGTAGACTTCAAATACTTATCTTATAAGACAGCTTTTCTCTTAGCCTTCTCTTCTTCTAGAAGAGTTAGTGAGCTTCATGCTCTATCTGTTGATGATTCTCACGATCGTAGTGTTGGTAATACTATTATGTTGACTACCAATGTGGGATTTTTGGCTAAGAATCAGGCTCCTAATAAGTACCCTGAACCTATTGTTATTAAGGCTCTTCCATCCTCAGATGGTCATAGGCCTTTGCTGTGTCCAGAGCTATGCATATTTACAAACGTAGATCTGAGTTCATCAGAAAGGGACAAAAACGTTTTCTTTCTGTCTCTGCTGCCTAATAGAAGGGACATCACTGTCTTTTCTATTTCAAGGTGGATTCAGCTGACTATTCGTACTGCTTATGAAAGATTATCTTCTACTCAGCAGTCTGTGCTTAAGATTCCTGTGCATGAAGTTAGTGCGCTGTCTACATCTTGGGCTTATGCTAATAGTATTGTTATTACCGATTTGATGAAGGCTGCATACTGGTCTCAGCCTTCTACGTTCACAAATTTTTACCTTAGAAATATTGAGTCTATTTCTGGTGACCTTCATTGTTTAGGTCCATTATCTGTTGCTCAGAATGTCATCCACTAAACAGTTGCAACTATAGTTATGCAGGCTTTCTGTTCCAGCAGTGACTGAGTGTTTCCTTATATCACCTGCTTTATAGTGAAAAGCAAGGGAATACCTTCTCTGGAGTCAGTAATTCTGAGTCAGTGCTGGGATGGTTTTAAAGTGTAAAGCTAATGTTTATCTCATTTATGTAATATTTTTAAAGTGTAGCTCGATGTGAAGCATTTGTATATGTCACATGTCATTCGAGCGTTAATATACAATCCTCGGACACTTTTAAATGAGTATAAAGAGTCTCATTCTCTGGACCATCTTTATTTATTGGCTTTCCTTTAAAAAATTAGTATAATGGGTTATACTGGATGTTAATAGAGATCATTGATGTTATTGTGCTCAATTAGTGATTTGTAATATGTCTTTCTTTTTTTTGTACAAACAAAAAAGATATATGTAAATTCTGTTTCTCCTTGAAGGGATAATTCTGTTTATATGTAATTGAGCCTATTGGATTTTCCTTTATGTCCTAGGCCCTCCAGCCTTTTTTCTATTCAGCTAAGTCTGGGTCATTGGTACAGTATAAAAATATGAAAAAATTTATAGTAATTTATATATTTTTTATACTTACCAATGACCCAGACTGGGATGGCCCTCCCATGAGTTGGGAACTCGTACCTCCCTGATGATTATATAACATCTACCAGGCATTGGTTGTAAGAATGAAGATTTGGCGCCAATTTCGGTACTTCCTTGACACTGTGCGGTGGACAAAAGTATGGAGGACCATATAGGACATTGATTTTTTGGATTTTGATGCAAATTTGGGGAAGGGGGGGGGGGGGGGGTGGGGGGTGCAAAATTTGTGTGTGTTTGGCCCTGAATTTTTAAGAGTTAGCACCAGCTAAGTCTGGGTCATTGGTAAGTGTAAAAAATATATAAATTACTATAAATTTTTTCATTTTCATTAATAAATTTTGATATCATCTACATTGGATAAGGGTTTAAACCACCAATAAATAAACATTGTTCCATTTCAGGCAAATACAGAATCATCGCTTATAAGAATGGGTAAGATTTTTAGATTCACTATACTTTTTCTTGAAGAAAATCAGTTCTTTCTTTCTCTCTCCTGCATCTAATTTCTGCATAATCCATCAAGAAGAAGAAAATTTGTTCTTTCTTTCTCTCTCTCTCTCTGGTATCTAATTTCTGCATATTTCTTCGAGAAGATATTAAAGCTGTATATTAACCCCTTGAACTATATCCATTATTTGGGGGAAGAGCAATTAATATTTTCAGGCTGCCCGTTGAAAATATTAATTGTTCTACCACACACGTTCACTTAGTAACCATCCTACTTAATGAAATTATGATGTACCATGTTCCTGGACTGGAAAAGGGGCCTCTCGTGTTGAAAGAGTTAACCATATCTTGAAGGAATTTGAAATTCAACTTGTTCCATCAAAAATTATGAGAGTAATTGCCCTTTGTTCAATGTTTTTACTCTAAATTCTATACTCATGGCATAACTTGAATAGTTTTCATCTAACTTCATCAAATTTCAGTTTGCAACTTCATATCAGTAGTATTTTGAGCCATTTTGTAAACCAGCGAAGATCATCTATCTGTCCATCTGGCTGTCCATTAGGTCAGTCATTCATTATTCTCTCCATCACACATTTTCCCATACACTTCCCAGCTTGATCACCTTTTAGATTTGAATAAATTTTGATCTACTTCTTTATAAATCAACAATGTCACCACAATCCTTAAGGTTCATTCCCACTAGACCAATTCCCTTTAGACCAACTCCCACGACGAGGCCAATTCCCAAAAGACCAATTCCCCTTAGACCAACTGGTGTGTTCTACTTTAAAAATAATTCTATATCAATAATTTGATATATTTATAAATATTTATAAATGTATTTAATGTTATTGATTATTCAAGCCTGAAAATAAGCAGTCTGTCATTTACAGAATGAGGTCCCCAGAGAGTGAATTTGCTGATGCTATCCCATACAGTGGGCCAGTTTATTCAGTGGGAAAATCTTTCTGTTTATGTTTGAGACCTTGATTCAGGTTGAGGTTCACAGAGGGTAAATTTAGTGATGCTACCCTGCTGTGCAGGGTAGCATCACCAAATTCACCCTCTGGGGACCTCATATTTTTATATTGTACCAATGACCCAGACATAGCTGCTGGTGCTCACTCTTAAAAATATAGGGCCAAACACAAATTTTGCTCCCCAATCCCCAAAATTTGCATCTAAAACCAAAGAAAACATGTCCTGAATGGCCCTCCATACTTCACCTCTACTGCGCATGCGCAGTGTCAAGGACGTCCTGAAATTGGCGCCATTAATCATTCTTTGTTTGGCCCTTCAACAGTTAACATCTGACTGATCTTTGTGCTTGTAAATCTCAGTTTAAATGATGCCAGACACATAAATATTAGTGAAATGGTGATTCTAAGGAGGATATAGAAGGAGGAGAGGAAAAAGGAGTGACAGAAAATAATCAGGGCTGTAACTTAAAAATTTTTTAATGAAATTATGTTAAGTTACCTATTTTCGAGGCAACAGCCTGTTGTGGTCATTCTTGTTATCAAGTTACACTGCTTGTTCAGTGTTTTCCTCTCTCCCGCTCCTTTAAGTCCCCTCTTGCTATTCTCCCATGCTTTTGGCATATTTTCTGTAATATTATTACTAAAATTTCTTGGGAGTTTTAGCTGGATAACAGAATGAATTCTGTTCTTTTCCCCATGTTGACGTCTTCACCTATGGGTGGTTAGGCGTAGTGTTCTGCATCTACCATCTGATGTTCTGCAGTTTCTTCCCTGGAAGTCTCTGTTTTGCATCAGATAGTGTATTATTGGTAACTGATTTCGGGCCAGGGTGCCTGGAGTCTTGATCTGGTGTTTTTACACTTATTGTTTACATTTCCAACAGCCCTCTGTGTGAGGGGGGATTTTTTGAAAATAATATCTTGATGTTATTTTAATCATAACTAGATACATTATTATTGTTCGTAAGTGTTGCATAAATTGTTTAAAATATTTTTAGAATTTTTGTCCACACTTAGGCTTGGGATCCATTGGGGCTCAACATTACTTTTCAGAAACTATGGCTGTTCTGAAAAAATATTTTTTCAAAATTTTTTGATTTCAATTATTTTTTCTATGTTAATGGATCATGTTATTATGTATTTTGATTGTCAGGGGTTGGTGCGAGTACTAGGACTTTGTTTTCTTTTCACAATGAAAGGATATTGTTCAATTGTAATAAGAGGAAATCTTCCTCTGACTTTCATAATCATTGTATAATGTAGTCAGTGTACTCGCACTAACTCCTGTTCTGTATGTGTTAATTTCGATGACAACATGGGAAGTGTGTGTCACGGTATGTTAGTGGGGAATTGGCCATTCCGGTCCTTTCCCCGCAGGGTCACTCTATTTTATCATTCTCTATTTCAGACGATCATGATCAGGGTGATGTATCCGTGATGTCTTCCAAAAGTGTGCCTCCGTCGTCACAATCAATGAAGAGCTAGCGGAAAAGTGCTCATGTAAATACGTCAATTGCCTAAGAGGACCCTAGTAGGTTCGACGGCCTTTGACGTCTGCTAGCTCGCCCGGTGTAGCGTCCACTCATCGAATGGTTCGGCAGCCGGGTTCGTCCGTTGCGGTCTAGAAAGGAGTTTTGGGTGATGCGAGCTCTATAAAACAACCAAGTGCACACCCAGTGACGGCGGATTAGAGGGGAGAACGGAGGAAGCCTTTTACTCCGGTTCATAGCTCGTCCAGGCCCATCCGGGCTGCGAGCGAGAGAGGCCCCTCTCTCGTACATCAACATCTGGCCCCAGATGTTGTGGTACAAAATGTTTCGCAGTCGGAGCATACGTCCGCCGCTCGGGACACTCCGTTATATAGATAGTCCGGAGAGACTGTCAATAAGGCTTCCTCATTCTCATGGCAGCGCACACGACCGCACCTTGGCTACGTGACCTCCGATATCCAGTCAACTTCGCCAATCAGAGAATCCTCGGTGACTAGGTCACGCCATCCGATAGCCAGGGACACGAGGCCTGGAGACTCCGGACGTTCACCTAGAAAGTATGCGGGAGTCAATGTACACAGAGCTTCCAGTGGCAATGCATCGTAAGACCACTTCTGCACAGGCCTCGGTGACGGACGTTCTATCCCAAATAGAACAGCTTATCGCAGCATCCCAGCAACGTTCAGGGACATCGTCCCTCAGTTCCGACACAGTCCAATAATGTCTCAGATACTTTCGATTTATTGAACGACGCTATATATATTTTTATATGCTTGCTATTTACAAGCATGTCTGGTTTCTTGTTCGCAAAATTACTGAGATGTCTTTCACTCTGGTCGCTCGCATAATAGAAGTATGCACTGGGTAACGAACACGGAGCTTTCAGTGGCAATGCATCGTAAGACCGCTTCTCCACAGGCCTCAGTGACGGACGTGCTATCCAAAATAGCACAGCTTATCGTAGCATCCCAGCAAACGACAGATTCTCGTTCGGATCAGGAATAATCCGACGGCGCTGGGTCGGTGCGCTCCGCTGTTGCATCAGGTACGGACGACCGAACACTTCATAGGGTCCGACAGGATGGCGAAAGGGATTCGGACGATTTCGAGCTTTCCCTTTCGGAACAACAGAAGCTGCCATACATTTCTTCCGGCATTATCTTCAAGAGGTTGTTCCGTCGGACTACATTGCTGCGATGCGGGATAAGAGACTAATAGCGTCATTGGACATGGAGTTTTGGATCAGTTCAGGGACATTGTCCCTGAGTTACCGACACAGTCCAATAATGTTAGAACATTTGAATTATTGATCGACGCTATATATAAGCTTGCTACCAACATGCTAGTCTAGTTTCTTGTCCGCAATGCTCTATTCTGCCTTTCGTGAATTCTAGGGAAATTTTTTTTTTTTTATTGGCAGAACTGGGCATACCGAGAGTTCCTTTGCGTCTAAGACGGCGAGGCTGAAGACTGGGAATTATCTTTTTCGCCGTCTATGTCAATTCCAACCATGATGTGTTGGAAACGACAATGATGTATAATAGACTTAACTTAGACGCTTTATCATACGTATACCACCTTACTGAGGCGTTATCATTACGTCTTCAAGAGAAAGAATTCCAGGGTATGATCCTCAATGAGATTTCTTTCAGGGGCAGTAGTTTTTCCACGTATAACTCCGCCCTTCAGTGGCAACCTGGAGTTGGTTAGACGTGACGCAGCCCTAGCTACATCCACGCGTGTGGATAGTAAGGGGATGAACTCTCTCAGAGTTGCTTCGGTCTCGGAGAAGCTTCTCTTCGACGGCAACCTTTCAGCAATCTTGAATTGCTCGATATACACGTTCTCTTGTCAATTAAGTGTAACAAGAGATTCAGATGTGGGCAACCATAGGGTGGTTGACTCAGAGAGTTCCACTGTAGTTGCTGGATCCGAGTTTTTTCGATTATGACGGACGCCAGTCAAACAGGTTGGGACACAATTTTGATCCCAACGGATTCGAAGTGCCAGGGTCTTTTGGTTCCGCAGTTTTTAGGCAAGCACTTAACTTCCAAGGAAGAATATTATTTTGGCTTGCACTATGTCATTGGATGAATTTTATTCAGAAACGCATGTTCAAATCCTGTCCGATAATATGACAGTAGTTGCGTATATCCGGAACCAGGGAGGCACTCATTCGGTTCCGTTATAGATTTTAACGGAAAGAATCCTTCTGTTTGTTATAGAACACCAAGTTCTTTTTCGGTTCTCATGTTCTCGGTCGTCGGATCGTATTAGCAGACTCCCTTTCACGTAAGTCGTTTGTTGCCGTCGGAATGGACTCTCAACAAGCAGGTATTCAATCAGATTTGCTATCAATGGGAGCGCCCAGTGATAATTTATTTGCGACACAACTCTCCAATCAATTGTAGACGTATGTGTCACCGTGTCCAGATCCACCGAGCATATATAGTTAACGCTCTATCGATCTAGTAGGACGCGATGTTAGGATATGCGTATCCTCCAGCGCTGTTGATTCAGCAAGTATTGCTAGGATTATTCTTTCACAATACAATTCTGTTGGTAGCATCTCTGTCTCCACAGAGACGGTGGATAAATTTACTTAGATGTCGCCTGTGGGACTTTCCGCGGAAACTTCCTCCATGTGAGGATCTTTTTTCGCTGGGGAAATCGTGTCAACTCTATCACAACCCGCAAGGTCTCAATCCATTGTGCGGTCCTTCTTGCATGGCAAGCTTTGTATAGGACGAGCAGTGGACGCGATTCCTAACTGTAGAAGGACCTCCTCTTCGCTATACTATGCGGCTAAAGTGGAGGGTCTTCCGTTGTTGGTGTAGGGATCTTTATGTTGATATTTTTGATCCCTCCATACCAGACATTGCAAACTTTCTAGTATACTTGTTTAACAAGATCATCTGCAGCCAGTTACTTTTAAAGGTTATAGGTCTATGTTATCTGATACCTATGCACACCATGATAGTTTACAATTGAGCCTTATGTCTCTTTATCTAAGTTAGTTTGAAACTTTTCGATAAGAGACCTAGAATCGTTAGATTAATTCCTATTCAGAATTCAGCTTGGGTTCTTATTAACTAATGCAACGGTTTGAACCCCTTGAGGCAGTAGTTTCAAATTCTGGCCTTTGAAGGCAGCAATTCTCTTAGTCTTCTCTTCTGCTGAAGAGTCAGTGAGCTTCATGCACTATCGGTGGACGATTCTCACTTTCGTAGTATCGGAAACTCTATTCCCTTTACTACTAATGGTGTATTTTTGATTAAGAATCAGGCTCCTAATAATATCCGGATCCTATTGTTTTTAAGGTCCTTCCGTCTTCGAGCGGGCATAGGCCTTTACTCTGTCCGGATAGACCTTTATCTATTTATTAACAGATCTCAGTTTATCAGTAGGACGTAAAGCTTCTTCTGGCTCTGATGCCTAATAGAAAGGTCATTACGGTCCATTCTATTACTTAATGCATTCAGTTAACTATCGGTACTGCTTAGGATAATCTGTCCTTAACTCAGCAGTCTGTGCTTATGATTTCGGCCCATGAAGTAAGAGCTCTTCTACATCTTGGGCTTACGTAAATAGTATTGCTATTATAGATTAAAGTAGGCTGCATATTGGTCTCAGCCATCCACATTCACAAATTTTTATCTCAGAAATATTGAATCCATTTCTGGAGACCTGCATTATTTAGGTCCATTATCAGCTGCTCAGAATGTCGATCACTTAACAATTGCAACTATAGCTATGTAGGCTTTATGTTCCGGCAGTGACTCCATCCTGCTGCCCTCTTCGCTCTGGGCTATTTGACCCAGGCCAAGAAAAAGGGGGGGGGGGGGGGGGGAGGGTGTTCCCTTGGGTCACCTGTTTTGTTATGAAAACAAGGGGATACCTCCTCCGGAGTCAGTAATTCTGAGCTGTTCCTGGGATGGTTTCTTAAGTGAAAACTTATGTTTTAAAATTCATTCATGTCATAGTTTTAAAGTATAGCATTTGAATATGTCACATGTCAAACGGGTGTTATTATACTATCCTCGGACACTTTTAAAAGAGTATAAAGAGTCTCAATTCTCTGGACTAACTTTATTTATTGGCTTACTTTAAAAATGATTAGTATAAGAATTATACTGGATTTTAATAGAGAATACGGATGTTATGATGCTCAATTATAGAAGGTATTGTGTCTTTCTAATTTATCATAAATAAGAAAGATACGCGTGAAGCCTATTTCTCCTTTTCTCCTCCAGGAGATGACTCTATTTTATATAGTTGAGCTTATGGGATTTTCCTCTATGTCCTGGGCCCTCCAGCCTTTTTACTATTCAGCTATGTCTGGGTCATTGGTACAGTATAAAAATCTTAAAAAATTTATAGTAATTTATATATTTTTTATACTTACCAATGACCCAGACGGGGATGGCCCTCCCAGGAGTTGGGAACTCATACCTCCCCGCTGAAGACATAGCGCTTACCAGGCACTGTTGGTAGGAATGATTAATGGCGCCAATTTCGGGACGTCCTTGACACTGCGCATGTGCAGTAGAGGTGAAGTATGGAGGGCCATTCAGGACATGTTTTCTTTGGTTTTAGATGCAAATTTTGGTAATTGGGGGGCAAAATTTGTGTTTGGCCCTATATTTTTAAGAGTTAGCACCAGCAGCTATGTCTGGGTCATTGGTAAGTATAAAAAATATATAAATTACTATAAATTTTTTAAGTTTTCAGATGATAGTCGGATCATTTTCTGGCGTGTGTCACGAACTAATGTGGCATACCCCCAAGTTGGCAAATCGTAACACATGAACTCCGAAACGCCTTAAAAATATCTACAATTTTATTCAGTTCAAAATATGAATATGGCAGTAATCGATCACGAACCCCCAATCCCAATGTCAAACATGCAACAAAATGAAATATGGATGATGAAAGCCAAGATGAAAAAACAATGGAAAAATGATTCGGTTACGTGATACGACACTTCCCCACCCAAATGTCTACAAATTCTACATGCAGGTTAGATCCAAGTTACTGAAAATTAATGTCTTTCCTTTCGCTAGCAGAATAAAAATTGTCACTTTGCTCATAGTCACTTTCTGACCGACTATTACAGTCATTGGTTGGTTCCAAATAATATCAGGAATACAGTTCACTTCTGAATGGACAAATGCAGATTTTGTATATATATAAAATACGATACGTTACAGTTCATCGTGGTATATAGTGGTACGGAAAACTCAGAGTCTATCTGGTCTAATGAGGGTTAACTCGGTCACATCACTATCTCATCGGAACATAATCACAACTCTGTTGCATTCACAAAACCGCCCCTCTATCCAAATCACTCAGGACTACCGTATATCACCATCATGCGTATTGCAAAACCTAAATGCGAAAAGAACTCCAATTTACCACCTTAACCAACCAATGTAGACATACGCCTTAAATACCTCGCATATAAACAATACTGAGAAAAAGACTTTATACAATTTGGTAATACTGAATTGACACACTATCGGGTTTAGTACAAACTAGACCAGCACACATACTAATACTGCATACAAAATACGTGTACCCTAAAACTCAAAATCAAATTATTATGTACCCAAAGGCACAATTTATATTAGCATGTACCTGGAGGCACAAAATTAGCACGTATCCAATGGCAGAAATTTAACACGTATCCGAGGGCACAAATTTAGCACATACCCGAGGGCACAAATTTAGCACGTACCCGAGGGCACAAATTTAACACGTACCCAAAGGCACTAATTTACAGTAAGCAAAGCACGTACCCCGATGGCACTTGGACCTTAGTCCAACTTGAAGCGTTACAAGTTTAACAATTCAACACTGTCCTTAATGGACTTAAATTTAGAAATAACTCAGCATCTCCAAAATATTATGCACAAATATGTTACTTTTAAAACTACACAGGAAAACAAACCTCTAATCCAGCTTCCCAAATATACCGATCAAGTAAGTGTCACAATGTGTTGTTCCTTCAATGCACAGATACGAGATAACAAGTCACATCCAATTACATGCTTATATTTCCATCGGTCACGCTGCGCACGGACAATACAATTTTGCCGGACAACACACGACACGGACTATACAAACCATGACCGCTATTATACAACTGCTTCAGATTATGATACAAGTGGACTGTGGCTATTAACTCTACCAAAGCCATGATTACCAATTCACTTAAACACCGATTACTGTAGAAAACAAAAATAATGCATTTTCCTGAAAACACATCCACTATACACATACAAAAATCAGTAAAATATCGTGACAGCGTGTTGATATTTTATAGATGTTGGGCAGATTTTTATAAATAAATGTTTTCCTAATTATCCTTAATCAACCCTTAATCAATAACACTATGTAGTTGGTCTAAGGGGAATTGGTCTTTTGGGAATTGGCCTAAAGGGAATTGGTCTAGTGGGAAGATACCATCCTTAAAAATCACCTTGATTCATTGAAAATTAAAAGAGAGCTCCTGTTTCCTATTTACTGAGTGTTACTATGAAATTTCATTTTTGTAAAACAGGCAGGCAGGTCATTTCTTCATTGCTTACTCATACTTTTGTTTATGTCATGGAATAACTGGTTTCTGAGTGAATTGCATGGCAATACTTTTTATCCTCCTCAAAAATGAAGTTTGTCAGGATCAAGCAATGGGGTCCATCCATTTGTCTGTTCATCCATTCATCTGTCCGCCTGTCCATCCGTACCAACTTTAAACCTCTGTATCTTGGTCAGTGCATGTTAGATTTGAAGAATCTTTGGTATGCTGATGGACCATCATGGGGGAAAGGATATTCACAAGTAAGAGGTTCTGTCAAATCTTTTTTCTAAAATTATGGGCATTTTTCAAGTTTTTTCGACTTCTCAGTGGAGGATACCAGTAACTTTGCATCTTGTTCTTGCTTGATCTACTATCAGACAGAACTTTTCATATTCAGGTTCAGATAGTTGCTCCATGTATGAAAGATTTGGTATTTTTTCTCACACACTGAACTAAAATTTTACAAAACTGTAAATTGTATATGATTTAATAGAATTCCATATTGACCCCAGAAGATATCAAGAAAATATGTTGTGAGTCTGGAGAGCATTTTTCGACATCACAGGCATATTTCATTTGTTTTAAACTTCAGGATTTCCTCATCATCAGCTTGGAGATGTGGAAAAAGATAGAGATAAGAAACTGTCAATGTGTATGTGGTAAGTAACCAGATTTTTCTTCATTAACCCTTTTACACAAAGTAATGGGAGAAAACTGCCAGTGCTATTTACAAAAATCACCATTAACTTTTGATTATTTGTCTCAAAAACATAGTTTTTATGACCCCTCATTGGAACGAGCTCATTGAGCTCATTCTAATGGAGGGTCATAAGATACGTTTTTGAGACAAAAAAAAATGAAAGTATTTAATTATTCAAGAATTTTGTTTGCAAGTGTCATCTTCCTTTTGAGTTGGGTAAAGGGTTAAGATGGCATTAATCTGACAATGTTGAAAGTTCAGTCAGCAGTGTAGCCATGGGGGGAGGGGACTCTCTTTCCCAGAAAAACATAAACCTGATGTACATTCAGGCCTGCAGTACCTAAAATTGGTTAATGTACTCTGATCTGACCCTGGTGTTTCTAAGATCCTTTTGCTATAACTTCACGTTCTGGATACTAAGGGTGCACCAAATGGCACGAAAAGTTACATTTTTTCCAAGGAAGACCAAGGACCATCATCTGTGGGGCATACACTCTTCACCCAGCAGGAGGGTGAAATGAAGTGTGAAAAAGAACTATTTTTTGGCTTCCATTGGCAAAATTAAATGTGTTGTTGTACTTTTTTTCCTTTTTTTTTTTTTACTGTTTTCTACCTGAAATTTCAATAGTTTTTCAGAAACTTGAACAATAATTGTATAATTCCGTGATTTATTGATTAATTTTGTTCTTCTACTTTCTATTAACCCTTTACCTAATGAGTCAGCCTCATCTGCTCACATAAGAAACAAATTTAACAGTTGAAAAATAATAATTAAATTTCAACAAAACCAGATAACGCTACCCTCATTGGGCCTAATCAAGTTTGTTCCAGTGATATGGTTTTGTTGAAAGTTTTTAAAAAATTTGAGAAAAGAATTAATTAAAATAACAAATTTTGATATCATCTTTGCTTGGCAAAGGATTATTTTTTATTTATTTATTTATTGGTGTTTAAGGTCACATATTTCTGCACAATGGCTAATCATGACCCCAACAGTTTTATTGGTGGCGGAACCTGGAGTACTTGGAGAGAACCACCGAGCAACAGCGAGCAACTGTCAGCTCCCCAACATACTAACTCCACACAAGCCGGGATTAGCATTGGTTGAAGACAAGTGCACCATCGACGTGCAGTACGCCCTAGTGCACAGTGTCACCATGCCCCCACAAGGGCAATGGGGGTGAATTGTCTTGCCCAAGGACACAACACGGTTGCTGCAGGTGGGATTCAAACCGAGGACCTTACGGCTTAGAGTCTGCACCTCTACCTACTGAGCCACCGCACCCCCTGACAAAGAGTTAACAATGTTTTGGCCAAGTTCAAAAATCATGATGATTGATGGAAATTGAGAGAGATTCTGCTCTTAAAATTGTTATTTTACTTGAAATTTTAATGTTTATGTACTAACTTGAGCAGAAATGACTGAATTTCAATCAATTTTGTTGAGCTTTATATATATGTGATTGTAGCTCATGGTAGCCCTTTTTAGGACCGTCTGTACTACAAGAATCCTTTTTTCATTTTAAGATGCCATGATGGCCATGAGGAAATCCCTCAGTGAGGTATAATCACCCCTCATATCCTCATTTGGGTATTTGAAGATACCTACTTTCAACAAGAATCACATTTGATTCACCAAAAATATTTTGAAATTACAGCAAGTAGTTAATTTAGGTGTGTTAATAAGTCTCGAAGGTTAACCCCCCCCCCCCCCCCACCCCCTCCCCACTGATACCCAAAACCCAATTAGCAGAAAAATTTGTGTTATCTGCCATTTGAAGAAACAACTTCCCCATCCACATAAACAGAATATCAAGGAGAAAAAAAATCTTCTGTTTTTCTGTGCTGTGCTATTACTATTAAATGTTTTACTTAACTTAGTGTTTTGCATACAGAAACTCTTAATAAAAACCGAGGAATTTTTTAGCTCATCTGACTGAAAGTCAGGGGGAGCTTAAGATCACTTTCTAACTGTCCGTCTGTCCATCCGTCCCTCATGAACTTTACATTATTGACTTCTCCTCCTTAACCTCCTGGGCCAAATTGAACCAAATTTGATATGCATGGTTCTTATCATATGTCCATTCATGTTTGTTCAAATAAAGTTGCCATACTCCATAGGGAGGGGTGGGGGGAAATGTTCCAAAATTCTAGTAAAATCTCATGAACCAGTGGGTACAATGACTTGACATTTGGTATGGAGCTTCCTTCTGAGGTGTACTATCAAGTTTGTTCAAACGAAGTTCGTAGAGCAATATTTGTCTTCATAATGGAAGGGGCAAGATTTTTGGCCCCACCCAAAATTTCTATTTCTGAACTGATGGTCCGACTTGAACAATATTTGGTATGTGGTATTATTGAGTCATAAGTACTTGATTCATGCTAAAAATTTTGCAGGGGCTAAAAATAGAAAATATTTTCAAACGCCCATATTTCCCAAACCACATGGAACAGAGAACTGTTATTTGGTGTGAAGCATCCTTGGGATCAGTAGAATAGATTGATAAAAAGAAAGTGTCATCGCTTGTGTTAGGGTGCTCTGTAGAGGGCATTGAAAAAATGCTGAGTCAGCATATTTGCAAATATTGAAAGAATTTTATTCTCCAGAACCACAGATCAGAATCTTCATATATTTGGCATACATCATCCATAGGGGGAGGGTGGGTGGGGGGGGGGGGGGTCAGATACAAGTGTGTTCAATTTAAGCCACTTAGGGTTAGATTCAAGTTTGTTCAAATCAAGTCTTTCAGTGAATATTTGGGCTTCCTATGGGGGCCCGAATTTTAACTTAGTGCAATATGAGGAAATTTCTGTAAAAATCTTCTACAGATCCACTAGGTAAAATCCTTTTGTATTTGGTATACAGCATCTCTATGTAGGTCAGAATAATGTTTGTTCAAATCGAGTCCCTGGGTTTATATTTGGGCTTCGTATGGGAGCCCGAATTTTAACTTGGTGCAGTATGAGGAAATTTCTTTAAAAATCTTCTTCAGATCCACCAGTCAGAATCCAAATTCTATGTAAGCTGTTCATTCTTCACTTAGGTACAAGTGAATCTTGCAAAGGAATAGTGACTACAGACCTTCTGGTTTGTCATGTCAGGTCATCAACACCAGATTGTCACAGCTCTGACCAAGTTGCTACTGATGCTATCAAACTCCAGGGAGAATTGAAACAACTGGCCATCACCAGCAGAGGTAATCCAAACCAGATTATGTCTGACAAATTATTTTCATACTCAGTAGATGTTGTTGGCATTGCTTGTATCATTTCAAGAAAAATAAATAAACATCACTGAATTCATTTAATATAGGAAGAGAATAATACTATCTCAAGTCTGCATTCCATATCTGGTCTGCATCAAGTGGCCAAGGGTCAGATGACAGGTTATTTCTTCCCACCATCAAGGAGCCATGTGTTAGATTAGCTAATTATAGATGATTATCAAGTCCCATATATGTGTGTGGAATTTGTCATGGAACAGAAATGAACTTATTCTCAATTATCACAATTTTTGTCTTATTTCATAATCCTTTTATAAACATTGAACATTATCCTTTTCATCAAACACTACACACAGTCAAGTTAAGCTACAGTGTCATTGACACTTTCATTTATGTTTCTATTGGATCCCAAATTTTAAATTAAAGCGATGTGAGGACATTTCTTTAAAAAACTTTCTTCTTCAGATCCACCAGTCAGAATTCTTTCATATTTGGTATATAACATCTCAAGGGGGATCACATTTAAGTTTGTTCAGTTTGAGTCCCTGGCTTAATATTTGGGCTCTCTATGGGGGGGGGAGGGGAGGGGTGGCAGGGAGAGGGGAGCAGGAGGTTAGGTTCAAGTTGGTCAAATCCATTCCTTAGTGTTTTTCCAGAAAATTTGCCTTTCATCACTTCATTCCATTGTAGTGTTGATGAACCATGTCTAACTAATTGTGACTCCAAATACTTCTTTGAACCACTTTGTCAGGTGAGCGATTAAGGCCCCCTGGGGCCTCTTGTTTTATATCTCATTTGCTGTACGAGAACAAAACACAAATGAACAGCTGCTTGAAAGATTCCAAAATTTGCAAAGACACTATATGCTCCAATAAAACTAAAATCCTCGCCCTCTGATTGGACAAGAGCTTGCTTAGTTTCTTAGTTTTTTTCTATGTTTACGGCTCCAAAGGCATATGTTATTGTCTGATGTCAACAAGTGAAATATTTGAAAAGATGATAACAATGGGACGAGATTCAAAGTGCATGCTTACTGCCTATAAAATCTAATATATTTTTATACTGTATACCAATGGCCCAGACTAGCTGGTGCTAACCCCAAAATATCTAGGGCCAAACACAAATTTTGCCCCCCAATCCCCAAAATTTGCATGCAAAACCAAAAATTAGAAGTCCTATCTGGCCCTCCATACATTTTACCCTCCGTGCATGCGCAGTTGCCAGGAAGTCACCGAATCTGGCGCCAACTTCATTCTTTGTTTGGGCCTTGTCAGATAACAACAAACTAACATTTGTGCTTTTTAAATCTCAATTAATGATGATGCCAGACACAAATCAATGGTTATATTGGCGGATCCAAGGACAGAACTGGATGAAGAAAGGAAGAAACGGTGGTTTGAAACGTTCAGGGCTGTAATTTTATAATATTTATAAAAATTAGTTCATGTTCCCGAATTTTGGGACATGAGCCTGATCTTATCACTGATTGATTATGATCTATCCACTGTTTATTTAGTATTTCTTCCCTACCTTCCCTTGGTCCCCCCCAGTTAAGCAACCAAGATTTTTGGCTTGTTTTAATGAAAAATTTTTATTAAATTTCTTAGGAGTTTAACGTATTATACAGAAGATTATTCTGTACATCCCCAGGGTTACGTCCTCACCCTTAGACTGTTTGGGTGTTTTGGTCATACATCATAATCCAATATATCATTTTTTCTTCTGTGGAAGATCTTGCTTTACATCTGATAGTCTTGTTTCTGTTACTGACTTCAAATCGTGTTGCCTGGGGTCTTGATTCTGTTTTTTTGTTTACATTTACAATGCTCTAGATAGTTTCCTATTTTTGTTTAGAAACGACAGTTGTAAGTAACATTAAATATTCTGATAGTGTGGTAGTTGAGTTTTTTAGTTTCTATTTACAGAGGAACAAGAACATGGTGTGGTTTCATGACGCCGTCAGGGAGTGTGCTTCCATCGTCGCATTATACTACAAGAGCAAGCTGAAAAGTGCTCAATGATATTAGACAAGGGCGAGGCTTCAAAAGAGGTTTACATCCCTTGTCTTCAGCTAGCTCAACTGGCAGATCTATCATGACATAAAATATGGGTGGTGTGATGCCGGGTATGTCCGTAGCGGTCGAGAAGAGGAATAAGGGTGTAGCGAGCACTATAAAAATACGAACATGCTCACCCTGCGACGACAGAAAGGAGGAAGCACGGGAAGGAGGAAGTAGACAAGTTCTGAGGTATGCTCATCCATCTCTTCCGTGATCGCGAGCAAGAGAGAGGCCCCTCCCTCTTATAACATCATCTGGGGTCAGAGGTTGTTGGTAGGAACTTGTGTCAGTTGGAGCTTACGTCCATGTCTTCCTGTCTAGGACGCTCTTTCCATAGACTGCTGGGGTCGGCTTGTCTTATAGATTCCTCTATGATCGAAAAGCACACACAACCGCACAAAGTCCGTTGTCGCCAGCTAGCTCGACCGGTGAAGTGGTTACTCAGGCATCTGAGAACTGAGACGCTGGGTGTATACGATCCGGGCTAGGAGATGATATAGGGTGGCGCGAACACCATGATATGCAACCATGCTCACCCAGCGACAACGGAAGGAGGAAACCTGCAAGTTCTGAGGTATGCTCATCCAGGTCACCCAGGACCGTGAGCAAGAGAGAGGCCTCTCTCTCTTACAGCATCATCTGGGGACAGATGCGTCAGTTGGAGTATACATCCATGCCTCCTGTCTGGGACGTCCTGTCTAATAGGCAGCCGGGGTTGGCTAGTCTTATGATTTCCTCTACAATAACGGACAAAGTGATCTTTATATTACACAGGGCTATAACCCGCGATGAGTGGTTTCAGTTCCCTGACGCCGGTGAAACGGTTAAGATTGAATATGAGGACCGTGACTCTGGATGTGTCGCATATGCATTGTATTCAGAGCTAGTGGAAATGTGCTCAATGATATTAGACAAGGGCTAGGCTTCAAAAGAGGTTTACATCCCTTGTCTCCAGCTAGCTCAACTGGCAGATCTATCACATAGACTAGTGGTGTGACGCCGGGTATGTCAGTAGCGGTCGAGAGAGAATAAGGGTGTAGCGAGCACTGTTTAATCGAATCGTGCTCACCCGGTGTTGAGGGAAGGAAGAAGCCGGCAAGTTCTGAGGTACGCTCGGTTAGGTCCTCCTGGACCGCGAGCAAGAGGGAGACCCCTCTCTCTCTTTTAACAACATCTGGAGCCGGGTGTTGTTGGCAGGACCTTTCATCAGACAGAGTTTACGTACATAGCTATTGTCCGGTATGCTTAGTTCAATTCTTAGCTGGAGACGGCTACAGTTTTGCTTCTTTAGTGTCAACCAAGCACTCCCGACCGCACTTTGGCTAAGTGACACAGGATTTCTAGTCTGCATCGTCAAAAGGTCCATCTTTTGTGAAGAAAGTCGCACCATCTAGTAGCCAAGGAGATGAGGCTTCATTCATCGGGTTGTCCGCAGTAATAGCTATCTTGGACACCCTGTCCTAGAAGCAGCCGGTAGACAGGCTATTCATGACCGCTGCTCCTCAGGCCTCCATAACGGACTTGTTGTCGCAATTGCACAGCTAATCGCAGTTTTCCTGCTAAGGCAGAAGCACTCGACATCGGTCTCAAAACTTGAGCTGTTGAATGGTGCTTAATCAGTCCAGTCACCTGCCTGTTCAGATGCTGGTGACTGTGATTCTAACTGATTTAGACGAATGATGAAAAGGATAACTTTTCCTTCCGGAACAACTCTTGGATGATATAGATACTATACATTGTCGTTTTCTTGAACTTGTTCCAGTGAATCACAATGCTGCGAGTAATTATTAGTTTGACGCTGACTTCATCCGGATAAAGAGCAGGGTAATAAGATCTCTTTCCGGTTAAGTCTACATGGGTGTCACAGGTCTTCGATTGTGTAGATGGCACCATATTTAACATTCTGCAGGAAAAAGTAATTCGGTTTCTTATCTTCTTCCTCTGTATTTTTCATCGTTTGTGTTTGTTCACATACTTTTAAAAACAACAGGAGAAGATGTGTTGAGAGTTTCTCTGCATTGAATGAGTAGGCTAAGATCTTAGTTGTAGCCTTACCTTCATCATTTAGCTGTTCACTCGGACACAATTGAGAAGATTTCTTTTTCAGAGCGAATTTAGTCTCATGGTCTTATGTACTTCAATTTTAAGTACTGTGACGCAATGTCTATATGGAAAGAAATTTTGTGGTCGTTTGTACTTTTTAAAAATTCTTTCCAGACCTATTATATATATCTCTGTCTTAACAAATGTTAAGTGGGAGTTATTTTGATGTGACGAAGCCTTGTGTCTTCATCTTTAACATTTGACTAGGTGGAAAACTTGCTGCAGGTCGCTTTAGTTTTCCAAACCATAGTCTTTGATCGACTCTTTAAGTTGGGGTCTAATTGACCAACACCAGTAGAAACAGTAGAAGAGGTTGTCCTAGACTCAGATCGTATATAGGGACTCAAAGCGAAGGTATAGGTAGACCTAAGTCTTTGATGGTAAGCTTTCATTATTGTAGGATTAAGCTAGAAGAAAGCATCAATACTCAACTCTTTAGAGGTTGTCTTAGACTCAGTTCGCCTATAAGGGCTCATAGCGAAGGTATAGGTGTCTCTCCTATATATTTCTTTAGGATTGTCTCTACAGCCACTTGGATAGGGGTTTCTCATCTGTCTGAGTTACTGATCAGACTCCCCTGAGCTGGTGGCTCGAGGTTCTTATAGAGCTCAGTCCGACCGATTTTGACTGGAACTGGATAATTAGGTTATTATACCCCCGCTTCGAAGAAGTGGGGGCTATATAGGAATCGCCCTGTACGTCCATACGTCCGTCCATCCGTCCGTACATCTTTCCGTCAGGACAAATTCTTGTGTGCGCAACTCCTCCTACATTAATGAACCGATTTTGATGAAACCTTCATCTCTACTAAGTGAACATGTGGATATTCCAAATTTTTTGATCTGCGACAATTTTAACCAGGTTATCTCTCTTGAACTTTGATTTAATATGGGTTTCTATATGAAATTCTTGTGTGCGCAACTCCTCCTACATTTATCAATCAATTTGAACAAAACTTTTCAGACATCATCACTACTAAGTGAACATGTGCATATTCCAAGATTTTTGATCTGCGACAATTTTAACCAGGTTATCTCCCTTTGACTTTGATTTATTGTGTCTTTCCATCCGAACAAATTCTTGTGTGCACAACTCCTCCTACATTAATGAACCGATTTTGATGAAACCTTTCAAACATCATCTCTACTAAGTGAACATGTGCATATTCCAAACTTTTTAATCTGCGACAATTTTAACCAGGTTATCTCTCTTGAACTTTGATTTAATATGGGTTTCTACATGAAATTCTTGTGGGCGCAACTCCTCCTACATTTATCAATCAATTTGGACAAAACTTTTCAGACATCATCACTACTAAGTGAACATGCACATATTCCAAGATTTTTGATCTGCGACAATTTTAACCAGGTTATCTCCCTTTGACTTAGATTTATTATGTCTTTCCGTTCGAACAAATTCTTGTGTGCGCAACTCCTCCTACATTAATGAACCAATTTTGATGAAACCTTTCAAACATCATCTCTACTAAGTGAACATGTGCATATTCCAAACTTTTTGATCTGCGACAATTTTAACCAGGTTATCTCTCTTGAACTTCGATTTAATATGGGTTTCTGCATGAAATTCTTGTGTGCGCAACTCCTCCTACATTTATCAATCAATTTGGACGAAAGTTTACAGACATCATCACTACTAAGTGAACATGCGCATATTCCAAAATTTTTGAGCTGTGGCAATTTTAACTAGGTTATCTCCCTTTAAATTAGATTTATTATGGGTTTCTACATGAAATTCTTGTGCGTGCAACTCCTCCTACATTTATCAATCAATTTGGACAAAACTTTTCAGACATCATCACTACTAAGTGAACATGCGCATATTTCAAGATTTTTGATCTGCGACAATTTTAACCAGGTTATCTCCCTTTGACTTAGATTTATTATGTCTTTCCGTTCGAACAAATTCTTGTGTGCGCAACTCCTCCTACATTAATAAACCGATTTTGATGAAACCTTTCAAACATCATCTCTACTAAGTGAACATGTGCATATTCCAAACTTTTTGATCTGCGACAATTTTAACCAGGTTATCTCTCTTGAACTTTGATTTAATATGGGTTTCTGCATGAAATTCTTGTGTGCGCAACTCCTCCTACATTTATCAATCAATTTGGACGAAAGTTTACAGACATCATCACTACTAAGTGAACATGCGCATATTCCAAAATTTTTGAGCTGTGGCAATTTTAATTAGGTTATCTCCCTTTAACTTAGATTTATTATGTGTGTCTACATGAAATTCTTGTGCGTGCAACTCCTCCTACATTTATCAATCAATTTTGACGAAACCTTTCAAACATTATCACAACTAAGTGAACATACGCATATTCCCAAATTTTTGATCTGCGACAATTTTAACCAGGTTATCTCCCTTTAACTTGGATTTATTATGGGTTTTCAAATGGGATTCTTGTGTGTGCAACTCCTCCTACATTAATGAACCGATTTTGAATACATGTTGCACATTGTAAATGTGTTTTTCCAAATGTAAACCATATATGTGTGGGCTCTTGAAGTATTCAGTGCTGTTCTGTGGAAGGCCACATGCAAATACAAATTTCAACAACAAAAAATGATCTTTATGTATACATTTCCTTATGGCCTTTGCCTACATGATCAGAAGTGCATTCCTCTAAAAACCCAAAGCGGGGGTATTAATCACCTTCAGTGATAGTTCTGGTTAATGATTATCTTTCAGTCGAAAAGCGAGCGTTCGGCAATTGTAGTGAGTATAGTTCTTTAGATCACTTGTATTGTGAACTAGATAATGTCTCATGGGATTAATGATAGGATACACATACCACACAATTCATTTTCATATGGCTGGTTCATCTGTTGTTTCACAGAGTGAATTAGCCAGCTGTTTGGCTCCCTTTTATCTGTTATCGGATGCATTAACAGCGAAAGTTTTTATGCGCTGGATGGGGTTTTGCGGAGCGGCTTTGAATGTTATTTCGATGGGTCGCTTACACACATGTCCACTCCAGTTATTAACTGGAGTGGAGTGGTAGACGTTTTTCGCTCTAGACCTGTTTTATTTTAGAGAATCTTTTAACATAAGGTCAAGTTTGGGCATATATTAACGATTTTCTCAATTTTTTCGGACGTGAGTTCATATCCTGAGTACGAGGCTCTCTCTATGCAGGGATCTTAGGACCCTCGGTTCTTGGAAGCCACATATTCAGAAATGATGTCTCATTGTTTACATTACATCATTGAATTATTTCCATTCATGTATTTATAGATGCAGATCAGAGTTTAGCAGAAGAAAAGAACGCTTCTTTTGTCATTTTCCAATAGAAGGGACGTTTATGTTCATTCTATTGTTAATTAAGTCAGTTAGCTATTCGTACTGCTTTGGTTATTTTATCTTCCAATCAGCAGTCAGTATTTAAGATTTCAGCGCATGAAGTAAAGTGCTGGCTACATCTTGTGCTTATTCTAACTGTATAGCTATTACATGATCTTATATGGGATCACTTCAGGGTAGTTAAGTTTACGTGCACGGGAATAATAGTTTCCATTATTTGTGTTGCTAGTATTTGGCATTTGAGCACATACATTTGACGCTCAGCCGTTTTCATGGGAATGAATGATCGGATATGTGTATCCTTCAATTCATTTGTTTTCTGTTGATTTCATTGAGGTTATGGGGTCTGTTATTGAACATTTGCCAGAAGCTTCCCCACGAGAGGGTTTTCTTTTTTAAGAGAAGTTTTGTTGTTCACGTCATTCTGCACTCTCAATGGCATTACGAAGTATGTCAGACATGAAGGAGCTTTGTGGTCACTATATTATTGCTGTCTGGACCAGCAATGATTAAGTAATGTGGGTGAGGAGGTTTCGGCATATATTCGAATCCCCCCCCACCCCCCCCCCCCCCCCCCCCCCCACCCCACACACACACACACACACTCACTCACATACTTTGCATTTGGGTCGTGTTGGATGGCACCCTCATAGGCATATATGCAGTTCTGTTGCATTTGTTTCTGGTGTTTATTTTCTGATTTCTAATATACAGGCACTTATTTTATCACAATGGCCACTATTTGAGTTCATAGGTTACGGCATAGCCATTTAGTGGTTTTTTAGATGATTACAGGCTGGATTTTTATGCACTCGCGCAATGTGTGATTACGCTGTCTCTTTGGTGGACCTTGAAATTATTATATATTTCGGGGGTGATCTGTGTTGGAGCTGGTTAATCATACCGACCTCCATTTCTAGATCCTGGTCTCTATTTTGTAGGGTTCTCAAATCGCGTATTCTCACATGTTTATAGTTGTAGATACCAAATAGTACACGTTGGAGAGTGTTCTTTCCGGATTTAATATTACTGAGGCCTCCTGCGAATGATCTTGAAGCGTGTTTTCTCTGCAGAGATTATTCATCTTATCTCGCTTTTGTATGTATTTGTTATATTCTATTCCACTGATTTCGTCGTACCTGTATACGGCGTCTGCAGTGCATATTTTGTAGCGGATAATGTTATTTACCAAAATCATCGCTATAGCCTTGGCTTGTGAAGTGGTGTTAAGCACCATTTATTATTCATGAATTAATTTTTGAGTGCCTGATCGATATTTATTTATATCGTTTCCTGGTTCTGCTTATTGATTCCAAAACTCTCCCCTCTTTCTTTTGAAGATATGTTCAAAAAAGGGGGGGGGGGGGTCATTTTGTCCACTTCTCTGTCTTATTGGGTCTGTAACTATTTATGAAGCTGTTTTGTCCATACTATATTCGGCGATCAGCTGCAGTATTATTGTTTGGTGTAGGATTATGGGCAATTTTCTCTCATTCTCAATATGCCATTCTAATTTTTAGGGCCCACTCCAGACTAGTCTTAAAAATTGTTTATTTGTTACATCCTAATTAACATGATTTCATGCTTGGATTTAGGATTTACATAATTGGGATCCATATTAGGATATGTCTCTTCTATTATGGTATAAAGAGACATACATGTAAATTCTAATTTTCTTCATCATGGATTGAAGGATTTGATCTATGTTGATCTACTATTTCAAAAGTTCTAGGCCCTCCACATTTTTATAATTCAGCTAGTCTGGGTCATTGGTTACAGTATAAAAATATCGTTATCATTTCACCATAAAAATACATACCTGAATATTTTAGAACTGTCAAGCTAAATTCTGTTATAAATGCTATGTAAACTCAAATATTATTATCTGTCACCTCATGTTCTTGTATTGGCAAGTCCTTAGCAAAACAAATAAGTTGAAAATACAGACAAATTTTTTACAATTTTTATCATTTAATATAAAAAAGTACCCAAGGTTTCCAATGTAGCAAAGTTATAAATTATTCTTCACATAACTTATCCTTTTTTCTAGACCAGAAAAATTTCATTAGTATGCGATATAATGGTTAAATGTGGGTGCCACTCAGCTAGTATCTTGGGCAAGATTGAAAACTACAGTGTTCCATCAAAAACTGGTTGTGTTGTGCTTGTTGAAAAATTATTTTGTCAGTTTTCTATAATTTTTCAATAAAATGTTTAAAGAAAGGGTGTGCAACAAACATCTCCTTAGATTAGTTTATGTTCTGTGCATTCAGTGACCAGTCAAATTATATGTTCATTAGGGCTGGGCGGATTATCGGTTTTTCAGTTCGGTTCGGTATTTTTTTCAAAACCGAAACCAAACTGCCACCTTAACAAAAAAACGAGACTTTCGGTTTCAACAAATTTCCCAGAATTGGTAAGTTTATGACCTCCCAATCACTTGCTTTCTGCACGCCAAAGGCTTAAATGTCAGGCAAAGGTAAAAGCTGTGCTGTTTATGCTTACTTCGAGAGGACTGACAACAATCCCCCCCCCACCCCCCCAAATAGTGGTAGCAAATTTGTATCTTAAACAATATCTACAGAACCACCACCAGAAGAAATATGAAAAATTAAAAAGTCTTAACGTAAGAATCAACACATGCAATTCAAGAATCGTTAAGTAAATTTAATGAACCAGGAACAGCCCCAGGCTCACTCATATTTGACCAAATAGGTATTGCATGTTACCTGACAATATATGGTGTAAAAGTAATATAAATTACCTTTGACCCCAAATCATCTGTGTACAGTGCGTAGTGAATTAGATTGGAGGTAAACATAAAATTCCTTGAGTCTTAAAACCTCCAAGTTCACATGGGAAAAATGACGAGTAAATTATGTTAATTAACCGACTTCTGGCACATTCTCTGAAGTGACATGCTCAGAGATAACGCTACGCATTGGCAGTTCTGTTTTTTGTCAACAATAAAATGGTTAAATTAAAATAGAACATATCCTGTTAAATGGATGGCAGGTAACTATTGATAGTTTTTAGCTGCGACTAGCAGCTCTATAAGTGGCAATGTCGGTCTATCTGTCGGTCTGTCTGTCGGTCGGTCGGTCTGTCTGTCTGTGACCAACGAGTTTCAAAACTCAATAACTTTTGAAATACTTGATGGAATGGCTTTATATTTGGCATGTATGTGTATCTTATTGATGTCTAGCCACTGTTCAATGCATGAGTTGTTCCAAATATTTTTCTTGGAGTTATGGCCCTTGATGAACTTAGAATTTTGTGAGATTGCACCACTCGTCACAGCTACGGCGTCGATGTCGTGATTTTTTTAAACTTATTGGGAATTGTTTGTATACTATTTGAACTTACTTTAAGGAATTGCGCAGTACTGCAGGTCTGTCAGATATAAACTGTCAAGTGTCAAGTTAATGCTGCATTCCCAAAACGAAGTTGTTATAATCAACACGTGTTTTCCCATGACCATGTGTATTTTGTGCGCACAACAAATCCCAAGATGCAATATTGCAAACTTTCTTTCAAGTGCCATTATGCAGCCGTCTCCCTTCAAAAACATCAATCGCCTGTCTTGTCTGAGATGAAATCAATGCAGGGTCAGCCAAGAGGGCAAAGTGAAGTTGGTAATATCTTTGCCTTGACACCGCTCACTTCGCCCAATTTCTATGTTTGGGCAAAATCAAAGTAAAAAAACAACCTCTACAGTCAAAATTTGGAGTGATATTGTGAAAGCATTGGAGTGAGTTACCAATAAAAGTGATTCGTATATCACAACTTAATTCAATAATAGTTATCAAAATCACAAGAAATATGATTTGTGTTCCTTTTATTCCACTGTCATTTGAAACACGGGACAGTCTATTTTCAAGCGATGTGATAATTACTGAAATAAGCACAATAATTGCATATTACCCACCAAAATCAGGGTGAGAACTTAGCGACTCCTTAAAAAATAAGGAAATGTTGATTTGTGCTAAAATGTAGCTTTTTTTGTAAATTTCTGCATCTTGACAAGGCCCAGATCTCACTGTCAGAACAAGGCAGATTCCACCAGTGGTCGAGCCATGGTTTAAAATCCTGGGGGACCATACTGGTGAAGAGTTTGGGGGGGGGGGGGGGAGGGGAATCTCAGGACTGAGGGTACTGTACTTGTACTGAGGGCAGGAAATCAAAAAGAATCTTTTCAAATTTGGGGATGGGAGGAGCAAGTGGGATTTTGGATGGGGTGGGGAGGGGGGGGGGGGGACTGGTCTCCCTAGATACCCCATGGCTTCACCACTGTAGCCCACTACAGTAGACCAACACAATATGTCCATTAGCTGAGAAGAGTGGTGAATACGGAGTAACCCAGATGACTTGGATGACAAATACAGACACATTTTATGTGTACATTACCCTCAAAAATATGGATTTTTATACTGTACCAATGACCCAGACTTAGCTGGTGCTAACTCTAACAAAACCAGGGCCAAACACAAATTTTGCCCCCCAGTCCCCAAAATTTGCATCCAAAACAAAAAGAAATCATGTCCTAAAGGACCTCCATACTACGCCTCTACTGCGCATGCGCAGTGACGCAGACGTCCCAAAATTGGCGCCAATTATCATTCTCTGTTTGGCCCTTCATCAGTCAACATCTCACTGATCTTTGTGCTTGTAAATCTCAGTTTAAAGGATGCCAGACACGTAATTTTTGGAGAAATGGTGATTCTAAGGAGGATATAGAAGGAGGAGAGGAAAAAGAAGTGACAAAAAATAATCAGGGCTGTACTTAAAATTTTTTGATGAAATTATGTTAAGTTGCCTATTTTTGAGGCATGGGCCTCTTGTTGTCATTCTTGCTAAATGTTGCACTGCTTATTCAGTGTTTCCTCTCCCCTAGCCTTCTAAAGTCCCCCCTTGCAATTCTCCCATGCTTTTGGCATATTTTTGAGAAAGTTCATTTCTAAAATTTCCCTGGGAGAGTTGCTTGGATACAGAATGTTTTCTGTTATTTTCCCCATAGTTACGTTTTCACCCATGGGTGTATAAACGTTGTGTTCTGCATCTTCCATCTGATGTTCTGCAGATTCTCCCCTGGGAGTCTCTGTCTTGCATCAGATAGAGTGTAATTTGGATGACTGATTTCGGGCCAGTTTTTTCAGTGCCTGGAGTCATGTTTTCTGGTATTTTACACTGTTTGTTTACATTGGCAACAGCCTTTTTTGAGGGGGCTGTTTGCCTTTGGTGTAGTTTATCTCACTATTAGATACATTTATATTGTCCGTAAGTCTCTCATTAATTATTTAATATAAATTTAAAATTTTTGACCACACTTTGCCATCGGATCCATTGGGGCTCAACGTTACTTTTCAGCAACTTGGGCTTCGCTGAAAAAATATTTTTTCAAAATTATTTTGATTTGCAATTGTTTTTTCATTTATTAATGGATCATGTTATTATGTATCTTTGTGTCAGGGGTTTGTGCAAGTAACTAGGACTTGTTGTTGTCCTTTCACAATGAAGGGACATTGTTCAAAATTGTAATGGGAAGAAATCTTCCTCTGACTTTCATGATCATTGTATTAATTGTAGTCAGTGTTCTCGCATTAATCCCTGTCCTATATGTGAATATTGGGATGAGAAACATTGGAAACGTGTGTCACGATATGTTGTTTCTGGAGAAAGGGCTATGCCGGCTCTTTCTCCGCAAGGTCACTCTACTCTCTCAGTTTCTATTTCAGAGGAACAAGAACAGGGTGATGTTTCCATGTTATCTTCTACAAGTATGCGTCCGTCATCACAAATGAATTCAGAGCTAGCGGCAAAAGTGCTCATGGAGATTAGACAAATGTCATCCGCTAGCTCGCCCGGTGTAGCGTCCATTCACCGAATGGTTCGGCAGCCGGGTTCGTCCGATGCGGTCCAGGAGGAAATTTTGGGTGATGCGAGCACTATAAAAATAATAGATGCACCCCCCAGTGACGGTGGATAGTAAGCGAGAACGGAGGAAGCCTTTGAGTCCGGTTCCTAGCTCGTCCAGGTCCAGCCGGGCCGCGAGCGAGAGAGGCCCCTCTCTGGTACAACAACATCTGGGACCAGATGTTGTGGTACAAAATGTGTCGCAAGCGGAGCATACGTCCGTCGCTCGGGACGCTCCGTTGTATAGGCAGTCCGCGGAGACTGCTAAGGCTTCTTCTTCTCGTCAGCGCACACGACCGCACCTTGGCTGCGTGACCGCCGATATATTACCAGCCTCGCCGATCAAGGATGTTACGGCGACCAGGTCACACCATCCGGCAGCCAGGGATTCGAGACCGATGGACTCCGGACGTTCGCATAGAAAAAGTATGCGGGAGCCATCTGATGCGGAGCTGCCCTCGGCGAAGCAGCGGAAGACTGCGCCTCCGCAGGTCTCGACGCCGGACATTCTTGTGCAGATAGCACAGCTTATCCCAGCAGCCGACAGAAACGGTGTCGGATCGAGAATTATCCGACGGCGCTGGGTCGGTACGCTCCGCCGAAGCATCGGGGGCGGACGACCGGGAACATCATGAGGTCCGACCGGATGGTGAAAGGGATACGGATGATTTGGAGCTATCCCTTTCGGAACAACATAAAGCTGCCGTGGACTTCATCCGGCACTTTCTCCCTCAAGTTGTTCCGTCGGGCCAGACTGCTGCGGTTCCGGACAAGAGGATTATAGCGTCATTGGACTCTGAATTTTTTGAGCGGTTCAGGGACATCGCTCCCGAGTTTCCGTCGCAGTCCAATAATGTTGCAAGAACATTTGAATTATTGAACGACGCTATATTTTAACTTGCTTCCAAGACGGGGAAAGCAGGTTTCTTGTCCGCTAATACTCTCAACCTGCCTTTCATTAATGCAAGGAATAAATTCGATACGGCAGGACAGGGTATCCCGAGAGTTCCTCTGCGTATGGACGACGAGGTGGAAGACTTAGAGCTATCATTACCGTCGTCGGCTTCTATTCCAACCGCGGTGTTGGAAACAGCTATTGCGTCTAACAGAGCCAATTTAGATGCCTTATCTTACGCAGATCACCTTACTAAGGCGTTATCACTGCGCCTTCAGGGGAAAGAGTTTCAGGATATACAATCCTCTTTAAGACTTCTTTCAAGGGCAGTAGCTTATTCCACGTGTAACTCCGCCCTTTCAGTGGCAAATCTGGAGTTGGTTAGACGTGACGCAGCCCTAGCTACATCCACACTTGTGGATTCTAAGGTGAAGAACTCTCTTAGAGTCGCTTCGGTCTCCGGAGAACTTCTCTTTGACAGCAAGCTTTCTGCTATTTATGATAAAATTACAAAGAAAGCTTCGGATTCTCTGTTGTTCAAATCTGCCTCTAAGAAGCCGGATACAGCAGACAAGAATAAGACAGGCACTTCTGGGTCTAATGCGCCCAAGAGAGGTTCCTATAGAGGTTCCGGTGGGTCCTCTTGGTCTTATTCGAGAGACCATCAGGGTAGCGACTCTCGTTCGGGACGTCCTTCGGGCCGGGACAATCGGTCGGACGCCCTGAGGTCGACGGGGCGAGGTGCGGGTCGTGGAGGACGTGGTTTCTCCTACCGCAGGCCTCGCAGGTCCAGGAGGTGATGGCTTAAACCTCTATCGCGTACCGGTTGGCGGAAGGTTGTCAAGCTTTTCACAAGAATGGGCGTCGATTACGGACGACCCTTGGGTGAGAGGAGTGACTTCGGAAGGTCTAAAGATATCCTTCAAACGAAAGCCTCCATTAACTCGCAGTCCAAAGTGGACTCAACTTCCGTCAAATCCACAGAAAAGAGACGCTCTGTTATCGGAGGTGCAGTCTCTTTTAATGAAGAACGCGGTAGAGGTCGTAGAAAACCAGGAAACTCCGGGATTCTACAGCCATCTGTTTCTGGTTCCGAAACCAGACGGCTCGTTCCGTCCAGTCATAGATTTGAGCTGGATAAACAAGCTGATCGTCGCTCTGAAATTTTATATGGAGACGATTCGGTCGGTCAGAGCGAGTATTGGGGTGAACGATTATGCAACAAGCATAGATCTCAAAGATGCGTACTTTCACGTCATGGTACATCCGGCATTCCGAAAGTATCTACACTTCGCAGTCCTAGGAGTGGTGTATCAATTCCGGGCGATGTGCTTCGGATTGAATCTAGCACCCTGGGCTTTCACTCGGGTAATGAACTCGGTAATGATCTATTTCCGAGCTCATTCGTCTGCGGTAACGTCGGCCTACCTGGACGACATTCTTCAGAGGTACTGCAACGAGTTAACGCTTCAGAACGATGTTCAGAATCTACTTCTATTGCTCCGACGTCTCGGTTTTATAGTAAACGAGGAGAAGTCGGATCTGGTGCCGTCCAAGTCATTCACTCATCTGGGAATGAGCTTCGAGACGCACAACAATCTCGTTCGTCTGCCGTTAACCAGAGCGAAATTAGTCAGTTGTTACGCTCGCTATTGTCTGCACGCAAGCAAAGTCACAGCGAGAGAATTTATGAGACTGATAGGTCTGTGCGGAGCCGCTGCGGATCTCATTCCGATGGGGCGGTTACGCACACGTCCTCTTCAAATTTTCTTGACTCAGAATTGGAGTGTGAAAATCCATTCGCTCGACGTAGACGCTCTCTTGTCAGATCAAGTGAAACAAGAGATTCAGACTTGGGCAAACATTCAGTGGTTAACTCAGGGAGTTCCTCTGCAGTTGCCGGATCCGAGTTTTACCATTATGACGGATGCCAGTCAAACAGGTTGGGGTGCATCATTAATCCCAACGGATTCGAGATGCCAGGGTCTTTGGGATCCGCAATTCCTGTGCAAGCACATAAACATCAAGGAAATGATGTCAATTTGGCTTGCGTTACGTCCCTGGATGGACATTATTCACAATGCTCATGTCCAAATCCTATCCGACAATACGACAGTAGTGGCGTATATACGGAATCAGGGAGGCACTCATTCAGTTCCGTTGTTCAATCTAACGGAAAGAATCCTTCTGTTTGCGCTAGAACATCACGTTCTTCTTTCGGTTCGTCACATACCGGGTCGTCTGAATGTGCTCACGAAAGGGTCGCTTGTTGCCGTCGGAGTGGACTCTCAACAAACAAGTATTCAATCAGATTTGCTACCAATGGGAACGGCCAATGATAGATTTATTTGCGACACATCTCAACAATCAGTTGCAGACGTATGTGTCTCCGTGTCCGGATCCAAGAGCATTTGCAGTAGACGCTCTGTCGATCCCCTGGGACGGAATGATAGGATATGCGTATCCTCCAGCGCCGTTAATTCAACAAGTATTGCTAAAGATAAAACAATCTCAATGCAAGATTCTGTTGGTAGCATCACTGTCACCACAGAGACCGTGGATAAATCTACTCAGGTGTCTGTTGTGGGACCTACCGCGAAAGCTTCCTCCGCGGGAGGATCTTCTTTCGCAGGGGAAATCGCGCCAACTTCATCACAACCCGCAAGGTCTCAACCTTCACGTTTTTCCGTTGTGCGGTCCTTCTTGCATGGCAAGCACTTTACAGGACGAGCAGTGGACGCGATTTCTAACTGTAGGAGGACCTCCTCTTCGCTAAACTATGCAGCTAAGTGGAAGGTTTTTCGTCGTTGGTGTAGGGATCATTCTGTAGATGTATTCGATCCCTCTATACCAGACATTGCAAACTTCTAGTATACTTGTTTGACGAAATCAAACTGCAGCCTGTTACTATTAAGGGTTATAGGTCTATGTTATCTGATACCTATGCACATCATGATAGTTTACAAATTGGATCTAATGTCTCTTTATCTAAGTTAGTTAGAAACTTCTCGATAAATAGACCCAGAACTCTTAGATTAATTCCTAAATGGAATTTAGCTTGGGTTCTTCTTAAATTGAAGGAAAAGCCATTTGAACCTCTTGGGACAGTAGATTTCAAATTCTTATCTTATAAGACAGCTTTTCTCTTAGCTTTCTCTTCTGCTAGAAGAGTCAGTGAGCTTCATGCACTGTCGGTGGATGATTCTCACTATCGTAGTGTCAGGAACACTATCACCTTCACTACTAATGTGGGTTTTTTAGCTAAGAATCAGGCTCCTAATAAATATCCGGAACCTATTGTTATTAAGGCTCTTCCGTCTTCAGACGGGCGTAGGCCTTTACTCTGTCCTGTTAGAGCGTTACGTATCTATAAACAGAGATCTCAGTTCATCAGAAAGGGACGAAAACGTTTCTTTCTGTCTTTGATGCCTAATAGAAAGGACATTTCGGTCCATTCTATTGCTAGATGGATTCAATTAACTATCCGTACTGCTTATGAGAGTTTATCTTCTTCTCAGCAGTCTGTGCTTAAGATTTCCGCTCATGAAGTAAGAGCTCTTGCTACTTCTTGGGCTTATGCTAATAGTGTTGCTATTACAGATTTAATGAAGGCTGCTTATTGGTCTCAGCCATCCACATTCACGAATTTTTATCTCAGAAATATTGAGTCCATTTCTGGAGACCTTCATTGTTTAGGTCCGTTATCTGTTGCTCAGAATGTCGTCCACTAAACAGTTGCAACTATAGTTATGCAGGCTTTCTGTTCCGGCAGTGACTCCGTCCGGCTGCCCTTTTTCGCTCTGAGCTATTTGACCCAGGGCAAGGGGAAGGGGGGGGGGGGGGGCGGGTGTTCCCTTAGGTCACCTGCTTTATAGTGAAAAGCAAGGGAATGCCTCCTCCAAGTCAGTATTTCTGAGTCGCTTCCGGGATGGTTTTAAAGTGTAATATTAATATTAAAATTCATTCATGTCTTATTTTTAAAGTGTAGCTCGGTGTGAAGCATTTGTATATGTCAAGTGTCAAACGGGCTTTAATATACAATACTCGGACACTTTTAAATGACTATAAAGAGTCTCAATTCTCTGGACTACTTTATTTATTGGCTTACTTTAAAAATAATTAGTATAAGGGATATACTGGATGTTAATAGAGAACATGAATATTATGGTGCTCAATTATTAAGGGTATTGTATCTTTCTAATTTAATATTAAATAAGAAAGATACATGTAAAGCCTAATACTCCTTTTCTCCTTAAGGGGTTATCTCTTTATTATCTAGTTGAGCTTATTGGATTTTCCTCTATGTCCTAGGCCCTCCAACCTGTTTACTATTCAGCTAAGTCTGGGTCATTGGTACAGTATAAAAATGTTAAAAAATTTATAGTAATTTATATATTTTTTATACTTACCAATGACCCAGACGGGGATGGCCCTCCCAGGAGTTGGGAACTCTTGCCTCCCCGCTGAGTACATAGCGCTGACCAGGCACTGCCAGTAAGAATGGTAATTGGTGCCAATTTCGGGACGTCTGCGTCACTGCGCATGCGCAGTAGAGGCGTAGTATGGAGGTCCTTTAGGACATGATTTCTTTTTGTTTTGGATGCAAATTTTGGGGACTGGGGGGCAAAATTTGTGTTTGGCCCTGGTTTTGTTAGAGTTAGCACCAGCTAAGTCTGGGTCATTGGTAAGTATAAAAAATATATAAATTACTATAAATTTTTTAACATTTCTACAATATATTTTGAAAAATGGAAAACCGAATAGAAAACCGAATTTTTGTTAAAAACCGAAACCAAACCGAAATGCAAATTTCAAAACCGCCCAGCCCTAATGTTCATATTGTTAGTGTATTACACTTTTTTCCCCTCTGCCATTATTATGCCCCCGACCATCCAAGGAGGATTCAGGGGTATCTAGTGGAGACCTCTGTCTGTCTGACCCATCCATCTGTCTGTCCATCTGTCAATACAAATCTTAACCCCGATTGTCCACATGGGGGCACGATGATGCCGTGTACTAAGGCATACTGCACGTCGATGGTACACATATCTTCAACCAATCTAACCCGCTTGTGCTGCAGTGCAGAGTTATCATGTTGGGGAGCTGGCAGCTGCTCGTCGTTGCTCGGTGGTTCTCTCCGGGTACTCTGGCTTCCTCCACCCGTAAAACTGTCACAGTCATGATTAGCCATTGTGCATAAGTACATGACCTTAAACACCAATAAATAAATAATAAATAAATGTCAATACAAATGTTTTGACTAGTAATTTCAAAGCCATTGGTCAGATTCAGATCTCCTTTGGTATGTTGATAGACGTGCATGGGGGAACGGATATGCACAAGGATTGGGTTCCATCCAATACTTTCTCCCAGAGTTATGGCCCTTATTCACTATTTTGTCTTAGAAAATTTTTCTGACCCACAATACTGTTAAGGCTACTTCGAACATGCCTACGTGTCAGGCATTGGGGGGGGGGGGGGGGGGGGGGGGGCACTGGCCCATGCTATGCATACATGTAGCTCTTGTTCAGATAAAGCTTGGGGGATTTGGTTTACTATGTGATGTTTTTTCAGGCCTTTTAAAATAGGGCAAATTGTTGTTTTTTTCATCTATCGTTTGCCTAAAATGAAATAGGGCAAACGATTTATCATTCAGATATTTTACTGGATTTTTTAGAAATATCTTTCCTCAAATTACTGTTGTATTCATTTGCTAAATCTCCCATAACCACTATTCTTTGAAAAATGACGATGAACTGATGTGATGTAATACACTGTTGGAAAGGGCTCTCAGAGGTCTTTCCAACAGTGTATTACATCACATCACAGCAGTTCATCCGATTGCTGGCTTAAATTCATGATATAAACTGCAGCTTTCTTGAAAGGTCATAGCCATGCCTTAGCTCTAACATGGGTATGCATGTATACATATAGGTATTGTTTTGCCTTTCTATTCCATACAAAATATGATCAGGAGTACTTGAAACAAAATATGGGTTCCCTTAAAAAACTTAAGATTACCCATTTTAGGGTTGCCTTAATTTATAATTTGTGCTGGCCATCTTTTTTTGTTAGCTTGCCCGGGTGGAAACTCCCATTTCATGGGTGCTTCATTGGTAATCTAATCTCCAAGTACATGTACTATAAAGGGTTAAATGGTAATTTTGTTTATATTCAACAAGAGATATTTACATCATCATGCATTTCTGTATTCAGATTTGAAAGGTATGAGTTCAAGAGATTGAGATATAAATATCAGATTTAATCCATCAACATCTGTGAAATGAAGCGTGTTTACTTATTCAGTATATTTTATTTTTAGCCACCTTGACAGTAAGCCACATCAAGGATTCAATGACAATGGGTATTTTTGCCCGCAGTGTAAAAGCAAATACTGTGAGCTTCCAATCGAATGTAAAGCATGTGGTGAGTATGAAGAACTAAAAATTATTATACATTGTAAGACTCTGCAGAATCATTAAATCCATAGTGTACTACATCCAATGGGTGGATTATGAGGGCGGGGGGGGGGGGGTGTTTACACTCAAACTAGTATGAAATGCTTTGAAAAAGCCTGTGGAGCTCAAGGATAATTTCAGAGAATGGACTTCTGGGTTCAACTCAGAGGTTCATTTGATGCTGTTACAGGCTGTTTGTTAACATTCTTTTTGTGAAAATTTGCATGCAGTTGGCCATTCATGTAATTTGATGTGCTTTTACTTACAAAGATATAAGGTATTCTTTCCTACCACAGTTATAGATATTGTGATCAATAACTATCTAATTCCAAAAACAAAAGAAAAAACAATTTGTAGAACCATCTGGCATAATCATAAAGTTAGGGCTGTGGTGAGTCTTCATTTCTGGTTGTAATGTCATCAAAATGTTGATCAAACTAAGTCACAATTTCTAGCTTTGATTCACAGAAAATGAATTTTTACGAAATTTTTCAGATTCAATGGTCCAAATATTCTAGATAAGTCTGTATAAGTGAATCTAAACAACTTTTTGAAATTTTGTTTGTGATTCATTACCTTTTCGAGAGATATTGATTTACAGCCTGAAGGGAACACCACTCCACGAGTGTTTCAGGACTTTGTATGAATTCTGATATCCTTCATTTATGTTCTCTTCTTCATATTTTCTTCCCCTACAAAGTTTCAGACTGTCATTGGAACACACTTATTCCAAAATAGTCAGTTCATTAAGTTCTTTCTGTTGACATAAAAATGTAAAATTGTTTGATCTACAATGTTTATGGATTTTTAATTAAAAAAAAAATATGTGAAGGTGAAATGAAGGTTGAAAGAAATTCTGACTCTTGGGACAGTTTGAGCTTACCTGAATGAATCTCAGAGTGAGTTTCAGTTGCCACTCTTGGTCCAGCATTCATTGTCCTTGTCTGCTGTGAACATTAGGTTTGTGACTTCCACTCCAAAACCATCGTTTGGTTTGAGAGATGTTTGTTGAAACATCCCACTGGATTTTGTTTGAATAATTGAGGCAGCACAAACTGTTCCACATTTAAAAATTTTTTCTTCTCCAGAACTAGTGAGTGCAATGACTTCATTTTTCAAATTCAGCTTTAGTATGTGTTGTAGAATCAAGTTTGTTTTGACGAGGGTGATGGGCAATATTTGGGGTTGGTCCCTGAGGCTGCAGTGTATTTATGCAATTTTCAGAAGCCCTTGAGTGATTTAAACTATATTTGGACTCCTGTATTATTTGATGAAATATACTTGGTTTCTTTGAAAAAATATCGCCCCTTTCCACATGGGGCTCCAACAAAGATAGGAATTATTTTTAAAAAATTCAAATAGATTTTTTTGATCTGTGCTGCACAGTCAGGGTTAGCTATACTGATCTATCTTCATCTATCATCTGACCAGCATCTGTGGCCCATCTTAAAGGTAATGTTTGAGTCTTCTAAACTTCTGATTTGACCCAGTAAAATTTTATATGAATGATGACTGGGGTGGCAATTCAGTTTTGTCAAAATCAATATATTGCTCCCCATGGGGAGGGGTGGGTTAAAACAACCCCATCTCATGAACCATAGATATGACTTGATATGATGAAGTTAACTTCCTTTTGCAGTATAAATTGAAGTTTGCGCAAGTGAAGCTGGTTTGGCGGAGGGGGTGGGAGGTGAGCACTATTTGTACCTTTCCCAAATTTTACATTTTTTTAACCATTGGTCTGATTTGAACAATTTTGGTGGCGGGGGGGCATACATTATCACAATAATGAACATATTTTTGGAGCAAAAAAAATTAATTGATAACCTCATGGGAACCCTCACATTGTAAAAATAAAACAAAACTCCAGGCAGCATTATTTTCTGAACTGCAGCACACAGGTAATTGATATTTGGTATGGAACATTCTTATAAAGAGTGTAGTCAAACTACTCACAAACATCTTGATTCGTTTATTATTGGGCCCCATATGGGAAAAAACATAATAAAAATATTCTTTTTCCATACAACTGCTCCAGATGCTTCCGTGTTTGAAATATACCATCTTTGTAAGGATGGTTTAGAGGTATGTTTTTCATCTAAGAACTATCCATTAACCCATAAGACTGCATACAGCCACAAATGGCCCTTTTTTTTCTGAAAAAGTTGTTCCAAGTGTATTCTTAAGAACTTGTCTGGTAGGATCCTTAGACTTATCTTTACTGTGTTTTTACATCATTGTTGGCCAGCTCTGCAGATGTGTATATGTATATATGTTAGTTATTAACGTAAAATTAGTCTGCTGACTTTAGAGGTAAGTGGGCAGCACTGAACCAACTCTTTATATGTGTACATATCGGGATGACAGTCTAACACTGTTCGCCAAGTATCATCAAACTTGTAAAACTGGTGTAGCTTGTGATCAAGGTGTGTTGCTGTGATCCATAACTTTTTGGTTGCCTTCATATGTTGGAAAATGTGTAACATATAGTTGTCCAGAGAATTTTTTGGGAGTGTGGCGGCTCAATAATCAGGGTTATGGCACTGGACTTCAAACCCAAAGGTCCACAGTTCGATCCCCACCAGGGGTAATTGCATTATGTCCTTTGGTAAAGCACTTAATCGCTGTGTACTAAACACTACTGCATGTTGATGGTGCTATTGTCTTCAACCAATGCTATCCCAGCTTGTGTGGAGTTAGTCCGTTGGGGAGTCTGACAATTGCTCACCATTGCCTGATGGTTCTCTCCAGGTACTCCAGCTTCTTCCACCCATAATACAGTCTGACATGAGGTAATACTGGCTATTGAAAGTGTCATTAACCCCCAATAAAAAACAACAACAAAACAATATTAATATAAGATTAACTCATTTATAGTGTACTTTTTGGGATGACAGTCTAACAGTTTGGGTGAAGTATCATAAAACTTCTATAACTGATGCATCTTATGATTAGGGTGTGTTGCTGTGATCCATAACATTTAGGTGGTCTACATGTTGGAATATGTGTTACATTTAGTTGTCCAGAGAATATGTTAGGCCTAAGAAAGTTAAACATCTGTTTCTCAGGCCCTCCTGCATGGTCATTTTGCCTACCGCATACTCTCTTTTAAAAACCAATGCGAACTTGAAAAAATAAAAATAAAATGGTTTATGTTTGATAGTTTACCTAAGTTATTAAAATTAATAAATTTGTCTCTTGAGTGCGACAAGGCTTTGCAATGCTTTAGTCAAATTTTAATGTCCATTTACATCTTTACATGTACATGTATCCCATGGCCAGTAGAGGTTAGAAATGATGTTAATGATCTGGAGTTGGGCATGCTGTTTTTCTATAGGAACTGAGTTATGCTAATGGAGCAGTTTGACAGGGTCAAAAGTGCACATCCTTGGCATGCTATTACTTCACAATAGTTCAAATACATCTAGTTTCAACTGTAAGAAAGTCATTAAAGATATCCACATCTCATTAGCCCTTGTTGCCGCATTCTCATGTACACCAGGTGACAAATTTACATACTTGATTACAAAACTATTTAAAATTGTCTGCAAATGGACACAAAAACATTGGCTACCACTTCTTGTTTCATGCCTGTAGATATGGCTGAATTCATCGCAGCAGTTGAAAATAAAAATACTCTGAGGAAAACAGTGGGTCATCTAAAACTTTTTTCAACCATACATGTTGATGTAGCTATGACAACTCCACACATTCCACAGCACTTGTTCTCTTGATAAAAGACGTCATCTTTTTTGACAGAGATAAACACATTAGCCCTATGAGTCCAGGATATGGTTTTGATTTTTGTGGTATATACTTATATACCAAAACATCACAAAAAATGGATTAGCGCATTATATTTTTATACTACAACCTATGGACCAGACTTAACTGGTGCAAACATGATAAAATCCAGGGCCAAACACAAATTTTGAACCCCCCAATGCCCAAAATTTGCATACAAAACCGAAAAATTAAAGTCTTATCTGGTCCTCCATACTTTTGTTTACTGCACAGGAAGGTACTGGAATTGGCGCAAAGCATCATTTCTTTGTTTGGCCCAAAGTCAGTAACCAATGAGCTGACATCTGTGCTTCAAGTCTCCTTTTTTGAGGATGCCAGACACAAATCAATGAAAGAATTGGTGGATTCAAGGATATAAATGGATGATGGAAGTGAACAATGGTGGTTTGAGATGTTCAGGGCTGTAACCTTACAATAATTATAAAAATTATTTCATGTTTCCCATATTTTTATACTGTACCAATGACCCAGACTTAGCTGGTGCTAACTCCAACAAAACCAGGGCCAAACACAAATTTTGCCCCCCAATCCCCAAAATTTGCATCCAAAACAAAAAGAAATCATGTCCTAAAGGACCTCCATAGTACGCCTCTACTGCGCATGCGCAGTGACGCAGTCGTCCCGAAATTGGCGCCAATTATCATTCTCTGTTTGGCCCTTCATCAGTCAACATCTCACTGATCTTTGTGCTTGTAAATCTCAGTTTAAAGGATGCCAGACACGTAATTTTTGGAGAAAATGTGATTCTAAGGAGGATAGAAGGAGGAGAGGAAAAAGAAGTGGCAAAAAATAATCAGGGCTGTACTTAAAATTTTTTGATGAAATTATGTTAAGTTGCCTATTTTCGAGGCATGGGCCTCTTGTTGTCATTCTTGCTAATTGTTGCACTGCTTATTCAGTGTTTCCTCTCCCCTAACCTTCTAAAGTTCCCCCTGGCAATTCTCCCATGCTTTTGGCATATTTTTGAGAAGTTTCATTTCTAAAATTTCCTGGGAGAGTTGCTTGGTTACAGAATGTTTTCTGTTATTTTCCCCATAGTTACGTTTTCACCCATGGGTGTATAACGTTTGTGTTCTGCATCTTCCATCTGATGTTCTACAGATTCTCCCCTGGGAGTCTCTGTTTTGCATCAGATAGAGTGTAATTGATGACTGATTCCGGGCCAGTTTTTTCAGTGCCTGGAGTCATGTTTTCTAGTGTGTTTACACTGTTTGTTTTCATTGGCAACAGCCTTTTTTGAGGGGGGCTGTTTGCCTTTGTGGTAGTTTATCTCATTATAAGATACATTTATATTATCCGAAAGTGTCTCATTAATTATTTTATATAAATTTAAAATTTTTGACCACACTTTGCCATCGGATCCATCGGGGCTCAACGTTACTTTTCAGCAACTTGGGCTTCTCTGAAAAAATATTTTTTCAAAATTATTTTGTTTTGCAATTGTTTTTTCATTTATTAATGGATCATGTTATTATGTATCTTTGTGTCAGGGGTTTTTGCGAGTAACTAGGACTTATTGTTGTTCTTTCACAATGAAGGGACATTGTTCAAATTGTAATAGGAAGAAATCTTCCTCTGACTTTCATGATCATTGTATTAATTGTAGTCAGTGTTCTCGCATTAATCCCTGTCCTATATGTGAACATTGGGATGAGAAACATTGGAAACGTGTGTCACGATATGTTGTTTCTGGAGAAAGAGCGATGCCGGCTCTTTCTCCACAAGGTCACTCTACTCTCTCAGTTTCTATTTCAGAGGAACCAGAACAGAGTGATGTTTCCATGTTATCTTCTTCAAGTGTGCGTCCGTCGTCACAAATGAATTCAGAGCTAGCGGCAAAAGTGCTCATGGAGATTAGACAAATGTCGTCCGCTAGCTCGCCCGGTGTAGCGTCCATTCACCGAATGGTTCGGCAGCCGGGTTCGTCCGATGCGGTCCAAGAGGAAATTTTGGGTGATGCGAGCACTATAAACATAATAGATGCACACCCAGTGACGGCGGATAGTAAACGAGAACGGAGGAAGCCTTTTAGTCCGGTTCCTAGCTCGTCCAGGTCCAGCCGGGCCGCAAGCGAGAGATGTCCCTCTCTCGTACAACAACATCTGGGACCAGATGTTGTGGTACAAAATGTGTCTTTAGCGGAGCATACGTCCGTCGCTCGGGACGCTCCGTTGTATAAGCAGTCCGCAGAGACTGTTAAGGCTTCCTCTTCTCGTCAGCGCACACGACCGCACCTTGGCTGCGTGACCTCCGATATTTTACCAGCTTCGCCGATGAAGGATTCTTCGGCGACCAGGTCACACCATCCGGCAGCCAGGGATTCGAGACCGATGGACTCCGGACGTTCGCATAGGAAAAGTATGCGGGAGCCATCTGATGCGGAGCTGCCCTCGGCGAAGCAGCGAAAGACTGCGCCTCCGCAGGTCTCGACGTCGGACATTCTTGTGCAGATAGCACAGCTTATTGCAGCATCCCAGCAGCCGACAGAAACGGTGTCGGATCGAGAATTATCCGACGGCGCTGGGTCGGTACGCTCCGCCGAAGCATCGGGGGCGGACGACCGGATGGTGAAAGGGATACGGATGAATTGGAGCTATCCCTTTCGGAACAACATAAAGCTGCCGTGGACTTCATCCGGCACTTTCTCCCTCAAGTTGTTCCGTCGGGCCAGACTGCTGCGCTTCCGGACAAGAGAATTATAGCGTCATTGGACTCTGATTTTTTTGAGCGGTTCAGGGACACCGCTCCCGAGTTTCCGTCGCAGTCCAATAATGTTGCAAGAACATTTGAATTATTGAACGACGCTATATTTAAACTTGCTTCCAGGACGGGGAAAGCAGGTTTCTTGTCCGCTAATACTCTTAACCTGCCTTTCATTAATGCAAGGAATAAATTCGACACGGCAGGACAGGGTATACCGAGAGTTCCTCTGCGTATGGACGACGAGGCGGAAGACTTAGAGCTATCATTACCGTCGTCAGCTTCTATTCCAACCGCGGTGTTGGAAACAGCTATTGCGTCTAACAGAGCCAATTTAGATGCCTTATCTTATGCAGATCACCTTACTAAGGCGTTATCACTGCGCCTTCAAGGGGAAGAGTTTCAGGATATACAATCCTCTTTAAGACTTCTTTCAAGGGCAGTAGCTTATTCCACGTGTAACTCCGCCCTTTCAGTGGCAAATCTGGAGTTGGTTAGACGTGACGCAGCCCTAGCTACATCCACACTAGTGGATTCTAAGGTGAAGAACTCTCTTAGAGTCGCTTCGGTCTCAGGAGAACTTCTCTTTGACGGCAAGCTTTCGGCTATTTATGATAAAATTAAAAAGAAAGCTAATGATTCTCTGTTGTTCAGATCCGCTCCTAAAAAGTCGGATACAGCAGACACGAATAAGACAGGCACTTCTGGGTCTAATGCGCCCAAGAGAGGTTCCTATAGACGTTCCGGTGCGTCCTCTTGGTCTTATTCGAGAGACCGTCAGGATAGCGACTCTCGTTCGGGACGTCCTTCAGGCCGGGACAATCGGTCGGACGCCCCGAGGTCGACGAGGCGAGGTGCGGGTCGTGGAAGACGTGGTTTCTCCTACCGCAGGCCTCGCAGGTCCAGGAGGTGATGGCTTAAACCTCTATCGCGTTCCGGTTGGCGGAAGGTTGTCGAGTTTTTCACAAGAGTGGGCGTCGATTACGGACGACCCTTGGGTGAGAGGAGTGACTTCGGAAGGTCTAAAGATATCCTTCAAACGAAAGCCTTCATTAACTCGAAGTCCAAAGTGGACTCATCTTCCGTCAAATCCACAGAAAAGAGACGCTCTGTTATCAGAGGTGCAGTCTCTTTTAATGAAGAACGCGGTAGAGGTCGTAGAAAACCAGGAATCTCTGGGATTCTACAGCCATCTGTTTCTGGTTCCGAAACCAGACGGCTCGTTCCGTCCAGTCATAGATTTGAGCTGGATAAACAAGCTGATCGTCGCTCCGAAGTTTTATATGGAGACGATTCGATCGGTCAGAGCGAGTATTCGGGTGAACGATTATGCAACGAGCATAGATCTCAAAGATGCGTACTTTCACGTCATGGTACATCCGACATTCCGAAAGTATCTACGCTTTGCAGTCCTAGGAGTGGTGTATCAGTTCCGGGCCATGTGCTTCGGATTGAATCTAGCACCCTGGGCTTTCACTCGGGTAATGAACTCGGTAATGATCTACTTCCGAGCTCATTCGTCTGCGGTAACGTCGGCCTACCTGGACGACATTCTTCAGAGGTACGGCAACGAGTTAACGCTTCAGAACGATGTTCAGAATCTTCTTCTATTGCTCCGACGTCTCGGTTTCATAGTAAACGAGGAGAAGTCGGATCTGGTGCCGTCCAAGTCATTCACTCATCTGGGAATGAGCTTCGAGACGCACAACAATCTCGTTCGTCTGCCGTTAACCAGAGCGAAATTAGTCAGTTGTTACGCTCGCTATTGTCTGCACGCAGACAAAGTCACGGCGAGAGAATTTATGAGACTGATAGGTCTGTGCGGAGCCGCCGCGGATCTCATTCCGATGGGGCGGCTACGCACACGTCCTCTTCAAATTTTCCTGACTCAGAATTGGAGTGTGAAAATTCATTCGCTCGATGTAGACGTTCTCTTGTCAGATCAAGTGAAACAAGAGATTCAGACTTGGGCAAACATTCAGTGGTTAACTCAAGGAGTTCCGCTGCAGTTGCCGGATCCGAGTTTTACCGTTATGACGGATGCCAGTCAAACAGGTTGGGGTGCATCATTAATCCCAACGGATTCGAGATGCCAGGGTCTTTGGGATCCGCAATTCCTGTGCAAGCACATAAACATCAAGGAAATGATGTCAATTTGGCTTGCGTTACGTCACTGGATGGACATTATTCACGATGCTCATGTCCAAATCCTATCCGACAATACGACAGTAGTGGCGTATATACGGAATCAGGGAGGCACTCATTCAGTTCCGTTGTTCAATCTAACGGAAAGAATCCTTCTGTTTGCGTTAGAACATCACGTTCTTCTTTCGGTCCGTCACATACCGGGTCGTCTGAATGTGCTAGCAGACTCCCTTTCACGAAAGGGTCGCTTGTTGCCGTCGGAGTGGACTCTCAACAAACAAGTATTCAATCAGATTTGCTACCAATGGGAACGGCCAATGATAGACTTATTTGCGACACTTCTCAACAATCAATTGCAGACGTATGTGTCCCCGTGTCCGGATCCAAGAGCATTTGCAGTAGACGCTCTGTCGATCCCTTGGGACGGAATGATAGGATATGCGTATCCTCCAGCGCCGTTAATTCAACAAGTATTGCTAAAGATAAAACAATCTCAATGCAAGATTCTGTCGGTAGCATCTCTGTCGCCACAGAGACCGTGGATAAATCTACTCAGGTGTCTGTTGTGGGACCTACCGCGGAAGCTTCCTCCACGAGAGGATCTTCTTTCGCAGGGGAAATCGCGCCAACTCCATCACAACCCGCAAGGTCTCAACCTTCACGTTTTTCCGTTGTGCGGTCCTTCTTGCATGGCAAGCACTTTACAGGACGAGCAGTGGACGCGATTTCTAACTGTAGGAGGACCTCCTCTTCGCTAAACTATGCGGCTAAGTGGAAGGTTTTTCGTCGTTGGTGTAGGGATCATTCTGTAGATATATTTGATCCCTCTATACCAGACATTGCAAACTTTCTAGTATACTTGTTTGACGAAATCAAACTGCAGCCTGTTACTATAAAGGGTTATAGATCTATGTTATCTGATACCTATGCACATCATGATAGTTTACAAATTGGATCTAATGTCTCTTTATCGAAATTGGTTAGAAACTTTTCGATAAATAGACCCAGAACTCTTAGATTAATTCCTAAGTGGAATTTAGCTTGGGTTCTCCTTAAATTGAAGGAAAAGCCATTTGAACCTCTTGGGACAGTAGATTTCAAATTCTTATCTTATAAGACAGCTTTTCTCTTAGCTTTCTCTTCTGCCAGAAGAGTCAGTGAGCTTCATGCACTATCGGTGGATGATTCTCATTATCGTAGTGTTGGGAACACTATCACCTTCACTACTAATGTGGGTTTTTTAGCTAAGAATCAGGCTCCTAATAAATATCCGGAACCTATTGTTATTAAGGCTCTTCCGTCTTCAAACGGGCGTAGGCCTTTACTCTGTCCTGTTAGAGCACTACGTATCTATAAACAGAGATCTCAGTTCATCAGAAAGGGACGGAAACGTTTCTTTCTGTCTTTGATGCCTAATAGAAAGGACATTTCAGTCCATTCTATTGCTAGATGGATTCAGTTAACTATCCGTACTGCTTATGAAGATTTATCTTCTTCTCAGCAGTCTGTGCTTAAGATTTCTGCTCATGAAGTAAGAGCTCTTTCTACTTCCTGGGCTTATGCTAATAGTGTTGCTATTACAGATTTAATGAAGGCTGCTTATTGGTCTCAGCCATCCACATTTACGAATTTTTATCTCAGAAATATTGAGTCCATTTCTGGAGACCTGCATTGTTTAGGTCCGTTATCTGTTGCTCAGAATGTCGTCCACTAAACAGTTGCAACTATAGTTATGCAGGCTTTCTGTTCCGGCAGTGACTCTGTCCGGCTGCCCTCTTCGCTCTGGGCTATTTGACCCAGGGCAAGGGGAAGGGGGGGGGGGGGGGGCGGGTGTTCCCTTAGGTCACCTGCTTTATAGTGAAAAGCAAGGGAATGCCTCCTCCAAGTCAGTATTTCTGAGTCGCTTCCGGGATGGTTTTAAAGTGTAATATTAATGTTTAATTTCATTCATGTCTTATTTTTAAAGTGTAGCTCGGTGTGAAGCATTTGTATATGTCAAGTGTCAAACAGGCTTTAATATACAATACTCGGACACTTTTAAATGATTATAAAGAGTCTCAATTCTCTGGACTACTTTATTTATTGGCTTGCTTTAAAAATAATTAGTATAAGGGTTATACTGGATGTTAATAGAGAACATGAATGTTATTGTGCTCAATTATTAAGGGTAGTGTATCTTTCTAATTTAATATTAAATAAGAAAGATACATGTAAAGCCTAATACTCCTTTTCTCCTTAAGGGGTTACCTCTTTACTATATAGTTGAGCTTATTGGATTTTCCTCTATGTCCTAGGCCCTCCAGCCTGTTTACTATTCAGCTAAGTCTGGGTCATTGGTACAGTATAAAAATGTTAAAAAATTTATAGTAATTTATATATTTTTTATACTTACCAATGACCCAGACGGGGATGGCCCTCCCTGGAGTTGGGAACTCTTGCCTCCCCACTGAGTACATAGCGCTGACCAGGCACTGCCAGTAAGAATGATAATTGGCGCCAATTTCGGGACGACTGCGTCACTGCGCATGCGCAGTAGAGGCGTACTATGGAGGTCCTTTAGGACATGATTTCTTTTTGTTTTGGATGCAAATTTTGGGGATTGGGGGGCAAAATTTGTGTTTGGCCCTGGTTTTGTTGGAGTTAGCACCAGCTAAGTCTGGGTCATTGGTAAGTATAAAAAATATATAAATTACTATAAATTTTTTAACTTTCGGGACATGTGCCTGATGTCATCATTCTTGTTACTGATTTACCTACTGTTTGTTAAATGTTCCTTCCTTATCCTTCCATGAACCCTTCTGTTAAACTCCTAAGCTTTTTGGCTGTTTTTTATCGGAACTTTTTATTAAATTTCTTGGGAGTTTAACGTGTGTAACAGAATGTTTATTCTGTTTATCCCCATGGTTACGTCCTCACCCTAGGGGTGTTGGGTCATTCTGGTCTTGCATCTTCTATCCAGTGTATTGATATTTTTATACTGTACCAATGACCCAGACATAGCTGGTGCTAACTCTTAAAAATCTAGGGCCAAACACAAATTTTACCCCCCAATCCCCAAAATTTGCATCTAAAACCAAAAGAAATCATGTCCTGTAGGACCACCATACTTTGCCCTCACTGCGCATGCGCAGTGTCAAGGACGTTCCGAAATTGGCGCCAATCATCATTCTTTGTTTGGCCCTTCATCAGTTAACATCTCACTGATCTTTGTGCTTGTAAATCTCAGTTTAAATGATGCCAGACACATAAATATTGGAGAAATGGTGATTCTAAGGAGGATATAGAAGGAGGAGAGGAAAAAGGAGTGACAGAAAATATTCAGGGCTGTAACTTAAAATTTTGTAATGAAATTATGTTAAGTTGCCTATTTTTGAGTCATGGGCCTGTTGTTGACATTCTTGCTATGAAGTTGCACTGCTTATTCAGTGTTTCCTCTCCCCTTATCCTGTAAGTCCCCCCTTGCTATTCTCCCATGCTTTTGACATATTTTTGAGTAAGATTACTACTAAAATTTCTTGGGAGAATTAGCTTGGTTACAGAATGAATTCTGTTATTTTCCCCATGTTTACGTTCTCACCCATGGGTGTTTAGACGTTGTGTTCTACCATCTGATGTTCTGCAGATTCTTCCCTGGAAGTCTCTGTTTTGCATCAGATAGTGTGTATTGTTGATAACTGATTTCGGGCCAGTATTGTCAGTGCCTGGAGTCATGTTTTTTGGTGTTTATACACTTCTTGTTTACATTGGCAACAGTCTCTTTTGAGGGGGCTTTTTGCCTTTGGAGTAGTTTATCTCATTACAAGATACATTATTATTATCTGTAAGTGTTGCATTAATTATTTAAAATAATTTTTAAATTTTTGACCACACTTAGCCTTGGGATCCATTGGGGCTCAACGTTACTTTTCAGAAACTTGGGCTTCGCTGAAAAAATATTTTTCAAAATTATTTTGAATTTCAATTTGTTTTTTCTATGTTAATGGATCATGTTATTATGTATCTTTGTTTTTAGGGGTTTGTGCGAGTACTAGGACTTGTTGTCTTTTCACAATGAAAGGACATTGTTCAAATTGTAATAGGAAGAAATCTTCCTCTGACTTTCATGATCATTGTATTAATTGTAGTCAGTGTACTCGCACTAACTCCTGTTCAATATGTCAATATTGGGATGACAAACATTGGAAATGTGTGTCACGATATGTTGTTAGTGGAGAAAGGGCTATGCCGGTCCTTTCTCCGCAGGGTCACTCTAGTCTATCAGTTTTTATTTCAGAGGAACAAGAACAGGGTGATGTTTCCATGTTATCTTCCAAGAGTGCGCTTCCGTCGTCACAATTGAATGCAGAGCTAGCGGCAAAAGTGCTCATGGAGATACGACAGTTGCCTAAGAGGTCCCGAGTAGGATCGATGGCGCTGTCGTCCGCTAGCTCGCCCGGTGTAGCGTCCATTCACCAAATGGCTCGGCACCCGGGTTCGTCCGTTGCGGTCCAGGAGGAAATGTTGGGTGATGCGAGCACTATAAACATACAAGGTGCACACCCAGTGACGGCGGATAATAGGAGAGATCGGAGGAAGCCTTCTAGTCCGGTTCCTAGCTCGTCCAGGTCCAGCCGGGTCGCGAGCGAGAGAGGCCCCTCTCTCGTACAACAACACCTGGGACCAGATGTTGTGGAACAAAATGTGTCGCAAGCAGAGCACACGTCCGTCGCTCGGGACGCTCCGTTGTATAGGCAGTCCGCTGAGACTGCTCAGGCTTCCTCATCCTCTCACCAGCGCACACGACCGCACCTTGGCTACGTGACCGCGGATATTCTTCCAGCTTCGCCGATCAGGGATTCATCGGCGACCAGGTCATGCCATCTGGTAGCCAGGGACACGAGGCCGGGAGACTCCGGACGTTCACGAAGAGTATGCGGGAGTCAGTTGATGCGGAGCTTCCCGCGGCTAAGCAGCGAAAGACCGCTACTCCGCAGGCCTCGATGACGGACGTGCTAGCTCAGATAGCACAAAGTATCGCAGCATCCCAGCAACCGACAGAATCGGTGTCGGATCGGGAATTATCCGAAGGCGCTGGGTCGGTACGCTCCGCCGAAGCATCGGGTGCGGACGACCGGGAGCATCATGAGGTCCGACCGGATGGTGAAAGGGATACGGATGACTTGGAGCTATCCCTTTCAGAACAACATAAAGCTGCCGTGGATTTCATCCGGCACTCAAGTTGTTCCGTCGGACCAGACTGCTGCGGTACCGGACAAGAGACTGATAGCGTCATTGGACACTGAATTCTTCGAGCGGTTCAGAGACATCGTCCCTGAGTTTCCGTCTCAGTCCAATAATGTCACAAGAACATTTGAATTATTGAACGACGCTATCTTCAAGCTTGCTTCCAAAACAGGCAAAGCTGGTTTCTTGTCCACCAATGCTCTTAACCTGCCTTTCATTAATGCAAGGAATAAATTCGATACGGCAGGACGGTATTCCGAGAGTTCCTCTGCGTCTTGACGATGAGGCGGAAGACTTAGAATTGTCATTACCGTCGTCTACGTCCATTCCAACCGTGGTGTTGGATACGACAATTACGTCTAACAGGGCCAGTTTAGACGCCTTATCTTACGCAGACCACCTTACAAAGGCGTTATCACTGCGTCTTCAAGGGAAAGAATTCCAGGATATACAATCCTCTTTAAGACTTCTTTCAAGGGCAGTAGCTTATTCCACGTATAACTCCGCCCTTTCAGTGGCAAACCTGGAGTTGGTTAGACGTGACGCAGCCCTAGCTACATCCACACGCGTGAATAGTAAGGTGAAGAACTCTCTCAGAGTCGCTTCGGTCTCCGGAGAACTTCTCTTCGACGGCAAGCTTTCTGCAATCTACGATAAAATTACTAAGAAAGCTTCGGATTCTCTGCTGTTTAAATCCGCTTCCAAAAAGTCGGATACAGCAGATAAGAATAAGGCAGGCACTTCTGGGACTAATGTGAGGTTCCTATAGAGGTTCCGGTGCGTCCTCTTGGTCTTATTCAAGAGACCGTCAAGGCAGCGACTCACGTGCGGGACGTCCTTCGGGCCGGGACAACCGCCCCGAGGTCGACGGGACGAGGTGCGGGTCGTGGAGGACGTGGTTTCTCCTCCCGCAAGCCTCGCAGGTCCAGGAGGTGATGGCTTCAACCTCTATCGTGTTCCGGTTGGCGGAAGGTTGTCGAGTTTTTCAGAAGAGTGGGCGTCGATTACGGACAACCCTTGGGTGAGAGGGGTGATTTCGGAAGGTCTAAGAATATCCTTCAAACGAAAGCCTCCATTAACTCGAAGTCCAAAATGGACTCAACTTCCGTCAAATCCGCAGAAAAGAGACGCTCTGTTATCGGAGGTGCAGTCTCTTTTAATGAAGAACGCGGTAGAGGTCGTAGAAGACCAGGAAACACCGGGATTCTACAGCCATCTGTTTCTGGTTCCGAAACCAGACGGCTCGTTCCGTCCAGTCATAGATTTGAGCTGGATAAACAAGCTGATCGTCGCTCCGAAGTTTTATATGGAGACGATTCGATCGGTCAGAGCGAGTATTCGGGTGAACGATTATGCTACAAGCATAGATCTCAAAGATGCGTACTTCCATGTCATGGTACATCCGACATTCAGAAAGTACCTACGCTTCGCAGTCCTAGGGGTGGTGTATCAATTCCGGGCGATGTGCTTCAGATTGAACCTAGCACTCTGGGCTTTCACTCGGGTAATGAACTCGGTAATGATCTATTTCCGAGCTCATTCGTCTGCGGTAACGTCGGCCTACCTGGACGACATTCTTCAGAGGTACGGCAACGAGTTAACACTTCAGAACGATGTGCAGAATCTGCTTCTATTGCTCCGACGTCTCGGTTTTATAATAAACGAGGAGAAGTCAGATCTGGTGCCGTCCAAGTCATTCACTCATCTAGGAATGAGCTTCGAGACGCACAACAATCTCGTTCGTCTGCCGTTAACCAGAGCGAAATTAGTCAGTTGTTATGCTCGCTATTGTCTTCATGCAGACAAAGTCACAGCGAGGGAGTTCATGAGACTGATAGGTCTGTGCGGAGCCGCTGCGTCCTCTCCAAATTTTCTTGACTCAGAATTGGAGTGTGAAGATTCATTCGCTCGACATAGATGTTCTCTTGTCAGATCAAGTGAAACAAGAGATTCAGACTTGGGCAAACATTCAGTGGTTAACTCAGGGAGTTCCGCTGCAGTTGCCGGATCCGAGTTTTACGATTATGACGGATGCCAGTCAAACAGGTTGGGGTGCATCATTGATCCCAACGGATTCGAGATGCCAGGGTCTTTGGGATCCGCAGTACCTAAGCAAGCACATAAACATCAAGGAAATGATGTCAATTTGGCTTGCGTTATGTCATTGGATGGACATTATTCACAAAGCTCATGTCCAAATCCTATCCGACAATACGACAGTAGTGGCGTATATACGGAACCAGGGAGGCACTCATTCCGTTCCGTTATTCAATTTAACGGAAAGAATCCTTCTGTTTGCTCTAGAACATCAAGTTCTACTTTTGGTCCGTCATATACCGGGTCGTCTGAATGTACTAGCAGACTCCCTTTCACGGAAGGGTCGCTTGTTGCCGTCGGAGTGGACTCTCAACAAACAAGTATTCAATCAGATTTGCTACCAATGACGGCCAATGATAGACTTATTTGCGACACATCTCAACAATCAGTTGCAGACGTATGTGTCACCGTGTCCGGATCCAAGAGCATTTGCAGTAGACGCTTTATCGATCCCATGGGACGGAATGATAGGATATGCGTATCCTCCAGCGCTGTTGATTCAGCAAATATAATGCTAAAAATAAAACAATCTCAATGCAAGATTCTGTTGGTAGCATCTCTGTCTCCACAGAGACCGTGGATAAATCTACTCAGGTGTCTGTTGTGGGACCTACTGCGAAAGCTCCCTCCACGGGAGGATCTTCTTTCGCAGGGGAAACCGCGTCAACTTCATCACAACCCGCAAGGTCTCAACCTTCACGTTTTTCCGTTGTGCGGTCCTTCTTGCATGGCAAGCACTTTACAGGACGAGCAGTGGACGCGATTTCTAACTGTAGGAGGTAGGGCTGCACGGTATTACGGTATACCGGTTGGTACCGGTATTGAAATCGTCACCGGTTAAAAACCGTCCATCAAAAATGAATACCGGTATACCGTGAGTAACGGTATACAATTTTGGGGTCCGGTATTATGATTTGAAATTTGCGTATTCTTGAAATAAAAATATAAATAATGCGCGAAAATAGGGCAAACACATCTTATATGCAAGGGATATCATGAATGAAAAAGATACTTTTGGAGCAATAGACAGAAGTATTCCTTACTGCTCTGGGAAAATGAGTGATTTGAATGGAAGAACGACAATAATCCATGTCTAAAAAGTTATTGAACCTATTGTTTAATACGAAAATAAGCCATAAAATTATCATTGGGTTTACTGGCTTTCATCTGAATCTCCGATACAAGTAAATTTGTCTTTGTCAATTTAATTCCTGTAAAAACATGGTCAACCTCTCTTGACTGATAAGCGTTTAATTCCTGAGCCAGTCATTATGCTAATTGCGTATATGTGGCTTCATGAAAAACAGTTGGAAACAAAACTATTTTATCAAAACGTGTGTCCAGTTGATGGAATTCCAAGGGCCTGGTTACACAAACAACCATTAGTAGATCCTCCCCTTCTCCTATCTTCCTGCAGTAAACTTCCTCAGATGACAATGCCAAATGTCATATGTCAGGCCAGTCGGTCTGTTGATATTAAGCAGGCCTCCAAGACGTGATCACTCTTCAGTTTCATGACAGTCTGCAGGTGTCAATCACAGCCGACAATGTTTTCTCCCAGTGATGGCGTCACACATCTGTCATATTTGACAAAAATTGTTGCACATTTAGCAATTGTGAATATGTGTGATCTGAAACATTTTTTTGTCAGATTGCCGACAAACAACGAATTAATGAACTCCAAAATTCTGTTACATTCAGAGTAAACTCAGCACTTAGAACGTACCGAATTACATGAGTTGTTTTTCACCTAGGACCTTGTGGCTGCACATCACATTTATCAAGCACTTTCATAAAAGTAAGATACATGTATTTCAGTTTTATTTTGTTTCAATCTGAACTGTTTCACGGTATACCGGTATACCGCGGTATTGTTTTCAATACCGTCATCGGTACCAAAATCCGAATACCGTGCAGCCCTAGTAGGAGGACCTCCTCTTCGCTAAACTATGCGGCTAAGTGGAAGGTTTTTCGTCGTTGGTGTAGGGATCATTCTATTGATATTTTTGATCCCTCCATACCAGACATTGCAAACTTTCTAGTATACTTGTTTGACGACGTCAAACTGCAGCCTGTTACTATTAAGGGTTATAGGTCTATGTTATCTGATACCTGTGCACACCACGATAGTTTACGAATTGGATCTAACGTCTCTTTATCTAAGTTAGTTAGAAACTTCTCGATAAATAGACCCAGAACTCTTAGATTAATTCCTAAGTGGAATTTAGCTTGGGTTCTTCTTAAACTGAAGGAAAAGCCATTTGAGCATCTTGGGACAGTAGATTTCAAATTCTTGTCTTATAAGACAGCTTTTCTCTTAGCTTTCTCTTCTGCTAGAAGAGTCAGTGAGCTTCATGCACTATCGGTGGATGATTCTCACTATCGTAGTGTCGGGAACACTATCACCTTCACTACTAATGTTGGATTTTTAGCTAAGAATCAGGCTCCTAATAAATATCCGGAACCGATTGTTATTAAGGCGCTGCCGTCTTCAGATGGGCGTAGGCCTTTACTCTGTCCTGTTAGAGCTTTACGTATTTATAAACAGAGATCTCAGTTTATCAGAAAGGGACGGAAGCGTTTCTTTCTGTCTCTGATGCCTAATAGAAAGGACATTTCGGTCCATTCTATTGCTAGGTGGATTCAATTAACTATCCGTACTGCTTATGAAAATTTATCTTCCTCTCAGCAGTCTGTGCTTAAGATTTCGGCTCATGAAGTAAGAGCTCTTTCTACTTTTTGGGCTTACGCTAATAGTGTTGCTATTACAGATTTAATGAAGGCTGCTTATTGGTCTCAGCCATCCACATTCACAAATTTTTATCTCAGAAATATTGAGTCCATTTCTGGAGACCTGCATTGTTTAGGTCCGTTATCTGTTGCTCAGAATGTCGTCCACTAAACAGTTGCATCTATAGTTATGCAGGCTTTCTGTTCCGGCAGTGACTCTGTCCTGCTGCCCTCTTCGCTCTGGGCTATTTGACCCCGGGCAAGGGGAAGGGGGGGGGAGGGGAGGGTGTTCCCTTAGGTCACCTGCTTTATAGTGAAAAGCAAGGGAATTCCTCCTCCGGAGTCAGTAATTCTGAGTCGTTTCCGGGATGCTTTTAAAGTGTAATATTAATGTTAAAAATTCATTCATGTCATATTTTTAAAGTGTAGCTCGGTGTGAAGCATTTGTATATGTCAAGTGTCAAACGGGCGTTAATATACAATCCTCGGACACTTTTAAAGAATATAAAGAGTCTCAATTCTCTGGACTAACTTTATTTATTGGCTTACTTTAAAAATAATTAGTATAAAGGGTTATACTGGTTGTTAATAGAGAACATGAATGTTTTTGTGCTCAATTATGAAGGGTATTGTATCTTTCTAATTTATCATAAAATAAGAAAGATACATGTAAAGCCTAATACCCCTTTTCTCCTTGAGGGGTTGACTCTATATTATATAGTTGAGCTTATTGGATTTTCCTCCATGTCCTAGGCCCTCCAGCCTTTTTACTGTTCAGCTATGGCTGGGTCATTGGTACAGTATAAAAATGTTAAAAAAATTTATAGTAATTTATATATTTTTTATACTTACCAATGACCCAGACGGGGATGGCCCTCCCAGGAGTTGGGAACTCATACCTCCCCGCTGAGTACATAGCGCTGACCAGGCACTGCTTGTAAGAATGATGATTGGCGCCAATTTCGGAACGTCCTTGACACTGCGCATGCGCAGTGAGGGCAAAGTATGGAGGTCCTACAGGACATGATTTCTTTTGGTTTTAGATGCAAATTTGGGGGATTGGGGGGCAAAATTTGTGTTTGGCCCTAGATTTTTAAGAGTTAGCACCAGCTATGTCTGGGTCATTGGTAAGTATAAAAAATATATAAATTACTATAAATTTTTTAACTTTTCTTCGTATGAAGACCTAGCTTTGCATCTGGTAGCATTTAAATCGGTTACTGGCTTTGGGCCTTTTTGTGTACCTGTTGTCTTGTTTCCGTTTTTTTCTGTTGACGTTCACATTTGGCAATGCCCGAAACATGTAGTATTTAGTATTATAATACTTCAGAATTATTGTAGGATACGTTGATTATGATTCCGATAGTGTAGCTAAAAAAATTGATGTTCCTTTCGAAAAATTTTTTATAATTGTTTCGAAATTAATTTGCTTGCTCTTATCATGTATCCTTATCAAGTATTTTTGTTGTTGAATTTGTAGGAGTGCTATTGACTCTGTTTTTTTTGTAATTAATTATGAAAGCTTACTGCTCTAAATGCAAGGCGAGGAAGTCTACCTCGGATTTACATGCTTGTTTTCTTGCCTATAGTTGATGCTCTCCTGCAAATTCTTGTCCTACTTGAGTACATTGGGATGCCAGATGTTGGAGACGGGTGTCACGGTACGTCATCAACGGTGAAGGTCCGATGCCGGAGCTGTCACCACAGGATAATTCGAGTTTTTCAGTTTCTTTTTCAGAGGAACAAGAGCAAGGTGATGGTATTGCGACACCCATCCAAAGTGTGCTGCCGTCGTCCCACTGATGAGCAAACAGAACTGGCTGCTAAGGTGCTGCTGAATATTAAACAAGGAATATGGCCTCTTATTCCAGAAGTCAATCCGACCGGTCAAGCGGCCAACCCGACCGTGGGAGCCATAACACCGGGTAAGTCTGTTGTGGTCAAGGGAAGTGTAGAATCGGGTAGAGCAAGCACCTTAGAAACTAAAGCTCACCCGGCGACGACGGTAAAAGGGAAGAAGCCTGTAAGTTTCTCTTTGGGAAGTTTGGCTAGGTCTGATAGACCATGAGCAGGAGAGCCTTCTCTAACCCAGCAACATGTGGGACCAAATGTTTTGAGAAAATTCACTGATTTGGAGCTAATGTCCACACTCGCCGCTCGGGACGCTCCGTCTAAACTGCAGCCAGGGTCGGCTGCAGTTACGGCTTCTTCCTTAGGTTCAGATAAACACACATGACCGCACACTAGCTACCCGACTTCGGATATCCAGGCAGCCACGCGAAGACGTTCCCAGTCTTTGCCCGTGAAATCTGGCCATCCAGTAGCTAGGTATCTGAGGCTTCATTTATTGGGACGTTTGGAGAAGAGATCTAAGTCCGGATCTCCGTCCCAGGAGCAGCAAGCGGCGAAAAAACAGAAGACTGCTGCTCCTCAAGCCTAAATTGAGCAGCTTATTGCAGCTTCCCAGCAAGTGGAGCCTTCCGCAGACTCCAGTGGTGAGCTGTCGGACGGTGCTAGGTCGGTCCAGTCATCTGTACATTCAGATGCTGTTGACCGAAATTCTCAGCTGAATCAGGCGGATAGTGAAAGGGAGCAGGAGGAGGATTACCCTTCCCTTTCGGAACAACATAAGGTAGCGATGAATTTCATTCATCAATACTATCCAGACCTTTTTCCACCTGATCAGCAAGATGCTCTTTCCTTCCCCGGACTATCTTGGCAAGTGTCGGAGGCCTTCGGCCACATTAACGATGCAATATTCAACCTAGCAAGTTTGAAAAAGAAAGTCGGTTTTTTATCTGCATCTTCAATCAGTATACCATTTCCTGGATCATGTTACATTAAAATGGTTGGAGAAGATGTTCAGAGAGCTCCTCTGTGTCTGGATGAGCAGGCTCGGGATATGGATATATCCTTGCCTACGTCATTCAATTTACGCTTGAATGTGATGGAATCTTCTATTTCATCTAATAGAGCGATTCTGGATGCTATGTCCTATACAGATCATATCACCAGGGCTCTGGCACAGCGTCTAAATGGAAAAGAATTTGAGGATGTTAGTTCCTCGCTAAGAGTTCTTTCCAAGGCAGTCATGTATGCCATGTACCACTCTGCCCTTTCAGTGGCAAATTTGGAGTTGGTTAGACATGATGCAGCCCTTGCGTTGTCATCAATTATCGACGACAGGGTGAAAAGCTCTCTCCGAGCCGTTCTGGTCTCCTGACACACACTGTTTGACAACAAGCTTTCCTTAGTCCATAAACAAGCTACCAAAAAAGCTTCCAGCGTACTGCTACTGAGATCTGCATCTCAACATCATACATCACCTGGCCGGAGTAGGCGAGGTCGTTCCAGTTCCCAATCATCGAAAGGGAGGTCCTAGCGAGGGTCTAGGAAACCCTTTTACAATTACTCCGGAGGTCGTCAATATAGCGACTCGGGAATGGGGCGCAAGTCTTATCAAGACTACAAGTCAGATGCCCCTAGGCCAACGGGACAAGGTTCTTCGTGGGGAGGACGTAGTTTCTCCTCCCACAAGCCTCGCAAGTCATACAGGTGATGGTCTAGACCTCTGTTGCTTTCCAGTTGGCGGAAGGTTATCAAACTTTGCAAAAAACTGGATGGAAATTACGGAAGATCAGTAGGTGAGAAATGTAGTCTCGGCAGGCCTGCGGCTATCATTCTGAGCAAACCCCCCCACTTACAAGAAGTCCACTTTGGACAAATCTTCCAGTAAATTCTTCCAAAAAAGAGTCTCTCCTTGTGGAGGTATAGGCTGTCCTATCAAAGAAAGCAATAGAGGGTGGCGAGAATCAAAATTCTCCAGGTTTTTATAGTCGCCTGTTTCTCGTACCAAAGCCAGTTGTCTCGTTCTGGTAATAGACTTGAGCTGGATAAACAAATTGATCATAGCTCCAAAGTTCTATATGGAAACCATTTGGTTGGTAAGTGCGAGCATTCGAGTGGACGACTATGTGGCAAACATAGATCTAAAGGACACATACTTTCATGTTTATCAGTTCAGAGCGATGTGCTTCGGTCTGAACCTAGCTCCTTGGGCTTTCACTTGAATAATGAACTCGGCAGTGTCATACTTCCGAGCTCATTTGGCAGTGGTAATGTCGGCTTACTTGGACGACATTCTTTGGAGATACGGCAACAGAATTATTCTTCAAAATGATGTTCAGAGTCTGCTTCAGTTGTTCCGACATCTCGGTTTCGTAGTAAACAAGAAAAAGTCGGATCTAGAGCTCCGTCCAAGTCCTTCATTCAATTGGGAATGAGCTTCAAGACTCACAACAATCTGGTTCGTCTGCTGTTACCCAGTGCGAAATTAATCAGTTGTTATGCTCGCTTTTGTCTAAACTCTCCCACAGTGACTGTGAGGGAGTTTATGTGACTGATGGGGCTGTGCGGAGCAGCTGCAGATCTTATTCCGATGGTCCGTCTGTGCACGTGTCCCCTCCAGATTTTCTTTACTCAGAACTGGAGTGTGAAGACGCATTTGCTCGAAACCCAGATTGTTTTAACGTACCAAGTAAAACAAAATGTTTAGATTTGGGCGGATCTCTAGTGGCTGACTCAGGGAGTTCTGTTTCAACTGCCGGATCCGGTCTTTACTGAATGATGGATGCGAGTCTGAAAGGCTGGTGTGCATCCCTAAGTCCCGCAGACTTGAAGTGTCTGGGTCTTTGGGACTCTCGGTTCCTAGAGAAGCACATAAACATCAAGGAGATGATGACTATCTGGCAAGCACTGCAACATTGGATTGCTCAAGTAGCAAACGTCCATGTTCAGATTCTGTTGGACAACTTGACGGTGGTGGCTTATCTCAGGAAGCAGGGAGTCACTCATTTGATTCCATTATGCGAATTAACGGAGAAGATCCATCTATTCGCTCTGTGTCATCACGCTCATCTCTCATTCGATTCCATTATGCGAATTAACGGAGAAGATCCTCCTATTCACTCTGAGTCATCACGTTTATCTCTCAGTTTGTCATATACCGGGTCATCTGAACGTACTAACAGACTCGCTCTCTCGAAAAGGTTGCCTATTACCATTGGAGTGGACTCTCAACAAGCAAGTATTCAGTCAGATCTGCTACCAGTAGGATCGTCCCATGATAGATCTTATTGCGACACGCCTGAACAATCAATTACCGACATTTGTGTTGCCATGCCCAGATCATCGAGCGTACACAGTAGATGATCTATCGATCTCATGGGACAGAATGATAGGATATGCATATCCTCCTGCTCTGTTGATTCAGCAGATTCTGTTAAAAAGCAAACAGTCTCCCTGCAAAATCCTGCTAGTAGCACCTCTGTCTTCACAGAAACCCTTGATCAATCTTCTCAGGTGTCTGTTATGGGACATTCCCCAGAAGCTTTCTTGCACAGAAAACATTTTACAGAATGAGCAGAGGACGCAATTTCTAACTGAGGAGGACCTCCTCTTCATTGAATTTACAGTGAAGTGGAGGGTTTTCTTCCGTTGGTGTACGGACATGTCTGTAGACATTTACGATCCATCCATTCCTCAGATTGTCAATTTCCTGGTATACTTGTTTGATGTATTAAACTTGCAGCCCGTCACAATTAAGGACTATCGGTCTATGTTATCAGGCACTTATGCTCATCATGATAACTTGGCTATTGGATCAGATTCTTCTTTATCCAAGCTAGTTAGAAATTTCTCTATTAATAGACCTAGAACCCTCAGATTAATTCCTAAATGGAATTTGGCTTGGGTTCTGTTGAAGCTTAAAGAAGCTCCGTTTGAGCCGTTAGACGATATAGATTTCAAATTCTTGACCTATAAAATGGCCTTTCGCTTAGCCTTTGCATCTGCCAGAAGAGTGAGTGAACTTCATGCATTATCTGTTGATGATTCCCATTACCGTAGTGTGGGTAATACTGTTACCCTCACTAGAGCATGGAGGTTTTTCGGTTTTGTTTCGGTTTCTGCCACAAACCGAAAAACCAAACCGACAGGTGCCAAAAAAACAGCCATACGTTTTTTGCATATTTTGACGTTAAACTTCGAAATTTACAATGACCCCCTCGTAATCGCATTTTGAAAATGGCAGCGAACATCGGCAGAACGGGCAAATCCAAAAGCGATTATTTCCGTATAATTATGTCTGTGTTATAGTCACTCCCACGTTTTCGTCGCACCCAATATTTTTATCCAAAATACCTCCCCTGTGACTATTACCTTTGTATAAGTCGCAGCCCGACTGTGAGAATAGCTGGGGGGCCTACACAAGAATGATTGTGGCCAGTGAGTGTGGGCTTTTACTGCACGAAATTAGGTAAGTGTCGGAACGTTTTTTTTCTTTTCATTTCAGTCGTATTTATCTCATATTAAATGCATGAAATAAAATAATAATCAAAATTATATAGGGTTATTTACTTTGACCATTTATTCCCCATGTGATATTCGTTAATGCAGTAAATCCATTTTATTTGGCACATAACAACATGAGGGAGAGATCATACTCAGTACTTCGAAAGGAGGTGAGAGGTCCAGTGAGGGATCGAAAAACAGGACAGTGAATGGAGTCCCTGTATTATGGTGATGTTAAACATTATAACAGAAAAGTTACAAGTGAAAATTATTTATTTTATCAAAATTAAAATCAAACACGAAATATCATAAAGCTGGTATATAATGTATAGTAGTGGCAGCGCCAGGATTTCGATTATGGGGGGGGGGGGGTGCTAAGTAAGATGTGGGGGTCCAAGGTTGAGATGGCTATGGCATCTCCCGAAAGTCCTAGCCCTGAGCCAGAGGTGTGGGCATGGGAAAGTGTCCCCCACCCATGGTTTGGGATCTGTGGTCTGCATCCCAGGAAAAAAAATCATATTTGGATAATTTAGTCGCCATCGGAGCGATATCTGAGCATTTCTACAACACCTGACGTGGTCTTCAAAGGCACCCAGATTGTGTCAGATAGCAATTTGAAGGTTTTCTTTTTTTTCTGGGGGGGGGGGGGGGGGGGGTGCTAGTCACCCTCACACACCCTGGGGCTGCCACTGATGTATAGCATTTACCAAATAGAACATATACAACAGGAAAATAATGAAATGAAATACAATCTACCCCAACTGCATATTAACACTTCGTCAACTGAGTGCTGGTGAAGTGTGCTATGTCCCAGTACTGCCAGTAGGACATAGTACACCTTAAATAGCTCTCAGGTGACATTTCTGTGGTCTTTTCTAGTAAGACGATAGTGATTTAGAATTGGAGGGCCTGGAAATAATACCGAAAAACCAAACTGAAACGAGGTTTTATAAAAAATAAAAATTCAACCGAACCTGGAAAAATTATTATTATCATTAAGGCTTTACCGTCCTCGGATAACCGTAGACCTTTGCTGTGTCCAGTTAGAGCAATGCGCATTTATAAATGTCATTCAAGTTTTTCTTTCCCTGATTCCTAACAGAAAAGATATATCTGTTCATTTTATCGCTAGATGGATTCAGCTGGCAATACATATTGCCTATGAAAGTCTATCTTCGGATCAACGTTCTGTCAACAAGATTTCAGTGCATGAGGTTAGAACTCTGTCTGCTTCTTGGGCTTATTCTAACAGTATAGCCATTACTGATCTTATGAAGGCTGCCTACTGGACTTCATTTACCAAGTTTTACCTTAGAAATTTTGAGTCTATCTCCAGTGACCTTAGATCTGAAGGTCCTCTTTCTGTTGCTCAGAATTTTGTCCATTAATCTTACATCTTGAAGGTGTCTTAGGCAGTCTGCACGAGCACTGACGCTGTTCCACTGCCCTCTTTGTCCTGAGGAATTTTCCTTCAGAACAAGGGGAAGGGGGGTGGGGGGACGTTTTTTCCCTTATGTTATCTGGCTTTATAGTGAAACCAAGGGAATACCTCCTCCAGAGACAGTAGTCCAACATCGGTGCTGGGTGGTCTTAATGTGTAACTCGGTGTGAAGCAATAACTATGTCTCATTTATGTACTGTGTTTAAAGTGTAGCTCACTGTGAAGCATTTGTATATGTCACGTGTCAAACAAGCGTTTCTATACAATCCTCAGACACTTTTAAATGAGTTTTAAGCGTATCATTCTCTGGACTAGCTTTATAATTGGTTTCCTTCACCGAATTATCATAAGGGGTTATGCTGGCATTAAATGGAGAAATTATGTAATTCTCAATTACATTGTTGGTGTTATGTTATTCTCCTTTTTTTGTAAGAGAAGGACATATGTAATTCCTCTATCTTCTCTTATTCTCCTGTTGGAGCTATTCTTTATCGATGTAATTGAGAGATTGGATTTTCCTTTAAGTCCAGGCCCTCCAGCCTTATTACTATTCAGCTAAGTCTGGGCCATTGGTTGTAGTATAAAAATATTATAAATATAAAGTAATTTGTATATTTTTGATACTTACCAATAGCCCAGATGGGGATGGCCCTCCCATGAGTGAGCACTCATAGTTCCCCGTTGATTGTAACATTTAGCAGGCACTAAAGAAAGAATGATGCTTGGCACCCATTATGGTACCTTCCTGGTTACTGCACATGCGCAGTAGACCAGTTAGGACATTAATTTTTTGGTTTTTGTATGCAAATTTTGGGGATTGGGGAGGGGGGGCAAAATTTGTGTTTGACCCAAGACTTTATTGAGTTTGCATAGCTAAGTCTGGGCCATTGGTAAGTATAAAAAATATACAAATTACTTTAAATTTATAATTTTTCAGTTCAAAATAACTATTTAGTAGCTATAAAACTACCAGATATAGCCTTGCTTGAGTGGAGAATGAAAGCAAGGCTCTGGGAGTAGGAGAAAAATGATCCATCAGGACCTGCTTGGAGGTGATTGTGCTCTTGAACGAGATGTTTTTTGGGAGATTATTGCATATGAGGCAAACTTGCACCCACCCGGAGAACAGTATACATAGGCATCACCATCGAGCTATTGCTTGCCTCTGATGAAGTTCACAAAGAATGAAACCGGCAGGCTAAACAAGTTTTATAAGGGATAATTTGAGGTTCAAGCCCTCTCATACTCCATTGAGTAGTTCTTTGTTTAATATGTTGAAAGTGACCTGCACCAAATTACAGGGTTCGTACGTGGGTCTGGAAAACTGGAAAAAGTATGGAAATTTGGGGCGGTTTGGAAAAGGTCTGGAAAAGGTTTGAAAATATGTGTGTCGAGCCTTGGGGTCTTGAAAAAGTATGGAAATTACTGTTTTTAACAAAGGTTTAAGGTGTAATCATTCTGAGTAAAAAGAACCAGCATACAAGAATTATTATTTGTCAACGCCCCGCATTCGATAACAGAAAAATTCGGATCGGAAAACTTCGCACATTTTCAATGGAATACAACCGAGATATCACAGGTGTTTCAAAGCCGAATGCAGCTCGGAATTACGGAGAATTCCGAAGGTCAAGTCACATGTGCACTGTGTTTTATTGTCTTTGAAATTTCCAACGTGAAGGTCATTTGTTATTTTTGTATTTGTTTATCATGGGGAAGTGTGTTTTTTCGCTGAAATGGGAAACAGACCCTAGATTCAAACAATGGATTTCTCAGGACAAAACTTTGAATAAAAAGGCAATGTGCACAATATGCAGAAAATCATTTGACGTATCGAATATGGGCGAAGCGGCCCTTCTAAGTCACATGGCAGGTAAAAAACACGCTGCCTTAGTGAAAATGAAACAACAACAAAATCATATGGAAGGATTTTTTTCCGAAGCTACGAAAATAGGTAAGACTCATCTGACACCTGGCAATGATCTTCACCGTCACGGTGTTTCTTCAAAACAAAAACTTGACGCATTGGAAGTGTCTCACGAACATAGTCATGGAGCCACTGGCACTGGGGGCGTTTCAACCCTTGGAGACTTTGTTACCGACAAGAGTGTTTTAACAGCAGAAATTTACTGGACTTTGAATATGATGGAAAAACACCATTCTTACAAGAGTTGTCAGGGTGTTTCTGACGTATTTCGCCTCATGTTTCCTGATAGTCAGATTGCTTCAAAATTTTCTTGTTCAGAGACAAAATCACGCTATCTTACAACGTTTGGAATTGCTCCCTATTTTTCAGAGTTGATGCTTTCAAAGATTAAATCTGAAAACCAGTATGTTCTATTATTTGACGAAAGTCTGAACGATTATTTGCAGTCAAAACAGTTTGACGTTCATGTTCGTTTTTGGGAAGGAAATTGCATCAGAACTCAGTATTACACATCATATTTTTTGGGCCATGCTTGTGCTGATCATGTTCATGACAAGTTGAAAGAGTGTTGTGAGTCATTTGGACAGAGAGGTATTTTACAACTTTCAATGGATGGTCCGAATGTCAATTGGAAGGCTTTTAATCAGTTATCAAAAAGTATTGATGAAGAAAATGGTCCAAATCTTTTAAATATTGGAAGCTGTGGGTTACATATAATGCACAATGCATTCAGAGCCGGAAGCTTGGAGACTGATTGGAATATTGAGGAAACATTCAAGTCATTGTACTGGCTTTTTCATGACTCCCCAGCACGCCGTGAAGATTTTACCAGTATTACTGGCTCAAGTGTTTTTCCAAAACAGTTCTGTAAACACAGATGGATTGAAAATGTAGGTGTGTGCGAACGAGTGTTGGAAATTTGGCCTAATATTAAGAAGTATGTCAAAGAATTAAGCTCATCTTCAAAAAAATTCACGAAGCCTAAAAATAAATCATTTGACTCTGTTTCTTCTTCGTGTGACGACCCATTGTTTGAAGTGCGGACAAACATATTTTTATCAATTGCAAGAGATGTAACTCCTTTCTTGTTAAAATATCAAACCGACAAGCCTATGTTACCCCTTATGTGTGAAGACTTGTTAAAAACAATGACCTGTTTGCTTGACCGTATTATTAAACATGATACTATGAAATCTATTACCTCCATAACAAAACTGATAAATTTTGATATCACTGATACTTCATATCATAAAAAGACAGCAAATATCAACATTGGATTTATTGGAGAAAAACTGCTTGAAAATTTAAAAACTGAAAAGAAGCTTTCAGAGAAAGCTCTCTTTGGTGTCAGATCAGATACTCGTTCTTTTGTAATAAAACTTGTTACCAAATTTTTAGAGAAAGCTCCAGTTAGGTATGGCTTAGTCAGGAATCTTGGCTGGTTAGTGCCAAAACACATTGTTGAACAATCCGAGTTCTGTGTTAAACAACTCAAGTCGACTCTGAAAATAGTAGAAGAGTCAGGACACATTCTTGAATCCCAGTGTGACACAGTTATAAAGGAATACAATGACTTTCTGATGCAAAAAGCTAATTTTGATGACTTTAAATCATTTAATGAAGCAGAAAAAAGACTAGACAACCTATTTTATGCTCATATTGCTAACAATACAGATTTTACACAACTCTGGCAGCTTACAAAAAAAATTCTTGTACTGTCCCATGGACAGGCCTCTGTGGAGAGAGGCTTCTCTGTCAATAAGGAAATTATTGTTGAAAATATGTCAGAAAAAACTGTTATTGCTCAGAGAATAATAACTGATCACTTGAAACATGCTGGTGGTGTCAAAGGGGTAACAGTTAACAAGAAACTATTGCAATCTGCTGCTGCAGCAAGGCAAAGATATCATGCTTTTCTTCATGATGAAAAACAGCATAAAGTTGAGAAGGAAAAAGGGAATAAAAGGAAATCTCTCTTGAATGAAATCGATGAGTTGAAAGCAAAAAAGAAACGTGTTGAAGGAAACATGAACTCTCTTTTGAAAAGTGCAGATGATTTTTCAGATAAAGCGGAGCATACAGGAAAGCTGTCTTTCATATCTAAATCGAATGCCCTTCGACGATCGGCAAGAGATAAAGGGGTTGAACTAAAAAATCTCGATGAAGAAATTGACAACAAGCTAAAAGAATATAAAAACTGATTTTTGTTCATGGTGATCTCCATTTGATGCATGTTAAAGAGTTGGATAATTGGTGTTACTACAGTTGCAGTTTGTTTTCTCATTTGATAATTCATTTCTTCAGTTTCATTTGGATCATTGTTACATAATGTTTATGCTATAACCTGCTTAAGAAGCTTTTCAAACTACATGCACATAGCTTGTGTATGTTGAAGGATTATTACTGTTAGTGTGGATAATTTCTGAAACTATTTCAAGTAGAATATATTCTGGCACACAGACTGTCTTGTGGTAAGTTAGACATTTTTACTCTTGTGATAAAACAATGTCAAGAAATTTTTATTTAATCTTGAAGTCCATATGTTGTCCAGAACTACCCATTCGTATAACAACAAACCAAGTGCTCTCTAAGAGAGAACTTGCTTTATTGTTATATGGGTGGGACACATTCCTTATAGATGTATGCTGAACACCGTATGAAAACAGATTTTCAGCTGTAGGGATTGTACATTTTCATTGGCTGAATACATACATGTTTGCAGCTAATTAACATGTAGAATCACTGCCAGTTTAGCTACCAGTACCACTTTGTTAGCATATATGTACATGTAGTAATGAACTTTCAAGGGTTGCGGGCCCTAGATTCCACTTGAGACGGTGCCTGTGCCTTCGGTTTTGATGGTAAATGATGTGATTTGAGTCTGGAAAAATGGTACGTCAGGTCTGGAAAAGGTATGGAAAAAGTATGGAAATTTTTGGTCAAAAAAGTGTAAGAACCCTGAAATTAAAATAACATGCACCAACTACTTGGGGCAGGACATTCTGACCTGTAGTAGAAGAAAAATTATTTGTGCCCTTTTTTTAACCTTTTAGGCCTAAGGTATGATCACCACTCATAGAAATTTGTATCATGCTGTTGATGCACTTGGGAGAAGTTTGTATCACACTTTTGATGTCATTTTCAGGTATAACACTGGTGTCAGCTCCTCATTTAGCAAGATCTTACCATCACTTGTTTCCTCTAGAGCTTTTTAAGGATGCATCAAGTGTGGACCTGCCAAATGGAATACCAGAGTGAGTAAACTTTTATAAAAAAAAAAAACTGTTAGGCCCCACAAAGTAGAGCTGTAGGTTAACCGAAACCGAACCGAGGTTTTTATTTTTCTTAAAAAACCGAAACCGTCGACATCCCGTAATCTAAGGTTTTTCGTTTTTTATCAAATACTCTCTTGCTGCAGAAATTCACAGAATGTAGCCATCTCAGCGTAGTCAGAGTACCCAGACACTGCTAATGGCGGCGTCTGGGTACTCTCACTACTCTGGGAAGGCTACATTCTGTGAATTTCCGACATTTCAGTTTAGTTGTGTTTGCAGCTTTCCTCAAGTTGCGTGTAGGTGTCAGACCTCAAAAAATGGCCAAGCACAATAAAAGTTCTGTATATTTAGGTAATTATTATATTGGCCTTCCTGATTCTTCATGTATTATAGCTTATTTCAGGCATTCATTGAGTTTCACTCATTTTCACTCCCATTCAGTTATGACTCCGGACATAAGAATGAGTTTTATTGAATTTTACTTGGCCTCATGAACAAACCGAAAACCGAACCGAACCGAGGTTTTTCTCCACCTGAAAAACCAAAACCGAAACCGAACAAGAAATTTAAAAACCTACAGCTCTACCACAAAGTAGATCTTCTGTTTGTCAGGCCATTTTTTGTAAAATTTCATGTGGGTGAACATTTTTAGCTCACCTGACTGCAAGTCATTGTGAGCTATTGCCATCACTTGGCATCTGGCATCCGGCGTCCGTAAACTTTTGGAAACTTGTCTTCTTCTTCACAACCATTAAGCCAAATTCAAACATATATTGCACAGACCATCTATGGCATATGCCCTTTCTATTTTGTTCAGCAGCTGCCATCTTCGGGCTCTGACTAATCCCCCAAAAGCTTAAAAATCATCTCATGAACTACCAGAGAGAATGCCTTGATATTTGGCATGGAACATCCCTTGGTGTTGAAGATTAAAATTTGTTCAAGTGAAGTTGGTAGGTCAATATTTGGGCATATCTATTTTGGGCTCTGCCCAAAATTTGTATTTCAAGAACCAGTGGGCCGATTTCAACCAAATTTGTCATGTAGTATAAGTGGGTCCTAAGTAATTGATTGATGCCCCAAAATTTGGGAACTCTAGAGGCTAAAAGTAAAAAAAAATTAAAACGCCCATATTTCCCAAACCACATGGAACAGAGAACTGTTACTTGGTATGAGGCATCCCTAGGACGAGTAGAATGGAATTGTAAAAAAAAATTGCCATCGGTTGTATCAGGCTGTGTTCTGTACAAGGCATAAAAAAATGCTGAGTCAGCCCATTTGCAAAAATTGAAAAAAAAATTTCTTCAGAACCACTGATCAGAATCTTTTGATAATTGGTATACAACATCCATAGGGGGGGGGGGGGGGGTTGTTAAATACAAGTGTGTTCAAATTAAACCTCACAGCTAATATTTGGGCTCAATACAGGAGCCCGAATAATTAACTTAGGGCAATATGGGGAATAAGCTTTAAAAATCTTCTTCTTCAGATCCAACAGTCCAATTCTTTTGATATTTGACATACTACGTCTCTAGGGGGTTCAGATTCAAGTTTGTTGAAATTGGATCCCTGAGTTGATATTTGGGCTCTTTATTGGAGCCCAAAGTTTAACTTATTGAAATATGAAAACATTTCTTTTAAAATCTCCTTCAGATCCATCAGTCAGAATTCTTTCATATTTGATATACATCTCTAAGGGTGGGTGGGGGGGGGGGGGGGGGGGGGGGTCAGATTCAAGTTTGTTCAATAGGTCAATATTTGGGCTTCCCATCAAGGTGTGAATTTTAACTTAATGCAATATGGGAAATAATCTTTAAAAATCTTCTTCTTCAGATCCACTAGTCAGATTCTTTTGATATTTGTCATACAACATCTCTAGGGGGATCAGATTCAAGTTTGTTCAAATCGGATTCCTGGGTTGATAATTGGGCTCTTTATTGGAGCCCAAAGTTGAACTTGGTGCAATATGAGAAAACTTCTTTTGAAATCTTCTTCTTCAGATCCACCAGTCAGAATTCTTTCATATTTGATATACAACATCTCTAGGGGGTCAGATTCAAGTTTGTTCAAAGCGAATCCCTGGATCAATATTTGGGCTCCCCATGGACTCTGAATTTTAACTTAGTGCAATATGGGGAATAATCTTTAAAAATCTTCTTCAGATCCACCAATCAGATTCTTTTGATATTTGGTATACTACATCCCTCTGGGGGTTAGATTCAAGTTTGTTCAAATCAAGTCCCTGGGTTAATAACTAGGCTCCCTATGGGAACCCAAATTGTAACATAGTACCATATGAATATGAAGGAGTTTCTTTAAAAATCTTCTTTTTCACATCCACCATTCAGAATATTCTCATATTTGGTATACAACATCTGTGGTTGGGGGTGGGGGGGGGCAGAAATACCTTTAAAAAAATCTTCTTCGGATCCACCAGTTTCTCTCTTTTCATATTTGGCGTGTGACATCTCTAGGGGTGTCAGATTAAAGTTTGTTCAAATCAAGTCCCTGAGTTAATATTTGGGCTCCATATGCCGGTCGCTTACTGATACACTCATCTCTTTTGACAACTTGAGCCAGTTGAGTGTTTTAGGCTCATTTTTTATTTTTTATTTTTGTAATTATTTCTTTGCCATCAAAAGATCATGTTCTTAGTTTGTTTTATGTTTTAGGCCTCATAATCTACAGAATAGCATGGCTCGTGGTGTATTTCATCCATTGAGTGAAAGAGGGCTTTGCAATGCTAAAGCATTGCAATGTCTTGTTGCACTCAAGGAACAAATTTATCAAATTTATTGACGTGGGTAAAATATCAGACATAAACCATTTAATTTTTATTTCTTTTAAGTTTGTATTTATAAAAAGAGAGCATGCGGCAGCCAAAAGCACCATGTGGAAGGGCCTGAGAAACATATTTTTAACCTTTTTAGGCCTTATCTTTCCAACCTTTAAATAGAGAGTTCTGTGGAGAACCTTAAAATATTAAGGGTTATTCCAGTTAATTAAAATTATTAGTTTTTGCATTCAAAACATAGCTTATATTGCCATCATTGTTGGAATGTTCTCTTTCCAATGAGAGATCAAATGATGTGCTTGGAAGTCAAGAATTGAGAAAATATTCAAATTTATATGAAAAGAACTAGAGATGGACGGTATTAGAATTTTGAGTTCGGTATCAGTTTTGGCATTTTTAGGGGGTATACCACAGTATCAGTTTGGTATTTGGTATCTGACTTGATGACTTTGCAGGTACAGTGGAGCCCACTTAATTGATGTCTCTTAATTGTATATCCCTGTTAATTAAATATAATATTTTTATACTGTACCAATGACCCAGACTTAGCTGGTGCTAACTCTAACAAAACCAGGGCCAAACACAAATTTTTGCCCCCCAATCCCCAAAATTTGCATCCAAAACAAAAAGAAATCATGTCCTAAAGGACCTCCATACTACGCCTCTACTGCGCATGCGCAGTGACACAGACGTCCCGAAATTGGCGCCAATTATCATTCTCTGTTTGGCCCTTCATCAGTCAACATCTCACTGATCTTTGTGCTTGTAAATCTCAGTTTAAAGGATGCCAGACACGTAATTCTTGGAGAAAATGTGATTCTAAGGAGGATAGAAGGAGGAGAGGAAAAAGAAGTGACAAAAATAATCAGGGCTGTACTTAAAATTTTTTGATGAAATTATGTTAAGTTGCCTATTTTCGAGGCATGGGCCTCTTGTTGTCATTCTTGCTATTTGTTGCACTGCTTATTCAGTGTTTCCTCTCCCCTAGCCTTCTAAAGTCCCCCCTTGCAATTCTCCCATGCTTTTGGCATATTTTTGAAAAATTTCATTTCTAAAATTTCCTGGGAGAGTTGCTTGGTTACAGAATGTTTTCTGTTATTTTCCCCATAGTTACGTTTTCACCCATGGGTGTATAACGTTTGTGTTCTGCATCTTCCATCTGATGTTCTACAGATTCTCCCCTGGGAGTCTCTGTTTTGCATCAGATAGAGTGTAATTGATGACTGATTCCGGGCCAGTTTTTTCAGTGCCTGGAGTCATGTTTTCTGGTGTTTTTACACTGTTTGTTTTCATTGGCAACAGCCTTTTTTGAGGGGGGCTGTTTGCCTTTGCTGTAGTTTATCTCACTATAAGATACATTTATATTATCCGAAAGTGTCTCATTAATTATTTAATATAAATTTAAAATTTTTGACCACACTTTGCCATCGGATCCATCGGGGCTCAACGTTACTTTTCAGCAACTTGGGCTTCGCTGAAAAAATATTTTTTCAAAATTATTTTGTTTTGCAATTGTTTTTTCATTTATTAATGGATCATGTTATTATGTATCTGTTTGTCAGGGGTTTTTGCGAGTAACTAGGACTTATTGTTGTTCTTTCACAATGAAGGGACATTGTTCAAATTGTAATAGGAAGAAATCTTCCTCTGACTTTCATGATCATTGTATTAATTGTAGTCAGTGTTCTCGCATTAATCCCTGTCCTATATGTGAACATTGGGATGAGAAACATTGGAAACGTGTGTCACGATATGTTGTTTCTGGAGAGGTCACTCTACTCTCTCAGTTTCTATTTCAGAGGAACCAGAATAGGGTGATGTTTCCATGTTATCTTCTTCAAGTGTGCGTCCGTCGTCACAAATGAATTCAGAGCTAGCGGCAAAAGTGCTCATGGAGATTATACAAATGTCGTCCGCTAGCTCGCCCGGTGTAGCGTCCATTCACCGAATGGTTCGGCAGCCGGGTTCGTCCGATGCGGTCCAAGAGGAAATTTTGGGTGATGCGAGCACTATAAACATAATAGATGCACACCCAGTGACGGCGGATAGTAAGCGAGAACGGAGGAAGCCTTTTAGTCCGGTTCCTAGCTCGTCCAGGTCCAGCTGGGCCGCGAGCGAGAGAGGCCCCTCTCTCGTACAACAACATCTGGGACCAGATGTTGTGGTACAAAATGTGTCTTTAGCGGAGCATACGTCCATCGCTCGGGACGCTCCGTTGTATAAGCAGTCCGCAGAGACTGTTAAGGCTTCCTCTTCTCGTCAGCGCACACGATCGCACCTTGGCTGCGTGACCGCCGATATATTACCAGCTTCGCCGATCAAGGATTCTTCGGCGACCAGGTCACACCATCCGGCAGCCAGGGATTCGAGACCGATGGACTCCGGACGTTCGCATAGGAAAAGTATGCGGGAGCCATCTGATGCGGAGCTGCCCTCGGCGAAGCAGCGAAAGACTGCGCCTCCGCAGGTCTCGACGCCGGACATTCTTGTGCAGATAGCACAGCTTATCGCAGCATCCCAGCAACCGACAGAAACGGTGTCGGATCGAGAATTATCCGACGGCGCTGGGTCGGTACGCTCCGCCGAAGCATTGGGGGCGGACGACCGGGAACATCATGAGGTCCGACCGGATGGTGAAAGGGATACGGATGACTTGGAGCTATCCCTTTCGGAACAACATAAAGCTGCCGTGGACTTCATCCGGCACTTTCTCCCTCAAGTTGTTCCGTCGGGCCAGACTGCTGCGCTTCCGGACAAGAGAATTATAGCGTCATTGGACTCTGAATTTTTTGAGCGGTTCAGGGACATCGCTCCCGAGTTTCCGTCGCAGTCCAATAATGTTGCAAGAACATTTGAATTATTGAACGACGCTATATTTAAACTTGCTTCCAGGACGGGGAAAGCAGGTTTCTTGTCCGCTAATACTCTCAACCTGCCTTTCATTAATGCAAGGAATAAATTCGATACGGCAGGACAGGGTATACCGAGAGTTCCTCTGCGTATGGACGACGAGGCGGAAGACTTAGAGCTATCATTACCGTCGTCAGCTTCTATTCCAACCGCGGTGTTGGAAACAGCTATTGCGTCTAACAGAGCCAATTTAGATGCCTTATCTTACGCAGATCACCTTACTAAGGCGTTATCACTGCGCCTTCAGGGGAAAGAGTTTCAGGATATACAATCCTCTTTAAGACTTCTTTCAAGGGCAGTAGCTTATTCCATGTGTAACTCCGCCCTTTCAGTGGCAAATCTGGAGTTGGTTAGACGTGACGCAGCCCTAGCTACATCCACACTAGTGGATTCTAAGGTGAAGAACTCTCTTAGAGTCGCTTCGGTCTCAGGAGAACTTCTCTTTGACGGCAAGCTTTCCGCTATTTATGATAAAATTACAAAGAAAGCTAAGGATTCTCTGTTGTTCAAATCTGCTCCTAAGAAGTCGGATACAGCAGACACGAATAAGGCAGGCACTTCTGGGTCTAATGCGCCCAAGAGAGGTTCCTATAGAGGTTCCGGTGCGTCCTCTTGGTCTTATTCGAGAGACCGTCAGGATAGCGACTCTCGTTCGGGACGTCCTTCAGGCCGGGACAATCGGTCGGACGCCCGAGGTCGACGGGGCGAGGTGCGGGTCGTGGAAGACGTGGTTTCTCCTACCGCAGGCCTCGCAGGTCCAGGAGGTGATGGCTTAAACCTCTATCGCGTTCCGGTTGGCGGAAGGTTGTCGAGCTTTTCACAAGAATGGGCGTCGATTACGGACGACCCTTGGGTGAGAGGAGTGACTTCGGAAGGTCTAAAGATATCCTTCAAACGAAAGCCTCCATTAACTCGAAGTCCAAAGTGGACTCATCTTCCGTCAAATCCGCAGAAAAGAGACGCTCTGTTATCAGAGGTGCAGTCTCTTTTAATGAAGAACGCGGTAGAGGTCGTAGAAAACCAGGAATCTCCGGGATTCTACAGCCATCTGTTTCTGGTTCCGAAACCAGACGGCTCGTTCCGTCCAGTCATAGATTTGAGCTGGATAAACAAGCTGATCGTCGCTCCGAAGTTTTATATGGAGACGATTCGATCGGTCAGAGCGAGTATTCGGGTGAACGATTATGCAACGAGCATAGATCTCAAAGATGCGTACTTTCACGTCATGGTACATCCGACATTCTGAAAGTATCTACGCTTCGCAGTCCTAGGAGTGGTATATCAATTCCGGGCGATGTGCTTCGGATTGAATCTAGCACCCTGGGCTTTCACTCGGGTAATGAACTCGGTAATGATCTACTTCCGAGCTCATTCGTCTGCGGTAACGTTGGCCTACCTGGACGACATTCTTCAGAGGTACGGCAACGAGTTAATGCTTCAGAACGATGTTCAGAATCTTCTTCCATTGCTCCGACGTCTCGGTTTTATAGTAAACGAGGAGAAGTCGGATCTGGTGCCGTCCAAGTCATTCACTCATCTGGGAATGAGCTTCGAGACGCACAACAATCTCGTTCGTCTGCCGTTAACCAGAGCGAAATTAGTCAGTTGTTACACTCGCTACTGTCTGCACGCAGACAAAGTCACGGCGAGAGAATTTATGAGACTGATAGGTCTGTGCGGAGCCGCCGCGGATCTCATTCCGATGGGGCGGTTACGCACACGTCCTCTTCAAATTTTCCTGACTCAGAATTGGAGTGTGAAAATTCATTCGCTCGATGTGGACGTTCTCTTGTCAGATCAAGTGAAACAAGAGATTCAGACTTGGGCAAACATTCAGTGGTTAACTCAAGGAGTTCCGCTGCAGTTGCCGGATCCGAGTTTTACCGTTATGACGGATGCCAGTCAAACAGGTTGGGGTGCATCATTAATCCCAACGGATTCGAGATGCCAGGGTCTTTGGGATCCGCAATTCCTGTGCAAGCACATAAACATCAAGGAAATGATGTCAATTTGGCTTGCGTTACGTCACTGGATGGACCTTATTCACGATGCTCATGTCCAAATCCTATCCGACAATCTGACAGTAGTGGCGTATATATGGAATCAGGGAGGCACTCATTCAGTTCCGTTGTTCAATCTAACGGAAAGAATCCTTCTGTTTGCGTTAGAACATCACGTTCTTCTTTCGGTCCGTCACATACCGGGTCGTCTGAATGTGCTAGCAGACTCCCTTTCACGAAAGGGTCGCTTGTTGCCGTCGGAGTGGACTCTCAACAAACAAGTATTCAATCAGATTTGCTACCAATGGGAACGGCCAATGATAGACTTATTTGCGACACATCTCAACAATCAGTTGCAGACGTATGTGTCTCCGTGTCCGGATCCAAGAGCATTTGCAGTAGACGCTCTGTCGATCCCTTGGGACGGAATGATAGGATATGCGTATCCTCCAGCGCCGTTAATTCAACAAGTATTGCTAAAGATAAAACAATCTCAATGCAAGATTCTGTTGGTAGCATCTCTGTCGCCACAGAGGCCGTGGATAAATCTACTCAGGTGTCTGTTGTGGGACCTACCGCGGAAGCTTCCTCCACGGGAGGATCTTCTTTCGCAGGGGAAATCGCGCCAACTCCATCACAACCCGCAAGGTCTCAACCTTCACGTTTTTCCGTTGTGCGGTCCTTCTTGCATGGCAAGCACTTTACAGGACGAGCAGTGGACGCGATTTCTAACTGTAGGAGGACCTCCTCTTCGCTAAACTATGCGGCTAAGTGGAAGGTTTTTCGTCGTTGGTGTAGGGATCATTCTGTAGATATATTCGATCCCTCTATACCAGACATTGCAAACTTTCTAGTATACTTGTTTGACGAAATCAAACTGCAGCCTGTTACTATAAAGGGTTATAGATCTACGTTATCTGATACCTATGCACATCATGATAGTTTACAAATTGGATCTAATGTCTCTTTATCGAAGTTGGTTAGAAACTTTTCGATAAATAGACCCAGAACTCTTAGATTAATTCCTAAGTGGAATTTAGCTTGGGTTCTTCTTAAATTGAAGGAAAAGCCATTTGAACCTCTTGGGACAGTAGATTTCAAATTCTTATCTTATAAGACAGCTTTTCTCTTAGCTTTCTCTTCTGCTAGAAGAGTCAGTGAGCTTCATGCACTATCGGTGGATGATTCTCATTATCGTAGTGTTGGGAATACTATCACCTTCACTACTAATGTGGGTTTTTTAGCTAAGAATCAGGCTCCTAATAAATATCCGGAACCTATTGTTATTAAGGCTCTTCCGTCTTCAGACGGGCGTAGGCCTTTACTCTGTCCTGTTAGAGCATTACGTATCTATAAACAGAGATCTCAGTTTATCAGAAAGGGACGGAAACGTTTCTTTCTGTCTTTGATGCCTAATAGAAAGGATATTTCAGTCCATTCTATTGCTAGATGGATTCAGTTAACTATCCGTACTGCTTATGAAGATTTATCTTCTTCTCAGCAGTCTGTGCTTAAGATTTCTGCTCATGAAGTAAGAGCTCTTTCTACTTTTTGGGCTTATGCTAATAGTGTTGCTATTACAGATTTAATGAAGGCTGCTTATTGGTCTCAGCCATCCACATTTACGAATTTTTATCTCAGAAATATTGAGTCCATTTCTGGAGACCTGCATTGTTTAGGTCCGTTATCTGTTGCTCAGAATGTCGTCCACTAAACAGTTGCAACTATAGTTATGCAGGCTTTCTGTTCCGGCAGTGACTCCGTCCGGCTGCCCTCTTCGCTCTGGGCTATTTGACCCAGGGCAAGGGGAAGGGGGGGGGGGGGGGGGGGGCGGGTGTTCCCTTAGGTCACCTGCTTTATAGTGAAAAGCAAGGGAATGCCTCCTCCAAGTCATTATTTCTGAGTCGCTTCCGGGATGGTTTTAAAGTGTAATATTAATGTTTAAAATTCATTCATGTCTTATTTTTAAAGTGTAGCTCGGTGTGAAGCATTTGTATATGTCAAGTGTCAAACGGGCTTTAATATACAATACTCGGACACTTTTAAATGACTATAAAGAGTCTCAATTCTCTGGACTACTTTATTTATTGGCTTGCTTTAAAAATAATTAGTATAAGGGTTATACTGGATGTTAATAGAGAACATGAATGTTATTGTGCTCAATTATTAAGGGTAGTGTATCTTTCTAATTTAAGATTAAATAAGAAAGATACATGTAAAGCCTAATACTCCTTTTCTCCTTAAGGGGTTACCTCTTTACTATATAGTTGAGCTTATTGGATTTTCCTCTATGTCCTAGGCCCTCCAGCCTGTTTACTATTCAGCTAAGTCTGGGTCATTGGTACAGTATAAAAATGTTAAAAAATTTATAGTAATTTATATATTTTTCATACTTACCAATGACCCAGACGGGGATGGCCCTCCCTGGAGTTGGGAACTCTTGCCTCCCCGCTGAGTACATAGCGCTGACCAGGCACTGCCAGTAAGAATGATAATTGGCGCCAATTTCGGGACGTCTGCGTCACTGCGCATGCGCAGTAGAGGCGTAGTATGGAGGTCCTTTAGAACATGATTTCTTTTTGTTTTGGATGCAAATTTTGGGGATTGGGGGGCAAAATTTGTGTTTGGCCCTGGTTTTGTTAGAGTTAGCACCAGCTAAGTCTGGGTCATTGGTAAGTATAAAAAATATATAAATTACTATACATTTTTTAACTTTCCAACACAAAACCATTTGCCATACCTCCAGTACAAATTTGACCTGTTAATTGAATATAGGTTATAGAGTAAACTCCTGTTAATTGAATAAAAAATATTGTAACCTGTTGAGAAATTACCTTGACTTTCCCCAGTTTTCCTATTTGGCCTCAGTACATCCAACACAGACATTTAATCTATTATATCTCGTTTGACAGAGCTCATGGAGCTCTATCAAACAAGATATAATAGAATAAATGCTAAGTTTATCTCTTGACAATCCCTGTTAATTGAATAGTCCTGTTAATTGAATAATATTTTTATACTGTACCAATGACCCAGACTTAGCTGGTGCTAACTGTAACAAAACCAGGGCCAAACACAAATTTTGCCCCCCAATCCCCAAAATTTGCATCCAAAACAAAAAGAAATCATGTCCTAAAGGACCTCCATACTACGCCTCTACTGCGCATGCGCAGTGACGCAGTCGTCCCAAAATTGGCGCCAATTATCATTCTCTGTTTGGCCCTTCATCAGTCAACATCTCACTGATCTTTGTGCTTGTAAATCTCAGTTTAAAGGATGCCAGACACGTAAATTTTGGAGAAAATGTGATTCTAAGGAGGATAGAAGGAGGAGAGGAAAAAGAAGTGGCAAAAAATAATCAGGGCTGTACTTAAAATTTTTTGATGAAATTATGTTAAGTTGCCTATTTTCGAGGCATGGGCCTCTTGTTGTCATTCTTGCTAATTGTTGCACTGCTTATTCAGTGTTTCCTCTCCCCTAGCCTTCTAAAGTCCCCCCTGGCAATTCTCCCATGCTTTTGGCATATTTTTGAGAAATTTCATTTCTAAAATTTCCTGGGAGAGTTGCTTGGTTACAGAATGTTTTCTGTTATTTTCCCCATAGTTACGTTTTCACCCATGGGTGTATAACGTTTGTGTTCTGCATCTTCCATCTGATGTTCTACAGATTCTCCCCTGGGAGTCTCTGTTTTGCATCAGATAGAGTGTAATTGATGACTGATTCCGGGCCAGTTTTTTCAGTGCCTGGAGTCATGTTTTCTAGTGTGTTTACACTGTTTGTTTTCATTGGCAACAGCCTTTTTTGAGGGGGGCTGTTTGCCTTTGTGGTAGTTTATCTCATTATAAGATACATTTATATTATCCGAAAGTGTCTCATTAATTATTTTATATAAATTTAAAATTTTTGACCACACTTTGCCATCGGATCCATCGGGGCTCAACGTTACTTTTCAGCAACTTGGGCTTCTCTGAAAAAATATTTTTTCAAAATTATTTTGTTTTGCAATTGTTTTTTCATTTATTAATGGATCATGTTATTATGTATCTTTGTGTCAGGGGTTTTTGCGAGTAACTAGGACTTATTGTTGTTCTTTCACAATGAAGGGACGTTGTTCAAATTGTAATAGGAAGAAATCTTCCTCTGACTTTCATGATCATTGTATTAATTGTAGTCAGTGTTCTCGCATTAATCCCTGTCCTATATGTGAACATTGGGATGAGAAACATTGGAAACGTGTGTCACGATATGTTGTTTCTGGAGAAAGAGCGATGCCGGCTCTTTCTCCGCAAGGTCACTCTACTCTCTCAGTTTCTATTTCAGAGGAACCAGAACAGGGTGATGTTTCCATGTTATCTTCTTCAAGTGTGCGTCCGTCGTCACAAATGAATTCAGAGCTAGCGGCCAAAGTGCTCATGGAGATTAGACAAATGTCGTCCGCTAGCTCGCCCGGTGTAGCGTCCATTCACCGAATGGTTCGGCAGCCGGGTTCGTCCGATGCGGTCCAAGAGGAAATTTTGGGTGATGCGAGCACTATAAACATAATAGATGCACACCCAGTGACGGCGGATAGTAAGCGAGAACGGAGGAAGCCTTTTAGTCCGGTTCATAGCTCGTCCAGGTCCAGCCGGGCCGCAAGCGAGAGAGGTCCCTCTCTCGTACAACAACATCTGGGACCAGATGTTGTGGTACAAAAGGTGTCTTTAGCGGAGCATACGTCCGTCGCTCGGGACGCTCCGTTGTATAAGCAGTCCGCAGAGACTGTTAAGGCTTCCTCTTCTCGTCAGCGCACACGACCGCACCTTGGCTGCGTGACCGCCGATATATTACCAGCTTCGCCGATGAAGGATTCTTCGGCGACCAGGTCACACCATCCGGCAGCCAGGGATTCGAGACCGATGGACTCCGGACGTTCGCATAGGAAAAGTATGCGGGAGCCATCTGATGCGGGGCTACCCTCGGCGAAGCAGCGAAAGACTGCGCCTCCGCAGGTCTCGACGCCGGATATTCTTGTGCAGATAGCACAGCTTATCGCAGCATCCCAGCAGCCGACAGAAACGGTGTCGGATCGAGAATTATCCGACGGCTCTGGGTCGGTACGCTCCGCCGAAGCATCGGGGGCGGACGACCGGGAACATCATGAGGTCCGACCGGATGGTGAAAGGGATTTGGATGACTTGGAGCTATCCCTTTCGGAACAACATAAAGCTGCCGTGGACTTCATCCGGCACTTTCTCCCTCAAGTTGTTCCGTCGGGCCAGACTGCTGCGCTTCCGGACAAGAGAATTATAGCGTCATTGGACTCTGAATTTTTTGAGCGGTTCAGGGACATCGCTCCCGAGTTTCTGTCGCAGTCCAATAATGTTGCTAGAACATTTGAATTATTGAACGACGCTATATTTAAACTTGCTTCCAGGACGGGGAAAGCAGGTTTCTTGTCCGCTAATACTCTCAACCTGCCTTTCATTAATGCAAGGAATAAATTCGATACGGCAGGACAGGGTATACCGAGAGTTCCTCTGCGTATGGACGACGAGGCGGAAGACTTAGAGCTATCATTACCGTCGTCAGCTTCTATTCCAACCGCGGTGTTGGAAACAGCTATTGCGTCTAACAGAGCCAATTTAGATGCCTTATCTTACGCAGATCACCTTACTAAGGCGTTATCACTGCGCCTTCAAGGGGAAGAGTTTCAGGATATACAATCCTCTTTAAGACTTCTTTCAAGGGCAGTAGCTTATTCCACGTGTAACTCCGCCCTTTCAGTGGCAAATCTGGAGTTGGTTAGACGTGACGCAGCCCTAGCTACATCCACACTAGTGGATTCTAAGGTGAAGAACTCTCTTAGAGTCGCTTCGGTCTCAGGAGAACTTCTCTTTGACGGCAAGCTTTCCGCTATTTATGATAAAATTAAAAAGAAAGCTAATGATTCTCTGTTGTTCAGATCGGCTCCTAAGAAGTCGGATACAGCAGACACGAATAAGACAGGCACTTCTGGGTCTAATGCGCCCAAGAGAGGTTCCTATAGAGGTTCCAGTGCGTCCTCTTGGTCTTATTCGAGAGACCGTCAGGATAGCGACTCTCGTTCGGGACGTCCTTCAGGCCGGGACAATCGGTCGGACGCCCCAAGGTCGACGAGGCGAGGTGCGGGTCGTGGAAGACGTGGTTTCTCCTACCGCAGGCCTCGCAGGTCCAGGAGGTGATGGCTTAAACCTCTATCGCATTCCGGTTGGCGGAAGGTTGTCGAGTTTTTCACAAGAGTGGGCGTCGATTACGGACGACCCTTGGGTGAGAGGAGTGACTTCGGAAGGTCTAAAGATATCCTTCAAACGAAAGCCTCCATTAACTCGAAGTCCAAAGTGGACTCATCTTCCGTCAAATCCACAGAAAAGAGACGCTCTGTTATCAGAGGTGCAGTCTCTTTTAATGAAGAACGTGGTAGAGGTCGTAGAAAACCAGGAATCTCTGGGATTCTACAGCCATCTGTTTCTGGTTCCGAAACCAGACGGCTCGTTCCGTCCAGTCATAGATTTGAGCTGGATAAACAAGCTGATCGTCGCTCCGAAGTTTTATATGGAGACGATTCGATCGGTCAGAGCGAGTATTCGGGTGAACGATTATGCAACGAGCATAGATCTCAAAGATGCGTACTTTCACGTCATGGTACATCCGACTTTCCGAAAGTATCTACACTTTGCAGTCCTGGGAGTGGTGTATCAATTCCGGGCGATGTGCTTCGGATTGAATCTAGCACCCTGGGCTTTCACTCGGGTAATGAACTCGGTAATGATCTACTTCCGAGCTCATTCGTCTGCGGTAACGTCGGCCTACCTGGACGACATTCTTCAGAGGTACGGCAACGAGTTAACGCTTCAGAACGATGTTCAGAATCTTCTTCTATTGCTCCGACGTTTCGGTTTTATAGTAAACGAGGAGAAGTCGGATCTGGTGCCGTCCAAGTCATTCACTCATCTGGGAATGAGCTTCGAGACGCACAACAATCTCGTTCGTCTGCCGTTAACCAGAGCGAAATTAGTCAGTTGTTATGCTCGCTATTGTCTGCACGCAGACAAAGTCATGGCGAGAGAATTTATGAGACTGATAGGTCTGTGCGGAGCCGCCGCGGATCTCATTCCGATGGGGCGGCTACGCACACGTCCTCTTCAAATTTTCCTGACTCAGAATTGGAGTGTGAAAATTCATTCGCTCGATGTAGACGTTCTCTTGTCAGATCAAGTGAAACAAGAGATTCAGACTTGGGCAAACATTCAGTGGTTAACTCAAGGAGTTCCGCTGCAGTTGCCGGATCCGAGTTTTACCGTTATGACGGATGCCAGTCAAACAGGTTGGGGTGCATCATTAATCCCAACGGATTCGAGATGCCAGGGTCTTTGGGATCCGCAATTCCTGTGCAAGCACATAAACATCAAGGAAATGATGTCAATTTGGCTTGCGTTACGTCACTGGATGGACATTATTCACGATGCTCATGTCCAAATCCTATCCGACAATACGACAGTAGTGGCGTATATACGGAATCAGGGAGGCACTCATTCAGTTCCGTTGTTCAATCTAACGGAAAGAATCCTTCTGTTTGCATTAGAACATCACGTTCTTCTTTCGGTCCGTCACATACCGGGTCGTCTGAATGTGCTAGCAGACTCCCTTTCAGGAAAGGGTCGCTTGTTGCCGTCGGAGTGGACTCTCAACAAACAAGTATTCAATCAGATTTGCTACCAATGGGAACGGCCAATGATAGACTTATTTGCGACACATCTCAACAATCAGTTGCAGATGTATGTGTCTCCGTGTCCGGATCCAAGAGCATTTGCAGTAGACGCTCTGTCGATCCCTTGGGACGGAATGATAGGATATGCGTATCCTCCAGCGCCGTTAATTCAACAAGTATTGCTAAAGATAAAACAATCTCAATGCAAGATTCTGTTAGTAGCATCTCTGTCGCCACAGAGACCGTGGATAAATCTACTCAGGTGTCTGTTGTGGGACCTACCGCGGAAGCTTCCTCCACGAGAGGATCTTCTTTCGCAGGGGAAATCGCGCCAACTCCATCACAACCCGCAAGGTCTCAACCTTCACGTTTTTCCGTTGTGCGGTCCTTCTTGCATGGCAAGCACTTTACAGGACGAGCAGTGGACGCGATTTCTAACTGTAGGAGGACCTCCTCTTCGCTAAACTATGCGGCTAAGTGGAAGGTTTTTCGTCGTTGGTGTAGGGATCATTCTGTAGATATATTTGATCCCTCTATACCAGACATTGCAAACTTTCTAGTATACTTGTTTGACGAAATCAAACTGCAGCCTGTTACTATAAAGGGTTATAGATCTATGTTATCTGATACCTATGCACATCATGATAGTTTACAAATTGGATCTAATGTCTCTTTATCGAAGTTGGTTAGAAACTTTTCGATAAATAGACCCAGAACTCTTAGATTAATTCCTAAGTGGAATTTAGCTTGGGTTCTCCTTAAATTGAAGGAAAAGCCATTTGAACCTCTTGGGACAGTAGATTTCAAATTCTTATCTTATAAGACAGATTTTCTCTTAGCTTTCTCTTCTGCCAGAAGAGTCAGTGAGCTTCATGCACTATCGGTGGATGATTCTCATTATCGTAGTGTTGGGAACACTATCACCTTCACTACTAATGTGGGTTTTTTAGCTAAGAATCAGGCTCCTAATAAATATCCGGAACCTATTGTTATTAAGGCTCTTCCGTCTTCAGACGGCGTAGGCCTTTACTCTGTCCTGTTAGAGCACTACGTATCTATAAACAGAGATCTCAGTTTATCAGAAAGGGACGGAAACGTTTCTTTCTGTCTTTGATGCCTAATAGAAAGGACATTTCAGTCCATTCTATTGCTAGATGGATTCAGTTAACTATCCGTACTGCTTATGAAGATTTATCTTCTTCTCAGCAGTCTGTGCTTAAGATTTCTGCTCATGAAGTAAGAGCTCTTTCTACTTCCTGGGCTTATGCTAATAGTGTTGCTATTACAGATTTAATGAAGGCTGCTTATTGGTCTCAGCCATCCACATTTACGAATTTTTATCTCAGAAATATTGAGTCCATTTCTGGAGACCTGCATTGTTTAGGTCCGTTATCTGTTGCTCAGAATGTCGTCCACTAAACAGTTGCAACTATAGTTATGCAGGCTTTCTGTTCCGGCAGTGACTCCGTCCGGCTGCCCTCTTTGCTCTGGGCTATTTGACCCAGGGCAAGGGGAAGGGGGGGGGGGGGGGGGGGGGCGGGTGTTCCCTTAGGTCACCTGCTTTATAGTGAAAAGCAAGGGAATGCCTCCTCCAAGTCAGTATTTCTGAGTCGCTTCCGGGATGGTTTTAAAGTGTAATATTAATGTTTAAATTCATTCATGTCTTATTTTTAAAGTGTAGCTCGGTGTGAAGCATTTGTATATGTCAAGTGTCAAACGGGCTTTAATATACAATACTCGGACACCTTTAAATGATTATAAAGAGTCTCAATTCTCTGGACTACTTTATTTATTGGCTTGCTTTAAAAATAATTAGTATAAGGGTTATACTGGATGTTAATAGAGAACATGAATGTTATTGTGCTCAATTATTAAGGGTAGTGTATCTTTCTAATTTAATATTAAATAAGAAAGATACATGTAAAGCCTAATACTCCTTTTCTCCTTAAGGGGTTACCTCTTTACTATATAGTTGAGCTTATTGGATTTTCCTCTATGTCCTAGGCCCTCCAGCCTGTTTACTATTCAGCTAAGTCTGGGTCATTGGTACAGTATAAAAATGTTAAAAAATTTATAGTAATTTATATATTTTTTATACTTACCAATGACCCAGACGGGGATGGCCCTCCCTGGAGTTGGGAACTCTTGCCTCCCCGCTGAGTAAATAGCGCTGACCAGGCACTGCCAGTAAGAATGATAATTGGCGCCAATTTCGGGACGACTGCGTCACTGCGCATGCGCAGTAGAGGCGTAGTATGGAGGTCCTTTAGGACATGATTTCTTTTTGTTTTGGATGCAAATTTTGGGGATTGGGGGGCAAAATTTGTGTTTGGCCCTGGTTTTGTTAGAGTTAGCACCAGCTAAGTCTGGGTCATTGGTAAGTATAAAAAATATATAAATTACTATAAATTTTTTAACTTTCATTGGCAAAGTGGCTATTCAATTAACAGGTTTCCACTGTAGTACCAAAGGGAAATTCACACCAGGAAATCAATGAGCTGCCATTGAGCTCAGCTTTTGCCAACATAAATGATATCTACTGTAATTTTGTGACTTGTTCCAAACACACCTTAACCCTCAAAGTCCTATTTCAGGCTTTTCCAAACTGAGAACATGTGCCATTAACATGCCATCATTAGAAGGTCCTACTGACAATAGATAAATCGCCTGTGAAATGATTCTAGTCAAGTCAAGGCAATACCTGTTAAGACTAGAAATCACTGCTAAGCAACTGGACATGCACAAGTTGTAGTCTAATGGGAATTCAGGACAATTTCGCAGGCCCTTAACCCTTTAAACTCTTGTGGTATCTTCCATGCCAGTTCAATGGCAACAATTAGAAGAGTCCATATTCATTATTTGGGGTAGACCAATCAATATTTTCAATGTGCAGCCTTGGGGCTGCACATTGAAAATATTGATTGGTCTACCCCACACATTTATTGAACAGCCATCCTATATAATGACGTTATGATGTATTTTGTTCCTGGCCGGAAAAGCGGCCGCGAGGGTTCAACGGGTTGAGGGTTAAAAAAACTGAAATGAAAATCAGTCACTTCTTTCATGAAAATGAACTCTTCAACTGCTATAAAGCCTCAACAAAGTAGCGAATGAAGGAAAATGTGAAAATTCAGACAGTTTTTGGTATTCAGTTATGGGTTCAGTTTGGTTCTTCAGTATCCCCATCATATTGGTATCGGTTTGATTTTTCATATATTTCCCACCTCTAAAAGAACTGGCTGGATATGGCCATAATACAAGATAAAAGAGTTTTTTTTAATTTATGTCACAAAACTAAGATAATTTTTTGTCATTTTTCAGGCATTGTTTTGCATGTCAAAAGATGACCAAACAACAAGAGGTTAGTATTCAGTAATTACTGTAATTCATATATGTCCATACTTGAAAGTCAAATTGAACAGTCACTTGTCCTGCCTTTAATAATAAGCAGTTGACTTGGAAATGTTAATTGCCTTCAAACTGGGCCCAATTTCAAAATGGAAATCTCATGAGAGGCATATCTCTTCGACAGTGGGTTTATGATTTAATTCGATTCTGTTTGCCACTTAATGTTCAAATTGTCAAGTTTTTGTTCCTAGATATTTTGTATCCCTTCACACAACATGACTTGAAGACCAAACCATCAGTACTTTTTCCAGAATAATTGAAAATTTCCTGCTTCTAAAACATATCTTAAAACCCTTATTTGAACAAGCTTGATGAGCTCATTCCAGTTATGGCTCATAGAGATGGGCGGTATTGGATTTTGAGATCGGTATCGGTATTTTCAGTGGGGTATAGCTCGGTATCGGTTCAGTATTCAATATCTGTCTTGACGGAGGTTTGCTGATAGTAGGATTTCCCATCAGGAAAAACAGAATAAGTTGTGATATCATTCTACCACAACACTGTAAATGACACTGCCAGTGAGCTCACCAGTGGTATTCCTTCACAACCACAAATCGTATCTACAGTAATTTTGTGACTTGTTCTAAATGCACCTTAATTTTTAGACCTATTTCAGGCTTTTGAGATCTCAGTGCATGTGCCCTGACCATACCATCTTTAGGTGGTCGTTCTGACAATAGACAAAACACCTGGCCAGTGATTTCTAGACAGATCTTGGCAGGCAGCCAAGACGACTAAAAATCACTGCTAAGCAGCTGGACATGTGCAGGTTGTAGTCTAGTGGGAATTCAGTACAGTTGCCCAGTCCATTGAGGGTTAACAAAATTGAAAAGAAAATCATTCACTTCTTTCATGAAAATGAACCTTTCAACTACAGTGAAGCCCACTTAATTGGATATCTCTTAACTGACTAACCATGTTAATTGAATATAATTTCCCCACACAAAACCATTTACCATACACCAAGTACAAATTTTACCTGATAAATGAATATAGGTTATAGGGGGGCGCGGTGGCTCAGTTGGTAGAGGTGCAGGCTGCAAGCCGAGAGGTCCTCGGTTTGAATCCCACCTGCGGCAACCATGTTGTGTCCTTGGGCAAGACACTTCATCTCCATTACCCACTTGGGGGCACGGTGACGCTGTGTACTAAGGCGTACTGCACATCGATGGTGCACCTGTCTTCAACCAATGCTAACCCTGCTTGTGTGGAGTTGGTATGTTGGGGAGCTGACAGTTGCTTGCCGTTGCTCGGTGGTTCTCTCCGGGTACTCCGGCTTCCTCCACCCGTAAAACTGTCATGGTCATGGTTAGCCATTGTGCAAAAATATGTGACCTTAAACACCAATAAATAAATAAATAAATAAATATAGGTTATAGAGTAAACTCCTGTTAATGGAATAAAAAATCTTGTAACCTGTCAAGAAATTACCCGGACTCTTTCCAGTTTTGGGGGGTTTATAGACCTATTTGGCCTCAGTACATCCAGTACAGGCATTTAATCTATTATATCTTGTTTGACTGAGCTCATGGAGCTCTGTCAAACAAGATATAATAGAATAAATGCTAAGTTTGTCTCTAGAATACAGGAGAGTGACACAATCCCTGTTAATTGAATACTCCTGTTAATTGAATAATTTTTATTGGCAAGTGACTGTTCAATTAACAGGGTTGCACTGTATTATCAAGCCATAACAGAGACTTATATATAGTGAATGAAGGAAAATTTGAACATTCAGAACGTTTTGGATTTCAACGATTGGTTTTGTTCAGTTTTTCAGTATCCCCATGATATCGGTATTGGTTTGTTTTGTTTTTTTGTGTATTGCCCATCCAAGCCAGAAAATAAGTAGACTGACATCTGCAAAATGAGGTCCCCAGAGGGTGAATTCGGTGATCTGCAAAATGAGGTCCACAGAGGGTGAATTTGGTGATGCTACCCTGCACAGCAGGGTAGCATCACCAAATTTACCCTCTGTGAACCTCAATCTGAATCAGTGTCTCACACCTAAACAGAAAGAGGTAACCAGAGGATAAATTGGCCCACTGTATAGGATAGCATCAGCAAATTCACCCTCTGGAGACCTCATTCTGCAAATGTCAGATTGCTTATTTTCAGGTCTGTGTCCACCTCTAATGGCCCATAAGCTGTTATGGGAAACATACCTTGATTATTTATGAAATTTGAACAACAGTTTATGTGTTTAGTTTTGGGCAGGTTTAGTCACCTAATTAGATAAAGGATTACCTAGTATCGTGATCAAATACCCATATTTATAATGTATTCAAAAATGCCAAAGGCCTTTTTGGATCCTTCGTAACCTAAGAGACTAGAAGGCAACAATTTTTTTCTGAGATTATACAGAGGTATGTACTGTTAAATTATAAGAAAACATTTTTGAACAATAATTCATGTTCATTTATACCAAATATGAGCTGAACATAGGTTTTCAACACTACACGGCGAGCAACTGTCAGACACCCCAACGTACTAACTCCACACAAGCAGGGTTAGCATTGGTTGAAAACAAGTGCACCATCGATGTGCAGTACGCATTAGTACACAATACCACCATGCCCCCACATGTGCAATCGGGATTAAGTGCCTTATTTATTTATTTATTGGTATTTAAGTTCATATACTTATGCACAATGGCTAATCGTGACCGTGACAGTTTTACGGGTGGAGGAAGCCGGAGTACCCGGAGAGAACCACTGAGCAACGATGAGCAGCTGCCAGCTCCCCAACATCGTAAATCCACACTGCAGCACAAGCAGGGTTAGATTGGTTGAAGACATGTGCACCATCGGCGTACAGTACGCCTTAGTACACGGCGTCATCGTGCCCCCATGTGGACAATTGGGGTGAAGTGCCTTGCCCAAGGACACAACGCGGGAGTCCAAATCGATCGCTCAGACGGTCACCCATCCGAGGACTAACCGGGCTCGAAGTTGCTTAACTTCAATGATCTGACAAGAACCGGTCACCGCAATGCCACTGCATCCCCATTAAGTGCCTTGACCAAGGACACAACACAGTTACCCCTAGTCTGGCGGGCATAGGAGCATGGACCATTCGGTTTGAAGTTCAATGCCATAACCACTGAGCCACTGCACTCCCCAATCTTTTGGTTTAAAGTCCAGTGCTCAAACCATGTCATCTTTGTAATCAAGTTCTTTTCAATATTATATTATTTTTACATAATAATACCCTACCAATAAATCAGTGTCTGTTTGGGAGGAGAGGACCCCCATGCCTCAACTGCAATTCACCCTAAATTTGTATTTCACTCTTGCTCTATGATTTTTCTCTTCTGGTGACCTTGAAGTAGAGAAATGTGCACATTTTTAGCTCTATATTCAAAACATTTGTTAACCCTTTGAACACTGGTGGTATCTTCCATGTCAGTTAAATGGGAGAAATTGGAAGAGTCAGTATTCATTATTTGGGGGTAGAGCCAGGGATTAGCATAGGGGGAAATTTTAGGGAGATTTCATGTCTCCCTCCAGAAAAAATAGAGAGACTGCAGAGTCAAGTAGGGAGACTTCATAGGCAAGTGGGGAAAATTAAGAATATTTATGTACCACCCCTTCATATCTTCAGCTTGTGGTCCTCCATTAACATCCAATTAATCTAGGTCCAGTTATCTATGATGCATCAATGCCAGGTTAAAAATCACCCACTACTACCCTCTCCTTCATGACCCCTCTCCTCTTCTTTCGTGCCAATCCCCCCAGCACCCTCCTGTGGTTGCCTTTCAAGTTTCACCAAAGTCAACTAAGCTAATAATTTCCTAAGTCGGAAAGTGTGAACAGGACCAGGTGTAAGAAGGTTGCTTGGAAGGTACTTTGTTAGTTAATAAACAAAATACATTCCGGGGTTGAGTATTTTGTAAAATAAATGTCATTCCACATCATTTTTATGGTATTCCGGTGTCATTCTGCGTCATTCCGGTGTTTAGGAGGACCCCTTTTTCAAGATCCTTCATATGCACACTTGTGCCTTGTACAAAGCTTTTCTTGTCATCACTAAAGCTTTTTTTCATGTGTTTCAATTCCATTCATGTTTTTCTGGGAATAGACAGCCCAACAGTTAACAGTTGTCAGCAAAACAAAATAAAAAATACAGTTAGAAAATCCGACCATTGTGTATACATTTTCAGCATCCTAAGCGAAGTAACCTACTTTCAAACTGGGTTATTTTTTGAGTAGCGTAAGTCACCTATTTTCATTTTAACACTTGAAGCTCCGACTGAAACATAACAAAATGGAAATAAAAAATCTGCAAAAAGCGACAATGGACAATAGATTGCCGTGTGATTTCAAATAAATGGTCGCTTATTTGACAAATGAAAATGCCCATTTATCACACTCATGCACATTCGATTCTTGAAAATAATCGTTTTTATGTAAATCTCAAATTTCCTCATTTCGGCCAATTTTTAGAGGGCAACTTGTAATCGCCCCGACTATTTTTCTTGGCGACTTTGGGCTTAGAAGGTCAACATAATTGCCCTAGTCGGCCTCACAGCTGGTCCTTGGGTACAGCAATTAATATTTTCAATGTGCAGCCTTCAGACTGCACATTGAAAATATTAATTGTTCTACCACACGCATTCACTTAGTAGCCATCCTACTTAATGAAGTTATGACATATCGAGTTGCTAGACCGGAAAAGTGCTCTCTCGTGTTGAAAGAGTTAAATATAGAGCCAAATATGTTAAAGTTTGTCACTGTAGAGTTTGTTAAGCTCAAACGTAGCTTTGTGTATTGTATTCCGACCCTGCCACTGAGGCATTTGGGTCACCATTGATATATGCTACTCAAAGTTTGCTAAGCACCAAATATTTGACACATCATTGTGAAATTTGCTTGTGACATATTTGCAATATTTTTGGCGGATATGATTGAGGAATGTATCGAGATGGTCCCCAGTGTTTACATTAGCTCTCTTGATAGGCAGACTTTTCGTGACAGTCGTGGAAAGCATGAACCCCTTGACTCTCTACATGTACGTGACATGTGTAGGGTATTCAATCTTCATTTCAACACAAACCCTTGTGATTTAATGATTGAATATGGAAAATGCAAATGTAAAAAGACATTTGTCTGAAACAGAAATATGGCGGGCTGTAGGGGTGGTGGAGCAAGGGGCTACCCATCGTCAGGTTGGTGAAGCCCTTTGTGCCACAAAGGACCACCAGGAACCTGATGGTGGAGCAAGGAGCTACCAATCATCAGGTTGGTAAAGCCCTTGGTGTGCACCATATGGTGATCATCAGAGCCTGGGCAGGATTTGAGAAGTATGGCACACCAGTAAGACATCATGGTGGTGGCACAGACAGGGCAACATCTACAGCTGAAGACAGGTTTTTGATCATTCAGGTCAGTAGGAACTGCTTTGCCACAGCAACCCAGCTTCGCAGTGACCTTCAGAATGCATCCGGGGTAAATGTTTCGACACAGACCATCGGGACAAGGTTGCATGAAGGCGGTCTCTGATCGAGAAGACCACATATTTGCATTCTGCTGTCCCAGAACCACTGCCAGGCACAATATGAATGGGCCATGGACCACGTTGGATGGACCAGAGAAGATTGGCGACCTGTCCTTTTTACAGATGAGTCAAGGTACTGCCTAGTCCACACAGATAGGCGTTCTGGGGTATGGAGAAGACCTGGAGAGCGATTCCATACAGCCAACATTGCTGAGCATGACCGCTATGGTGGAGGGTGAATCATGGTCAGGAGCGGCATCAGCAGGGATGGGCGTACAGAGCTATGTGACCTTGAAGGTGGTACATTGACTGCACAGCGGTATATTGATGAGATCCTAGATGTCCACGTCAGATTGTATGCAGGTGCAGTGGGTGATAGATTCATTCTGATGGATGATAATGCCTGTCCTCATGTTGCCCATGTTGTCGGGAAGTACCGACAGAGGGAGGGTATTGAGCGTATGGACTGGCCAGCAAGATCCCCTGACCTCAATCCAATCGAACATGTCTGGAATGAGTTGCTGCTTGCAATTTCAGCCCGTCCAGTCCAGGCAAGAAGTGTTCAGGAGCTTGGTGCCATGTTGGTCCAAGAATGGAACAACATCCCACAAAGGACCACCAGGAACGTGATTGGGAGCATGAGAAGGCGTTGTCAAGCTGTAATTAACAGTAATGGATCTCATACTCGATACTGAAGCCATACCGGTTCGCTCCGTCAACATTTTGACGTATTGAAAAATTTCCTCTTTTACCAAAAATATCCATTTTTCATGGTTATCCTATTCAAAAGCTAAAAAATAATGTCAAACACAAATAAAATCTTAATTTCTATACTTAAATCATTAAAGATATAATTAAATAATAAGTATATACACTTTTCATAACAATATTCAACTAAAACGTAAAACAGGTAGTTGGATGTACTTGGTGCTTAGCAAACTTTGAGTAGTATATATCTGTGTGCGGGTGCCCTTCTGTGGCAGTTCCACCCCCAGTTACACACACACACTCCCCACCAAGCTTGAAATGCTTTCTACATCCTTGTTTTCTCCAAACCAAACACATTGATTTTCCCTAAGCAGAAACCCTGCTGAAGTGTGTGTTTTGTACCTTATGAACTGGCAATAATTTTTTTATTTCAGGTATATGTTTGTGATAAATGTACACAAGCATTTTGTATTGACTGTGATCTGTTCATACATGAAACACTACATTCTTGTCCTGGATGTGCATGTGCCAGATGACCCTGACACAAACATCAGTTTTGGTGAAGATAATGTTATTGTTCTTGAGTCATGGACAGAAAGACTTGAGACATTTTCATGCCTCATGCATACTGCATAGGTAGCTAAGAAGATGATAAATGTTTGCCTTGAGATAGTTAGGGAAGTTAAATGCTATTGTGTCGGTTTGGAACAGACACTGTCAGATAAATCTAGGAAATCTGGGAAAGTTCTGTTATGTATGATTCAGGATGTGGAATGTACACAATCATCTGCAATTGCTTCAAGTTAAAATGAACAGAGTTTTGGACTGCCTCAGGATTGGTTTTTATTTCTTACAATACATTTTTCCAAATATTTATTGCATATCAAGGTAGAACATAAATAAAAGTACTACTAGAACTTGATCACTTATATAAAGTCCCAAATACTCAGTGTTTAACCCTTTACCCAACACACAGGATATCACAATTTTTAGCTCAACTTTGACGAAGTCAAATTTGTGGTTTTGTTATGGCCCGTTGTCGTCCGTCCATCAACAATTCAATACGGCTCGAGCTAGAGGCTGTATTTATGAACCGATCTTTACAAAACTTCTCGGGTACCTTTGTTATCACCGTGGGATGAGAACGTGTGTTTTTGGGTGTGGTCTGAAATTCAAGATGGCTGCCGGTGGCCATTTTATACCAAAATTAGGTGCAATCAGTTTTTTGTACAGAACTTCTGTATGAAGGTTCTGATTTGAATAAATTTTTTAATGAATGTTTAGTAACATGGAATACATTACATACAATAAATGGGTTTTTTCTCATACATAAATTATGCAAATTAGATGAACTTTGATTTATTCATTGCTACTAATACACAGTTAGTACACATGTCAATACGACTCGGGCTAGAGGCTGTATTTATGAACTGATCTTCACGAAAATTATTGAGTATCTTTGTTATCACCTTGGGACGAGAACGAGTGTTTTGGGGTATGGTCCAAAATTCAAGATGGCCACCGGTAGCCATTTTGTACCGAAATTTGTCCAATCAGTTTTTTGTACAGAACTTCTGTATGTAAGTTCTGATTTGAATTTTTGAAATTTTTGTGTGAATGTTTAGTAACATGAAATACCTCACATATAATACAGGTTTTTTTCTTGTGCAGAAATTATGCAAATTAGATGAACTTTGATTTATTCAGTGCTACTTATACACAGTAAGTATACATGTCAATACAGCTCGGGCTAGGGGCTGTATTTATGAACCGATCTTCACAAAATTTCTTGGGTACCTTTGTTATCACCTTGGGACGGGAACGAGTGTTTTGGAGTGCGGTCCAAAATTTAAGATGGCTGCTGGCAGCCATTTTGTACCGAAATTAGGTACAATCAGTTTTTTGTACAGAACTTCTATATGACTGTTCTGATTTGAATAAATTTTTTGATGAATGTTCAGTAACATGGAATACATCAGATATAATTCAGGGTTTTTTCTTTGATGAACTTTGATTTATTCAGTGCTACTTATACACAGTTAGTACACATGTCAATACGACTCAGACTAGAGGCTGTATTTATGAATCAATCTTCACGAAACTTCTTCGGTACCTTCGTTATCAGCTTGGGATGAGAACGAGTGTTTTTGGGTGAGGTCCGAAATTTCAAGATAGCCGGTGGCGGCCATTTAGACAAACTTTGATTTACTCAGTGCCACTTACGCACATTAAGTGCACATTTCAATACGGCTCTGGCTAGATTTCGTATTTATGAACTGATCTTAACAAAACTTCTTGGGTACCTTTGTTGTCACCGTGGGACAGGAACAAGTGTTTTTGGGTTCAGTCCAAAATCCAAGATGGCTTTTTTTGGCCATTTTGTACCAAAATTAGGTGCAATCAGTTTTTTTTGTACAGAACTTCTACATTTATTGATGACTTTTCCTTTGGAAGGAGTTGATGAGTTTATTTTTAGCTCAACTTTGATGTAGTCTAATATGAGGTTTTGTCATGGCCCGTCATCCATCTGTCCATCTGGATGTCTGTCCTTCCGCCAACATGGCTCTGGCTACAGGCCGTATTTATCAACTGATCTTTATGAAACTTCTTGAGTACCTTTGTTATCACCGTGGGACAGTGATAACAAAGGTGTTTTTGGGTGCAGTCCGAAATTCAAGATGGCCACCAGTGGCCATTTTGTACCGAAATTAGGTGCAATCAGTTTTCACACTTTCAGTTATTTTACTTATTGTTTTTTTTAAATTTTTCAAAATATTTCCACAACACTGTATCATGTGGCCCCTCATTGAAATGAGCTTGTTCCATTGAGGAATCACATGGTATCATTTTGTGGAAATTTTTTGTTTTTTCAACTGCTAAATTTGTAAATTACTCAGACGGACGCAACCGATTCATTAGGTAAAGGGTTCACCCTCTACCCATTGAGCACAATATCAAAATTTGTTATTTTTGTTTTCAAATATTTCAAAAAACTTCAACAAAACCATATCATGTGAACCCCCCAACACCCCCCCCCCCCCCCCCCACCCCCACCCCTCCCCCAATTGGTACAAGCCTGATGGTCTTGTTCCATGCTGTGTCACCTGATATGGTTTTGTTGAAATCTTTTGAAACATAATTTTATTTTCATCTGCTCAATTTGTAAATTACTGAGATGGATGCAGCAGATTCCATAGGTAAGGTTAAAACAAAAAAACACTATTGTGAATGTTTGAAATGCCATTCATACCCCTGAAATATCAGAAATTGGGTCAAACTGCAGTTGAAGTATTTGATAAATTCAAGAAATTAAGGCTTCAGATGAGGCAGTGAGTTTTTACACATAATTTTAGCTGTTTGGTGCTCTGAGTAATATGCATAGAATATTGAAAAAATGCACTTTAATAAAAGAAACCTTTTTCTAAAGTGGATATAAACTTTTCCATTTTGACTGTGTATGAATCCTGAAAGACTGTGTGCATTCCTCACTCCATATTTTGCCATAATAGTTATAAGTCAGGATGTAATAATAGTTAACATTGTTAGCTCACTTAACTGCTATACTGATCACTCTTAGCTCGTCTGTCTGTTCATCCATTGTCTCTCATAAAGTGGTGTTGGACTAATTCTGATAATATTTCAAATGATGGTTGGAGAGGGCTATGTAAGTTATGTTAAAATCAGTATGATAACCCCCCCCACCCAAAAAAAAAGGTAGATGTGGGCCTAAGTTTTAAAATTAAAAAAAAAATCACATTATCGATGTAGGAAATTAGTTGATATTCAGCTTCTTTTTGAGGTGTGCTGTAAATTTGTTCAAGGGAAGTTTAAGGGGCAATATGTTTAGTTATTCTAGAAGGGGCAAAAGTTTTTGGCCCACCCTAAATTTGGTATATGGTATTATTGACTTCTCAATACTTGATTTGTGCAAAAATAAAGTTTTCCCACATCCACAAAGGAACCCCAAGAGTTAAAAATAGAAACATTTTTAAACTCCCACCTTTCTGAAACTGCACTATTGTTATTTGGTATAAAGCATCCTTTGGACCAGAAGAATGGATTGGGCAAAAAAAATTGCAATTTGTTATATGATAGGGTACCGAATTGGAATGCCCATTTTAACATTGTAAGTAATGGGAAAGTACTTATCCATACTCTTTTCTTGTTTTCAAAAATAATTTTAAAATCTTCTGTAAAACCACCAATCAGAATCTCTTGTTATTGGTATACAACATCCTTAGTGGGAGCCTGAACTACATGTAAGTGCAATATGAGGAAAATTCTTTTAAAATCTTCTAACTGTAATTTAATAACAAAATCTTGGAACATTCAAGTTCTATGGTCATTGTAAAGCCATGGTTAGTTAATTTTCTGTTTAGCGTTATTCCAGGTTATCAGAACAAAATGCAGAATGAGGTTACATGTATTATTAATTATTAATTATATGCTAGAGGTGAAATGGCATAATATATCCCTTTCCACAAGATGCATAGCAATCTGGCAAAAATGAGACAATAATCTGGCATTTCAATGGATGAGGAAGAAACATGAAATGGTGTATTTTCATGGCCCTATAATGGTGACCCATTTGCAGAGCCAATAATAGAGAAAATATAGAAAATAAAAAAATAATAAAGAAAATGTGTTATTATTTCAGACAAAACACAAAATGAGGTGAATATCACTTAATCAATAATCATTTAATCATGGCCTAATAATAGGTGATAATTCTGAAAAGATTATGGAATAAATAAATACTAATGGCAATTCAAGTTATTTATTTAAGGTTTGTTTATGTTGTCAGCATTGTAATTGGTCACCCTATATCTTTCAAGACAAACAGTGGGTCATTGGAGCATATGCTTTACAAATTTGTACAGATCTATAGCATAAAGGGAGCGTGGTGGCTCAGTAGGTAGAGGTGCAGGCTGCAAGCCGAGAGGTCCTCAGTTCGAATCCCACCTGCGGCAACCACGTTGTGTCCTTGGGCAAGACACTTCATCTCCATTGCCCGCGTGGGGGAACGATGACGCTGTGTACTAAGGCGTACTGCACGTCGATGGTACGCATGTCTTCAACCAATCTAACCCTGCCTGTGCTGCAGTGCGGAGTTATGATGTTGGGGAGCTGGCAGCTGCTCGTCGTTGCTCGGTGGTTCTCTCCGGGTACTCTGGCTTCCTCCACCCGTAAAACTGTCACGGTCATGATTAGCCATTGTGCATAAATATGTGACCTTAAACATCAATAAATAAATGAATAAATCTATAGCATAAAGAAGTTAAGCAAGCTCTGTTTTTAACCCTTAAATCTCAGGAGATTTTCCAATATATTTGCTACACTCTGACCGTCTGCATCCTGTGACTTTGTAGTTGCTTCTAGTCAAGTCTTGGCTGCCTATATAGGCAGCCAAGACTTGTGTAGAAACAAATGCCAATGTTCTTTGAATGCAACTTGAAAGTTTACCTGAAGACTGTTTGTTTGGGCATCTGTTCTATTGCAGTAAACAGTGATCAAATTTGGGCCTCTAAGGGTTAACTGTTTGAGTACCAAGGCTCATTTGAATGGTCCAAAACACTCCAAATTTTGTCATGTCTCCTGAAAAGCTGGTGACAGTTTGATTGTTGTTCACAATCAGTTAACACTTTTAGTTCGAGAAATACATGTTTGTCCCGTGTTGAAAAATGCTAAAAACCCATATATATTTGTGCTGTGCAGCAGTTTACAGCATAAGGAGCCCAGTGGCACATTGGTAGACTGTTGGACTTCTGGAGTTCGATCCAAGTCCAGGACAACCCGTAGTGTGTCCTTGGGCAAGGCACTTTATCCCGGATGCCTACATGGGGGCATGATGACGCCGTGTACTAAGGCATACTGCTCGTCGATGGTGCACATATCTTCAACTGGTGTAATCCTGCTTGAGCAGCATTAGAATATTGAGGAACTGACAGTTGTTCATCGATGCTCGGGGGTTCTCTCCGGGTACTCCGGCTTCCTCCACCCGTAAAACTGTCACGGTCATGATTAGGTATTGTGCATAAGTATGTGACCTTAAACACCAATAAATAAATAGTTTACACCATAGGTTATTTAACAAGTTTTGTTCTGTGCTAAAATAGAATCGAGTAACTAACATCTTTGTTGAGAGTTTTTGAAAAACGCAGCATAGGCAGACATGGTTGGTAAAACAGGTTTTCTTTTGAGTGTCCAAAGTTGCCAAATTGACCATTTGATTTTTCACCTTTCCCAACCCAGCATTTCCCATTCTCAATCTCCACTCAAAAGAAACAAAAAAATATTCACATTTAATGAACTTAACAGGGCTGTTATAAGTTCCTAGAAAACTAAAAATTGCCAACTTAACTAAATACAGAAAGCATCTGAATTCAAGGTCAAACAAAAGTTCTTTGATAGTAGGACAGTTGAATAAAGATAAGAGACTGGAGTGATTGATTTTGTCCCTTCAATGGAACAAAGTGCCATCTGCAATGCCTTTCAAGTTTCACTACATATAGTATACATGTAGGTGATGATGTGTTGATGTTCCCAGCTCAAGTCAGAGGTAAAATTTTGTATTTTTATACTGTACCAATGACCCAGACTTAGCTGGTGCTAACTCTAAAATATTAAGGGCCAAATGCAAATTTTACCCCCCAATCCCCAAAATTTGCATCGAAAACCGAAAATTACATGTCCTATATGGGCAGTGTCAAGGAGGTCTCGAAATTGCCGCCAAAAATCATTCTTTGTTTGGCCCTCAATTCAGTTACAACTGACTGATTTTTGTGCTTGTAAATCTCAGTTTAAATGATGCCAGACGCATAATTATGAGAGAAATGGTGGATATATGGTGGAAATAGAAGGTGGAGAGGAAAAAACAGTGGAAACAAATGTTCAGGGCTGTAACTTATAATTATTTTACGAAATTATTCATGTTACCTATTTTCGAGGCATGACCTTGTCATTCTTGCTATGAATATTCCATTGTTTAATCAGTGTTTCCTCTCTCCTTTTCCTTTATTCCCCCCCAGCTATTCTCCCATGCTTTTGGCTTATTTTTTGTAATGTTTATTACTAAAATTTCTTGGGAGTTTTTGGCTTGGTAACAGAATTATTTTCTGTTTTTTCCCCATGTTTACATCCTCACCCCAGGGGTGTTTAGGCATTTTGGTCTGCATCTACCATCTGATGTTCTACAGTTCCTTCTCTGGAAGCCCCTGTTTTGCATCAGATAGTGTTTAAATTGGTAACTGATTTCGGGCTTTGTTTGTTTCAGTGCCTGGAGTCATGTTTCTGGTTTGTTTTTCTTATCGGCAATATGTTCTACATCTGCCTTTCATCAATTCAACGAATATTTTGAAATGACAGGACAGAGCATTCTGAGAGTTCTCTGCATCTAGACGACCAGGGCAGGACCTAGTATTGTTGTTTTACTGTCAGTTCCAACCACGACGTTGGAAATAATAATATCGTCTAGCAGGGTCAGCTTAGATGCATCATCGTACGCAGATCACCTTACCAGAACGTTATCATTACGTCTCAAAGGGAAAAGAATTCTAGGATGATAATATCCTTAAGAGTTCTTTCAAGGGCCTCACGTAAAACTCTGTCCTTTAGTGACAATATGGAGCTGGTTAGACGTGACGCGGTCCTGGCTACATCCACGCGTGTAGATAGTGAGGTTAAAAACTCTCTCAGAGTCGCTCCGGTGTCCGGAGAGTTTTCTTCGACGGCAAGCTTTCCGCATTCTATGATCAGTTAACTAAGAAAGCTTTTAGACTCTCTGCTATTAAAATTTGCTTCCATGTAGTCGGATTCAGCAGAGAAGAGTAGGACAGGCACTTCTGGGACGAATACGTCCAAGGAAAGTTCCTTTAAGGTTCCTATGCATACTCTTGGTCTTATTCTAGAGACCGTCAGGGTTGCGACTCATATAGGGGCCATAATTATGGTCAGATGTCCCTAGGTCAATGGGGTGAGGTGCGGACCGTGGAGGACATGGCTTCTCCTTCCGCAAGCCTCGCATGATCAGGAGGTAATGGTTTTAACCTCTATCGTGTACTAGTGAGCAGAAGACGGTCGAGTTTCTCAATTATTTGGGAATAGATTACTGACGTCCCTTGGATTCAAGGGGTGATTTCGAAAGGACTATATTGCTCCTCAAATGAAATCCTCTGTCAACTCGGAGTCCAAGAGGGACTCAGCTTCCGCCAAGTCAGTAGGATAGAGGCTCGCTTCCATCAGAAGTCTAGTCTCTTCTGGAATGATCGCGATGGAGATTGTAGAAATCCAGGAATTTCCAGGTTTCTACAACCATCCTTTTCGTTCCAAAAACCAGACGGCTCGTTCCGTTCACTCATTATTCGGAACTGGATAAACAAGCTGATCGTGGCTCCAAGTTATATATGGAGTTCACCCGATCGGTCAGAGCGAGTATTCGGGTCTTTGATTATGCTACATGCATAGATCTCAAGATGCATACTTTCACGCCATGGTACATCAGGCATCAGAAAGTATCTTCGCTTCCTTATCATAGGAGTCATATATCAGTTCCGAGCAATATACTTCGGTCTGAATCTACCCCCCCCCCCCCAGGCCTTTGCTCGAATAACAGACTCGGTAATGACTTATTCATCTGCGATAACGTCGGCCTACCTGGACAACATTCATACAGGTACGCCAATGAGTTAACGCTTCAGAACTATGTGCAGAATCTGCTTCTATTGCTCCGACGTCTCGGGTTTCTTAAGTAAACGAGGAGAAGTCAGATCTGGTATCATCCAAGTCATTCAACCACCGGGGGATGAGCTTCGTAACGCACAACTTCTTCGTTCGTCTGCCGTTACTCAGAACGAAATTATTCAGTTGTTGTACTCTCCGTTGTCATTGCTCAGACAAGTCTCAGCTAGAGATCTTATGAGACTGATACGTTTAGACGGGACTGCCGCGATTTTATTCCGATGTGGCGGTTACGCATTGGTCCTCTCCAAATTTCTTTAATTCAGTATTGGAGAATGAAGATTCTTTCGCTGGATATGGACATCATCTTGTCTAATCAAGTGAATAAGAGATTCAGACTTGGGCAAGTTTTCTGGGCTTAACTCAGGTAGTTCCATTGCAACTGCCGGATCCGAGTTTTACAGTCTTGACGGATGGCCCAACGGATTGAAGTGCCAGGGTCTTTTGATTCCGTAGTTCCTTATCAGCATTCAAACATCAAGTATGATGTCATTTTGGCTTGCACTACGTTATTGGATAACGTGATTTAGAAGGTTCATATGCTAATTCTGTCCGACAATTCGATGGTATTAGCGTATTTTCGGAATTTTAGAGGCACTCATTCCATCCTGTTATTCATGTTAACGGAATGTATCTTTCGGTTGCTACTAGAACATCAAGTTCTCCTATCAGTCCGTCATATTCCAGGTCGTCCAAACGTATTAGCGGATTCCCTTCACAAAGGGGCTGTTTGTTGCCGACAGAATCGGTTTTCAACAAACGAGTTTTCAATCAGATTGCTACCATGGTGAGCGGCCAGTGATCTATTATTCACGACGCATCTCAACAGTTAGTTGCAGACGTATGTGTCATTATGTTTGGATCTTCGAGCGTTTGCAATAAACACTCTAGAGATCTTGTTAGATGGAATAATAAGATATGCGTATCTTACAGCCATGTTGATTAACAGATTTTGCTCTAGTGTAATTATTTCAATGGAAATTCTGTTGGTAGCTTCTCTAGCTCCACAAGACTGTGGACTATTTACTCAGGCGTCTGTTGTGGGACATGCCGTGGAAGCTCCCTCCACATTTCGGTCCATTCTATGGTCAGATGGATTCAATCTAATGTCAGTTCTGCTTAGGATTATATACCCCCGCTTCGAAGAAGTGGGGGCTATATAGGAATCGCCCTGTACGTCTGTACGTCCATCCGTCCATCCCTCCGTACGTCTTTCCGTCCGGACAAATTCTTGTGTGCGCAACTCCTCCTACATTAATGAACCGATTTTGATGAAACCTTCATCTCTACTAAGTGAACATGTGCATATTCCAAACTTTTTGATTTGCAACAATTTCACCAGGTTATCTCTCTTGAACTTTGATTTAATATGGGTTTCTATATGAAATTCTTGTGTGCGCAACTCCTCCTACATTTATCAACCAATTTGGACAAAACTTTTCAGACATCATCACTACTAAGTGAACATGCGCATATTCCAAGATTTTTGATCTGCGACATTTTTAACCAGGTTATTTCCCTTTGACTTAGATTTATTGTGTCTTTCCATCCAAACAAATTCTTGTGTGCGCAACTCCTCCTACATTAATGAACCGATTTTGATGAAACCTTTCAAACATCATCTCTACTAAGTGAACATGTGCATATTCCAAACTTTTTAATCTGCGACAATTTTAACCAGGTTATCTCTCTTGAACTTTGATTTAATATGGGTTTCTACATGAAATTCTTGTGTGCGCAACTCCTCCTACATTTATCAATCAATTTGGACAAAAGTTTTCAGACCTCATCACTACTAAGTGAACATGCGCATATTCCGAGATTTTTGTTCTGCGACAATTTTAACCAGGTTATCTCCCTTTGACTTAGATTTATTATGTCTTTCCGTTCGAGCAAATTCTTGTGTGCGCAACTCCTCCTACATTAATGAACCGATTTTGATGAAACCTTTCAAACATCATCTCTACTAAGTGAACATGTGCATATTCCAAACTTTTTGATCTGCGACAATTTTAACCAGGTTATTTCTCTTGAACTTTGATTTAATATGGGTTTCTGCATGAAATTCTTGTGTGCGCAACTCCTCCTACATTTATCAATCAATTTGGACGAAAGTTTACAGACATCATCACTACTAAGTGAACATGGGCATTTTCCAAAATTTTTGAGCTGTGGCAATTTTAACTAGGTTATCTCCTTTTAACTTAGATTTATTATGGGTTTCTACATGAAATTCTTGTGCGTGCAACTCCTCCTACATTTATCAATCAATTTGGACAAAACTTTTCAGACATCATCACTACTAAGTGAACATGCGCATATTCCAAGATTTTTGATCTGCGACAATTTTAACCAGGTTATCTCCCTTTGACTTAGATTTATTATGTCTTTCCGTTCGAACAAATTCTTGTGTGTGCAACTCCTCCTACATTAATGAACCGATTTTGATGAAACCTTTCAAACATCATCTCTACTAAGTGAACATGTGCATATTCCAAACTTTTTGATCTGCGACAATTTTAACCAGGTTATCTCTCTTGAACTTTGATTTAATATGGGTTTCTGCATGAAATTCTTGTGTGCGCAACTCCTCCTACATTTATCAATCAATTTGGACGAAAGTTTACAGACATCATCACTACTAAGTGAACATGCGCATATTCCAAAATTTTTGAGCTGTGGCAATTTTAACCAGGTTATCTCTCTTGAACTTTGATTTATTATGGGTTTCTGCATGAAATTCTTGTGCGTGCAACTCCTCCTACATTTATCAATCAATTTGGACGAAAGTTTACAGACATCATCACTACTAAGTGAACATGCGCATATTCCAAAATTTTTGATCTGCGACAATTTTAACCAGGTTATCTCTCTTGAACTTTGATTTATTATGGGTTTCTGCATGAAATTCTTGTGCGTGCAACTCCTCCTACATTTATCAATCAATTTGGACGAAAGTTTACAGACATCATCACTACTAAGTGAACATGTGCATATTCCAAAATTTTTGAGCTGTGGCAATTTTAACCAGGTTATCTCTCTTGAACTTTGATTTATTATGGGTTTCTGCATGAAATTCTTGTGCGTGCAACTCCTCCTACATTTATCAATCAATTTGGACGAAAGTTTACAGACATCATCACTACTAAGTGAACTTGCGCATATTCCAAAATTTTTGATCTGCGACAATTTTAACCAGGTTATCTCTCTTGAACTTTGATTTATTATGGGTTTCTACATGAAATTCTTGTGCGTGCAACTCCTCCTACATTTATCAATCAATTTTGACGAAACCTTTCAAACATTATCACAACTAAGTGAACATACGCATATTCCCAAATTTTTGATCTGCGACAATTTTAACCAGGTTATCTCCCTTTAACTTGGATTTATTATGGGTTTTCAAATGGGATTCTTGTGTGTGCAACTCCTCCTACATTAATGAACCGATTTTGAATACATGTTGCACATTGTAAATGTGTTTTTCCAAATGTAAACCATATATGTGTGGGCTCTTTAAGTATTCAGTGCTGTTCTGTGGAAGGCCACATGCAAGTACTAATTTCAACAACAAAAAATGATCTTTATGTATACATTTCCTTGCGGCCTTCGCCTACATGATCAGAAGTGCATTCCTCTAAAAACCCAAAGCGGGGGTATTAATCACCTTCAGTGATAGTTCTAGTTTCTTCATTCAGCAGTCTGTGTTTTAGTTTAAGTTCATGAAGTAAGAGTTCTTCTACTTCATGGACTTAAGCTATTAATATGGTTATTACAGATTTAATGAGGGCTGCATATTAGTGTTAGCCCTCCATTTTCACGATTTAGTGTCTGAGAATATTGAGTCCTTTTCTACAGATCTACATTGTTTAGGTCCGCTATTTTTTACTCTGAAGGTCGTCTAGTAAATAGTGGCAACTATGTGTGTATAGGCTTTTGGTTCCGGCAGTGACTCTGTCCTGCTACCCTCTTTGCTCTGGAGTATTTGATCCAGGGCAAGGGAAAGGGAGGGGGGGGGGGGGGGCGGGTGTTCCCTTAGGTCACCTGCTTTATAGTGTAAAGCAAGGGAATACCTCCCTTGGACTTAGTAATTCTGTGTTGGTTCCGAGATAATTTTAGGGGTTAAGCCTATGTTTACTCATCACGTGATTAACTGAGCGTTAATATACAATCCTTGAACACTTTTAAATGAGTATATAGAGGTCCCATTTCTCTAAACTCCCGCATTAGTTGGCTTTTCTTAAAAAATATTAGTATAAAGGTTTATACTAGATGTTTATAGACATCATTGATGTTATTGTGCTCAAATTACAGAATAGTATTGTGTCTTTCTTTTTTGTTACAAATAAGAAAGTATACATGGAAGACTATCTCTCCTGTTCTCCTCAAGGGGATAGGTCTGTTATAGGTAATTGAGTCTATTGGATTTTCCTTATGTCCTAGGCCCTCCAACCTTTTTACTATTCAGCTAAGTCTGGGTCATTGGTACAGTATAAAATGTTAAAAAATTTATAGTAATTTATATATTTTTTATACTTACCAATGACCCAGACGGGGATGGCCCTCCCATGAGTTGGGGAACTCATTCCTCCCCACTGAGTACATAAAGCTTACCAGGCACTGGTTGTAAGAATGAATTTTGGCGGCAATTTCGAGACCTCCTTGACACACTGCGCATGCGCAGTGGGGTAAAGTATGGAGGACCATATAGGATATGTAATTTTCGGTTTTAGATGCAAATTTTGGGGATTGGGGGGTAAAACTTGCGTTGCCCTTAATATTTTAGAGTTAGCACCAGCTAAGTCTGGGTCATTGGTAAGTATAAAAAATATATAAATTACTATAAATTTTTTAAATTTCTTTGTATGTGTCTTCTCCAAAACAATTTCCCATTATTGCAAACAAAATTCTTGAATAATCATTTTTTTTATTTTTTGTCTCCAGAAGATAGTTTATGAACCCTCATTGGAACGAGCCCATCGAGCTCATTCCAAAGAGGGATCATAACCTATGTATTTGAGACAAAAAATGAAAAAATAATGAAAATTACTTGGCGATTTTTTTGTGAATAGCGCTGGACGGTTTTGCCGTTACGTTGGGTAAAAGGTTTAACACAAATTTTCCTGATGGCATAGTCCTTGGGCCCTTTTCCAAAGAGAGTAGAAGAATTCCTGTAAAATTTGACTTCATGCTTGTGCTGTGTTTACAATATAGGCATATATAATGAACGCAACCTTAAACACCAATACAAAATAAGGACAAAATCATTATTTACTTGTAAAGAATTCCAGTTATATTTTTTTAAAAAATCATTTACTTGCAATTGATCTTTTTACCTCACATAATTGCCATATCCAAACAACACTGTACTTAACCCTTTACCCAACGCAGACGATATCAAAATTTATTATTTTAAATATTTTTTTAATTCTTCAAAAAAATTCAACAAAACCATATCATGTGACCTCTCGTTGGAACGAGCTTGATGAGCTCGTTCCAATGAGGGGTCACATGATATGGTTTTGTTGAAATTTTTTGAAAAATAATATTTTTTCAAATGCTGAATTTGCATATTACGCGGGTGGATGCGGGCGATTTGTTGGGTAAAGGGTTTAAAAATGACTATTCAAATTCCAATTTTTTTCAATTTTCTTTTACCTCTAAAACAGAGCTTATGACCCCTCATATGGGGGGTTATGACAAAATAATACAACATTATAACATTAAATTCCTTATACAAATGTTTGGCCAGTCCGATTTGACAATCTTTTGCAACTAACTCACCACAAAGGTTGCACATTACCTCCAGATATGATTAGATTGGAATGCCATTTATATCTTAACAGAATTTCTAGCTAAATAAACAGCAACAACTCATGTATGATCTCGCCAAAGTTAGATCATGTATTAGTTGTTGCTATTTATTTTGGTGGAAATTCAGTTAACCCTTTGCCCAATGTAATGGCCAAAACCGGCCAGAGCTATTCTAAAAAATCGCCAATTAATTTTCATTATTTTAGCTCACCTTAACAAAGTCAAACTGAGCTAATCCCATCTCTCTCCGTCCGCCGCTCTCCGTCCATAGTCCGTAAACACTATGTTTTGGTCTTCTTCTCCAAAACCACTGGGCCAATTCAAGTGAAAGTTTATGTGAGTGATGGCCCTGAAGAGGCATTGTTCAACTCAACATGCCCAGCCCCATAGGGAGGGTGTGGAGGAAAATGCTCCAAAATATTTTTAAAATTTTCTTCTCATGAACTAGTAGGTACAATGACTTGATATTTGTTATGAAGCTTCCTTTTGAGGTGTAGATTCAAGTTTGTTGAAACGAAGTTTTTGAAGCATTATTTGGCTTTGTAATGGGAGGGGTAAGATTTTTGACCCCGCCCAAAATTTCTATTTTCTGAACCGATGGTCCAATTTGAATGAAATTCGGTATGTGGGATTATTGGATCATAAGTACTTGATTCATGCAAAAAAAAGTTTTGCATCCCCACGGGAACCCCAGGAGCTAAAAATAGAAATATTTTCAAACGCCCATATTTCCCAAACCACATGGAACAGAGAACTGTCTTTTAGTATGAAGCATCCTTAGGACCAATAGAATTGAATGGTAAAAAAAAATTGCCATCGGTTATGTTAGGGTATTCTGTAGAGGTCATTGAAAAAATGCTGAGTCAGCATATTTGCAAAAATTTTTTTAAAAACCTTTTCTCCAGAACCAATGGTCAGAATCTTTTGATATTCAATATACAGCATCTATAGGTGTGTGTGTGGGGGGGGGGGGGGGGGGGGGGGGGGGGGGGGTCAGATACCAGTTTGTTAAAATAGAGCCCATTGGTACATATTTGGGCTCAATACAGGAGCCCAAATCTTTAGCTTAGGGCAATATGGGGAATATTCTTTAAAAATCTTCTTCTTCAGAACCACAAGTCAGATTCAAGTTTGTTCAATTCGGTTCCGTAGGTTAATATTTGGGCTCGCTAGTGTAGCCCAAATTTTAACTTAGTTCAATATGATGAAATTTCTTTAAAATTTTTCTTCTTCAGATCCAACAGTCTGAATGCTTTCCTATTTGCTATACACCATCTCTAGGGAGGTCAGATTCAACTTTGTTCAAATCGAGAGTCTGGTTTAATATTTGGGCTCCCTATGGGAACCAGAATTGGCCATGGAGCTGAAGAATTAGCAATTTTGTATTCAGTACCCTTTCGAGGTGTGTAACTAAGATTAATCCACATAGGTTGTATCAAGGGGCTTCATAGGGGAGCTCTACATTTTACATTATGATCAACTGAAGAAAAAGCAGGATGCTCAGACTATTTTTGTCACTCCTGATGGGCTCAAGGATTGACACTGTATCCTGTGGAGATGGATTGCTTAATATAGCCTCATTCTTGGACTTTGTTAATATCGTGTTCTGTTCAAGATGAGCGCTTCAGGCCCTGTGGGGCCTCTTGTTTCATTTTTTGTTTCAAAAACATAAGTTATGACCCCTCATTGGAACGAGCTCATCGAGCTCGTTCCAATGAGGGGTCATAACCTATGTTTTTGAGACAAAAAAGGAAAAAAATTAGTTATTCAAGAATTTTTTGTGCAAGTGTTGTCTGCTTTTCATGTTAGATAAAGGGTTAAAAGCATAGCAAAAGCAGAAAAGATGGAAAGCATCATAACTCTCTTTTTATAAGTATGTGACCTTAAACACCAATAAATATAAATAAACTCTTTCTTTGATATTGGTTACTGACATGTGATATAATATAACATGTCAACAGGTTAAGATATAAACTCTTGATCACCAGACCTGCTGAATTAATTCAGCTATGAAACAGTAAACAAAATTTTTCGAGTCAGTTGTTCACAGAAAGCCACTTCTCATACATGATTCATTTTGAGATTTTAATGGACAGCTTGGAGAGAATAGATTTTGGGGGATTGTTTTATCTCAACTTCTCAATTAATTTTCCTGACAGCCAGTGCAGTGACCTGAGGTCTCGCAATATTGGATTTTTTATTTGTACAATGGTGGAGTCCTATATTTGGGCACCTTGCTAAAGTGCAAGTACTGCAACTAGGATTGCACGGTATACTGGTAAACCGTTAATAAGAGATAATGTGAAAGATACCGATCAATAATGGTATTGTTTTAAAAGTGCTGGTATATCGTAAGAAACGGTACTGTATCAAATATCGAAGTTGATATATTATTGAGGAAAAAAACAAACAGTCACTGTATTCTATCATGTAGGTCATTCCCCAAATGTCAGTCATCATAGAAAACAGATGAATACTACTTGATACTCCTCCCAAAGTTACCACTCCTGTTACAAAGTCCATGTCAATCAATCTTCATTCGATCAATGAAAACACAGTTTGAAGCCAACTTGAGCTGTGTAAGTTGCAAATAAGTATACCTGTACCAGCAATTTGAAACTGAAACTGAAAGTTGAATATTTCGGGAGTGCGGCAAATTCAGGGAATGAATACTTTGACACATTTGTGTATGTAATCACACGTTTTCCTGTGTGGATAATAAAATTACTCACAAAATCATTATAGGGAGTTTTTGTTTTATTTATTCTATCCCTCCCAAAAACAGATAAAACCTGAAGCCAAGTTGATCAACATTTCCATCAACACTGTCATTGTGAACTTTGAACTTATGAATGGCATTTAAGTTGTGGGTTGGACGTCACTGTCAATTTTCGTCCCAGTTTTAAAACAATGGCAACCAGTTTTCTAAAATTTAACTATCTTTTTGTAACTTCATATATTTTTTTTTTACAGATGTTATCCCTGAATTAATAATTCATTTAAACCTAGTATTTATGTCTTAACCCTTTAAGATTTTAAATCCCAATAAAATAATGCTGTTCATGTGTGTAAAAAAATGCTTTATTAAAGATACAGTGGCATCCACTTAATTGTATATTTCTTAACTGAATAACCCTGGTAATTGAATATAATTTCCCATCACAAAACCATTTACCATACCTCCAGTACAAATTTGACCTGTTAATTGAATATGTAGGTTATAGAGTAAACTCCTGTTAATTGAATAAAACATCTTGTAATCTTGCGAGAAATTAACCTGAATCTCCCCAGTTTTCCTTTGTTCAAAGACCTATTTGGCCTCAGTACATCCAATACAGGCATTTAATCTATTATATCTTGTTTGACAGAGCTCACACAGCTTTGTCAAACAAAATACAATAGAATAAATGCTAAGTTTATCTCCAGAGTATAGGAAAGTGACACAATCCCTGTTAATTGAATACTCCTGTTAATTGAATAATGTTCATTGGCAAAGTGGCTATTCAATTAACAAGGTTTCGCTGTATTGGTTTAAGCTAAACATCAGGTGGCGAGTACAGTAAATTTTATTCTGTTGTTAATCACTCAAAATTGGACATGTGCAGGTTGTAGTCTAGTGGGAATTCAGGACAGTTGCCCAGTCCATTGAAGGTTAACAAAACTGAAAAGAAAATCAGTCACTTATTTCATGAAAATGAACCTTTCAACTACAGTGGAGCCCACTTAATTGGATATCTCTTAACTGAATAACCATGTTAATTCAATATAATTTCCCATCACAAGAACATTTACCATATGTCCGGTACAAATTTGACCTGTTAAATGAATATTGGTTATAGAGTAAACTCCTGTTAATGGAATAAAAAATCTTGTAACCTGTCAAGAAATTACCCTGACTCTCCCCAGTTTTCCTTTGTTCGTAGATCTATTTGGCCTTAGTGCATCCAATACAGGCATTTAATCTATTATATCTCGTTTGACAGAGCTCATAGAGCTCTGTCAAACAAAATACAATAGAATAAATGCTAAGTTTATCTCTAGAATACAGGAAAGTGACACAACCCCTGTTAATTGAATATTCCTGTTAATTTAATAATGTTCATTGGCAAAGTGGCTATTCAGTTAACAGGGTTTCACTGCATTGTTTTCAGCTGAACATAAGGTGGTCAGTACAGTAAATTTTATTCAATTGTTAATCACTTAAAATATGACCATGTTGTCAACTGTTTATGAACTCACCCCCAAATTGGATAGTCTATCCTACTAATGTGTAAGGTGCACCTTTAATTTCTTATACACCGGCTGGATAAACGTGACTTTATACATATATTGCAGTCATAATGCAAAAAGTAAGAAGTGTTCCACAATCAAAAACAGTATTTTTTTTTTTTTGCGCAAATCTACTAAGATTTGTGTACTTGAAGAGATTTGGGGCGAATCTTTATGTGAATCGATTTGCAGATTCGCTTCAAAATTTTGCTCCTGTTATTTGTTAATTAGCTCAGCAATATGATCATAATCATCACTATCAGTGACTATCAGTCACAGGTACTGATATTAGTGACAAATTCATTCCGATTCTGAACTAGTTTATGATATACTGATGTATCGCAGTATTTTTTTCAATACCGATACCAGTATTGAAAATTGAATACCGTTCAGCCCTAACTGTAACTTAAAAAGACTTCATAATTTGTGGATATGCTTCATTTTTTTCATCTAGTGAAATTATTTAGGTTGTTTCAATTTGAATTTATGGGAGTTTGCCAAAATTTTAAGAAGTCAATGACATGTGAACAGATTTTGACAGCCAAAATTAAATTAGCCCTTTACCCAACGTAACGGTCAAAACCGGACAGAGCTATTCTCAAAAATCACCAGTTAATTTTCATTATTCTTTTCATTTTTTGTCTCAAAAACATAGGTTATGACCCCCTCATTGGAACGAGCTCATCATGCTCGTTCCAATGAGGGGTCATAACCTATGTTTTGGAGACAAAAAATGAAAAAAATAGTTATTCAAGAATTTTTTTTGCAAGTGTTGTCTGCTTTTCATGTTAAGTAAAGGGTTAAGACTCTTCCAGTTAATACACAGACAGGAAGGACAAGATGAATGAAAGAACCAACATACAACAACTGAGTAAAGGTCATATATCTGGGGCAGGGCTTAGATGAAGGGAGGAAATATTTTTAGGAAGATTGAGATTCGTGGAGATTGGAAATAAAATTGGAGAATGGGATACAGAGTTCTTCCTGTGCAATATTATCCAGGCAGTCAGTTCCATACCACCTGCTGTTCAGAGTTACTGCAGGACCATGGATTCAAGGAACGGTCTTCAATTTCAGTAATGGATATTCAAGGCTCTGAAATCCTGAAAAATGTCAACCAAACACATAATCAAAACTAGGTAGTTTTATAGGTCATGGTTTGTGAAGTCGTAGACATAACTAGGACTGACTGGTCATGATCCTTTCCTCCCACTTCCTTTCAAGAGGAGTGGGAGGAGGGGTTAATGACTTGAAGATCCTAGTTAGGACTAGTGAATATGGGGCTTTGAAAATCCTGAATTTGGCTCCTGTAGGGCCTTGGAAAATACCGTAAAATGTTGACAAACAGCCTTGAATTTTATCTGCCTTTCCCTGCAGGAACTGTCTGTATAACATCATGGGTGAGAGGACTCAACTTTAGGCTTCAATGTATTAAGTGCCAGATTTCTTTTGGAAGTCATAATTTGTACATACAGATTTGATCTGTTACAATTTATTTTACAATATCTGTTGGCATTCTCAAAAAAGTTCTAACAAGGTTAATTCATAGAGCTAAAATCTCTTTACTTCTGACTAAATGTGAAGCAGAACCCAAGAATGTGAAGCCTTTTAAGCACGGTATGAGCATGTTTTAGTATATTTTGGCACTTAGCCAATTAACTGTTTCATGTTCTAAAATTTCCTAAAATAATTATAATGGATAAAATCTGACCCTCCATGTCTATTTTCACAGTCTATTCTGTAGATAGTGGACTGAAACTATAAAGTAAACCTAGAATATTAAATTATGAATAAAAATAAGTAATATGTAAAGAATATGCATTAAAAAAAATAAAATGTGATTGCCAACGTGATGTTTTTTCCAAAAATTGTCAGATAAATGCAAGATATTCTTTGTTAGGCCATAGGGCTGGTGGTGGTGTCATGATCTGTTATCATTTACCCATTTCAACTGAGCAGAGGACACTGGTAAAAAAGTTTTTAATAACTAAAAAAATGTTCATTCTGTGCCTCAAACCTTAGCTCAAGAATAACATACTTTGACCTGCCACTGATTCGGTTTGGTTCTCAGATGAGAAGGCATCCATTGCTCCCCTTGCACTCCATACACCCCCCCCCCCCCCCCCCCCCACCCAGCACGCAGAAAGCATTTATTTATTTATATCCCATATTTCCTCCCGAATTTCACTGACAAGCATACTAACACCCATATTGATTTCATTCTCCCATCCCATTTTCTTGATACACTTCTTGTGATCTTCTGATTCTGTCAGACAGACATTACTAACATTCAAGGAGAAAGTGCCCCAGAGACCCCATCCATCAGTCACAAATTCCACATTTTGCACTCCTTATCGCCATCTTTCCCAATTTCCCCCCTGCACTCCAGTGATTTCAATCTCAAACTGAACACCAGTGAACAAATGCCCCCCCCCCCCCGCCCCCTCCATTTAGACACTCCTCAACTCCTATCTTTTCATTATTCCGCAAAGTGCATACAAACTAGTCTATGACCACTTTCTTTCCATTTACCAAAATAATGCACATCTACTTCACACTCAGTTTATTTGAATAGTTTCTATAGATACTCCTGAGGCCTAAGTGGCTTAGTGGTTACGGCATTGTACTTCAAACTAAAAGGTCCATAGTACGATCCCCGCCTGAGGCACTTAATTCAGCATGCCCACATGGGGCAAGGCGGCGCTGTGTATTAAGGCGCACTGCGCGCCAATGGTTCACTTTCCTTCAACCAGTGCTAACCATGATTGTGCGAATTTGGTATGTTGAGGAGTCTGACATTGCTCGCCGCTACTCGATGGTTCTTTCCGGGTACTCCACCCATAAAACTGCCCAACACGAGGTGACAATGGCTGTCGAAAGTGTCGTTAAGCCCCAGTATATAAATAAATAAATGTAGATATCTCTTCCTATGGTGTTTATAATGAACCCAAAACAAATACTGGTGGTCGGTCACCTGTCTCTTCAACACTTTGCAGTTTGCTGACACCTTGGGGCGTATGGGTATAACGTTACTAACGGTCTCGTGTAAATAAGGACCTCATTTGTTCCAATATATCGTAACAATTTTGCCAACACATTATCTAGCCTCTCTTCGCTTTTTTGGATACTGGGATGTTCAGGCCCCAGCTCTTTGATGTTCAACACGAAAGGAATCGGTGAAAGATACACCTCTGCTTGTGACTTTTCTCTATAGGGGCCATTTTGTTGTAACATTACCTACACTACCGGGTGGGAATTCCAGGAAGTCGAGGAAAGCTTGTGTACTATAGTAAACACGTTCTGTTTCTTCCTGAGGGAAATGGATCCGTGCTTGTTTTTCGGTGAAAATCAAGTTCTGTTTTACTGGTAAAATAGAGAGGCGGTGGCTCAGTGGTAGACTATTAGAGTTCTATACTAGAAGTGCCGAGCTCGATCCCCGTCCGGGACGACCCACGTTGTGTCCTTGGGCAAGGCACTTTATCCCGGTTGTCTACATGGGGGCACGAATACGCCATGTACTAAGGCAGGCGTATTGCACGTCGATGTTGCTTGAGCAGAGCTTGAACAGGGTTAGAATGCTGGGGAGCTGTCAGTTGCTCGTTGATGCTCGGTGGTTTTCTCCGGGTACTCCGGCTTCCTCCACCCGTAAAACTGTCACGGTCACGATTAGCCATTGTGCATAAATGTGTGACCTTAAACACCAATAAATAAATAAATAAATAATACTGGTAAAACAGGATCCGGTAACCAGTGCCTGAGGTGGAAGTCCTCTGAAATTGGCAACATTGGTACAAACTATTTTCATCTGAGTTACGGCCCTTACTTTGTCAAATTTTCTGTACCGTCCGTCCATCCAGATCCACACCTCAGCAGTGAGTGGATGGATTTCAACGAAATTCGGCATACGGTATCCTTGGGATGACCCGCTTCGGAGCTTCCGCCACATGTTGGACGGGGTTGCTCACTTTATTTTTATTTGCACGTGAGTAATGGCCCTTACTTTGTCAAATTTTCAGTGATTGCTTTTAATTCATCTATGCTACATAGGTCCAGCACTGCAGTGGGGGTATGAAATGCCTTCAGCAATAGCTCGTGCTATATTTGTATTGTAACCATTCAGTTTGCTCTGTTCTTAAGAAAATAACTAGAATATTATGTAGATAGTATTTATTTTGCAGAAAGGTGCATATAACTGAACACAAATGTATTTCATATTTCTTTATCAACAGTTTGAGTATTTCAAGTCCAAATTTGAGCTTTATCCTGAAGTGTAGGTACCGCATCTTAGAGGCTTCATATTCTGTGGATGTGGTCCATAAAAGTTGTGAAGTGAATTTATTGAATGGATTTGTCTTGCTACAATTTACGAGAGGATACCTATAGGCACTCGTCCATAAATTTTAACATTTTTTTACCCCAAAAAATTTTGCACTGTATTGATTTGCCCTGTTATACTTTATGGTGGTGGTGTCATGATCTGTTATCATTTACCCATTTCAACTGAGCAGAGGACACTGGTAAAAAAGTTTTTAATAACTAAAAAAATGTTCATTCTTTGCCTCAGCCTTGTTTGACAAAGGCACTCTCCCATAAATTGTAACAAGGCAAGAACATGTGAACAAATATTTTCGACCAAAAATAATTTAGCACTGTGTGGATTTCCTTTGTTTAAATTTAGGCGCTCTACCATAAATTTTTACAAGACCAGAACATGTGAATAAATGTTTCACACCATAAATACTTTTGCTTTGTACCAATTATCAAATGCGAACAATCAACAATCGAAATAAAAGCCCCCCTCCCTCATTGATTTGAAGAATTAAATATTCGACAACCAAATAAATATTTTTTCATTTGACCTGAACCCTGTGGCGATGTAGATATAGGGCCTGATAAGTATCAGCTTCCCCATTAAGGATTTTTATTGGAAATGATGCCCAAAGTTTTGTGTGATTTTTTTAAGTATTACGATGGCTCGTTTATGTTAAAAAAATTGTCAGAGTCCGTGTCATTATGCACATTAGACATCGATTTGTTTTTCAAAATGTTTTACCCGTTACCTAGCACAACTAGAGGACGACACTCGCAAGAAAAATAATCTCGAATAACTAAAAAAAGCATTTTTGTGACAACCTATAGCTTGTGAACCCTCATTGGAACGAGCTCGTCGGACTTGTTCCAGCGATTTGTTATAAGCTATTTTAACTTCACCCAGTATTTTTTTCCCCATAAAGGCACTAGGAATTTAGCTACTTCAGCCTTGTTTGACAACGCTCAATTTTTTGTCAAACCAGATGGAATTGATCAAATTCCTTTACAGATTGTGAGAGTAATTAATCGAAAAGAAAGTAAAATTATGTGAGTGTTTCCAGGTCGGTTTCGAACTTTTTTATTCTCATCAGTACCTTATGCAGGGGGTGATGTAGACTGCCTATTTATAGGCCTATCTTTTTTGGCGGATGAGTTTATCTACTTTAGGGGGTAACGGTCCCTTTGTTATGGGCTGGTAAGTTATCCACAGGCCGGTAAGTTCGCCGACATTTGGGTTTTAAGACACAGTAAACAAAAGGTGGTGAAGGAATACTTAATTACCCGTAAATTCTAAAAACAAACAATTTGTTGGAGAAACGAAAGGAGAACTCAAAATTAGAATTAAAGAACACTTCTACGATATCAAGAAAGAAATCACTTTGCAAACCAGTAGCAAATCACTGTAGCGCAATTAACCATACCACTAATGACATTTCTGTCCTCATCGTAGATCACATCCACGGTGACCCGAGAACTGAAAGATCGACAACTATCGGGAAGCAACGAGAAAGGCATTGGATTTACCCGCTGAAAACGCACACTGCTAGCTCTCAATAGATTGGACTAAGGCACCCTTATTCTTGGGCGATTAAATTCCTATTTGGGATTTTAAAAAAAAATTGCAGCATGAAATTTTGATATACCGACACCAGTGTGCAGAAGGTAAAGTAAAAGGTTAAGATGGTGCACACCTCATCTTAACATGGGGTGGGGTGAGGCAAAACGACAGACACATCTAACACAACAATAATATCAAAAGCCGTGTTCTTGTGGTACAAGGCAATGCTTCGCCAATAGCTGTCGGAAATTTCATAATCCAGACCATCGCCAGACAAAGCTATCTTTGTCACTGAGTGAACCCTGGACAGTGAAGTCCAGACACTTTGCGAATTGGCCCTATTCGTGTGTTGCTTCATGGGCTATATTTTCAGCAATTCGAAGTATTCTGGAAACAGAAACATTAGTAACTGCTTCAAGCATACACGTGTTAAAATACAGGATGTAATACCGAGTTAATAACTTGCCGAGACAATAACAGCTGTTGAATTGACACAGATGAGGATACGCTAATGCGTTTGCGATCACAGTAATGGTGAAGCATTATTAATTAAACGTTTCGCCAGACAAGGCAATAATGTATTGCCTGTCCCTCTCCAACTTGATGTTATTTGTGATGCGGTGTGAACAAACAGACTGCGGAAATTAGCGTGTTGCTGAGTCTGCTAACGGATCCTTTGACCATCACGTGGAGTGACACTTTCTCAATTGCCGGAGCAACCATGGTCTTGCCTGGAGGAGTGGGGGTTATAGACGTTCATAAGACTCCTGCAATATTTTTTTTTCAGTCTGGGCATTTTCGCCTTGATTGGAGACTCAGGCACCGATTGTAATCAAATACTATCTTACAAGACTATATTTTATACTTGGACCTATGTCACACACACGGTCGGTCCAGTGATGCTTCCTGGGGAACGCCGTCCCCCTACTATTTAGCTCACCTTGACAAAAACAACATGAGCTTATCTAATCGCTATCCGTCCGTCGTCTGTCAACACCATGTTTTGGTCTTCCCCCAAAAAGCCGACAGGCTAATTCAAGTGAAAGCCTATGTAAGTGATGGTCTCGAAGAGGCATTGCAGTTTTGCCCAGCCCCATAGAAAGGGGGTGGGAAAAATGCTCCAAAATATTTTTAAAATCTTCTCATGAACCAGTCGGTACAATGACTTGATGTGTGTTACGGGGCTTCCTTTTGAGATGTAGAATCAAATTTGTTCAAACGAAGTTCGTGAACCAATATTTGTCTTTGTTATAGGAGGGGTACGATTTTTGGCCTCGCCCAAAATTTCTATTTTCTGAACTGATGGTCCGATTTAAACCAAATTTGGTATGTGGTATTTTTGGGCAAACGTACTTGGCTCGTGGAAAAAATTAATTCCCGCGTCCCCTCAGGACCCCCAGGAGCTAAAATAGAAATATTTTCAAACGTCCATAGTTTGCAAACCACACTGAACAGGGAACGGTTATTTGGTATGAAGCATCCTTAGGACCAGTAGAACTGGCTGGTATAAAAAATTGCCATCGGTTAAGTTAGGGTATTGTGAAGGGGGGCATCCAAAAATGCTGTGTCAGCATATTTGCAAAAAATAAAAAATATTTTCTCCAGAGCCAGTGGTCAGAATTTTTTGATATTTGGTATACAGGGGGGGGGGGGGGGGGGGGGGAGAGGGCAGATACAAGTTTATTAAAATGAAGCCCCTTGGTTCATATTTGGACTCAATACAGGAGCGGAATTTTTAACTTAAGGCACAATAGGGGATGATCGTTAAAAATCTTCTTCTTCAGGTCCACCAGTCAGAATGCTTTCATATTTGATATGCAACATCTTTATGGGGGTCAGTTCGAGACCCTGGGTTAATATTTAGCCCGAATTTTAACTTAGTGCAATATGAGGGAATATCTTTAAAAATCTTTTTCTTCAGATCCTCCAGTCAGAATGCTTTCATATTTGGTATGTAACATCTCGGGGGGGGGGGGGGGGGGGGGGAGTTTTGTTCAAATCGAGTGCCTGGTTTAATATTTGGGCTCGCTATGGTAGCCCGAATTTTACCTTAGTGCAATAGGAGGAAATTTCTTTAAAAATATTTTTCTTCAGATCCACCAGTCGGAATGCTTTCATATTTGGTATACAACATCTCTCGGGGGGTTAGATTCAATTTTGTTCAATTCGAGTGCCTGGGTCAATATTTGGGCTCCCTGTGGGAATCCGAATAGTGCAATATGAGGGACTTTTTTCAAAAATCTTCTTCAGATTCACCAGTCAGAATCCTTTCATAATTGGTTTACAACATCTCTAGGGGAGTCAGATTCTAGCTTTTGAAATTGGGTCTCTGGGTTAATATTTGGGTTCCCTATAGTAGTCCAAATTTTAACGCGTAGTGCAATATGAGGAAATTTCTTAAAAAATCTTTTTGGGGTCCGTCAGAATGCTTTCATATTTGGTATAGAACATCTCTAAGGGGGGGGGGGGGGAGGGGGCAGATTCAAGTTTGTTCAAATCGGGTCCGTAGGTTAATATTTGGGCTGGCTATGGTAGCCCAAATTTTAACTTAGAGCAATATGAGGAAATTTCTTTTAAACATTTCTTCTTCGGGTCCACCAGTCAAAATGCTTTCACATTTGGTATACAACATCTCTCGGGGAGTCAGATTCAACTGTGTTCAATCGAGTGCCTAGGTTAATATATTGGCTCCCTATGGGTGCCGAAATTGGCCACATAGATAAAGAATTAGATATTTTGTATTCAGTACCCTCTAGAGGTGTGTAACTATGATTAATCCACATAGGTTGTATCAAGGGGCTTCATAGAGGAACTCCACTTTTTACATTATGATCAACTGAAGAAAAAGCAGGATGCTTGGACTATTTTAGTCACTCTCGTGGGGCCCAAAGATTGACAGTCTATTCTATGGAGATGGATTGCTTAATGTAGATTCATTCTTGGACTCTGTTTATATCACGGTCTGTTCAAGGTGAGCGCTGCAGGTCCTGTGGGGCCTCTTGTTTTTGGTTTTTTTTTTTTTGTTTGTTTGTTTTTTTTTGGGGGGGGGGGGCACTCCCCCACAATTGCAAGACTTGGAATTGCTTACTCTTGACGAATAACCAAGCCACTATGCTGCTAGCAAGACGGAGGAGTGCTCGCTGTGTTGAACACAGCGAGCACTCCTTCGTCTCACTGGCTGCATTAAACCCATTTAAGTTATCTGTAAGTTACTCGTTTTCCAAACTATAATATAATACATATATAGGTCGGATATAAGTACACAAAATGACGTCATGAATGTTGCTTCCTTGGTAGGCCAAAGTTGCACGCGCATTTGTTTTGGCTTGTAATTCAATCATGTCTAACCAGAGCGACATTTCCATGTTCTTCCCATAAAACACAGGGAGTGTGAATCGTTCTGATTATCTTTCTATCAGAATAATGAAATTCACTGCAAAATTGAAGGAGAATGCGATTCTTCGGTAAAAAATGCACATATCCCCCGGAAGACACACGGTAAATTGTCGATGGTTGCTAAAATTAAGAGCATCTGTTCCCATACTTCTTACTTTCGGAAACCATGACTGGGTCGGCTATACAGATGGGGGTCTGTACTACCCGATTTCAGCTATTGTGGCCACAGGATGGTCAGTTTGGAGTATGGTAAGTGTTACTTGAAACAGAAACTGCGTCACGATTACTCCGTGTATATTTTTTTATATAATCAATTTCTAGAAGGTATTAAAGAGTATAAGCTCCTATTGGAGTAGCCTGAGGGAGTGTAATAAAGATATAAAAACACACGTAAGATATTTTTAACAACGTTTGCAATCCCAGTCTGTAGTGTAAGATCTCTGTGAGGATGTGCGAGTCGGATAAAGTTATGACGCTATATGAGTACATTTGAAAGAAACGTTATTTCTGTATTATCATAAAACAAGCTTCTAAACCCTTATTGAATTTTAGATTTGTCATATAGCAGTGATTACTTTTGTGTGAGTTTGAAAAAGAGAGGAGAAGAGAGGAAGAGTCACACTCTTTAAATTTTCATCGAGTCAGCCCGTGAACATTCGTAAAGCACCTCTCAAGCATGGAAAAGGCTCTCGGAGAGACTGGATGAGGCTGGGGTCAGTTAAGGTTTCGGGCCTTTAGAGGGAGAATAGGGATCGGGGTCGTATTTATAAGACTAGTCGCTCCCAAGCCAACGTACCTGAAAGTAGGCGTTTGTCTTGGAACGAGGGCTCTTAGGAGTTCAAATCAGCTGGGGGAGAGGATGCCTAAAACCCCCAATAAAACCAATGGTTGTTGTGCATTACCTTCCTTGAACTCGCCGTCCAAGGCCTTTCGCAGAGAAAGCCAACAGAATCAATGTCCAACCCTGTGTATTTTGAGTCCTGACAGTAGGCTACCTGTTTCAACAACATATACTTTTTATGAAAATAGTGTAAATCTCGATTCATTTGTAAATCAATTTGAATATCTCATATCCGCAATTTATGTGTTTTTCTATTTGTTTTGTACCTATGGAGAGGAGTGAACATAAGTTGTACAACTTCTACTCCAATCCTTTTTGTAAGTTCATGTCGAATAAAATATGTTTAAACTATTACCTGGATTGTTGACTTGAAAAAGGAATCCCTGGTCGCTCCATAGTCTTTAGCAATGCAGTATCTACTTTTTCAGTCTAGATTTTCGATTTGCCTCTCTTGATTCTGTCGGATAAAACAGCTAATTTAGCTGTTTCGCGTCAGTTGATACAATAAACCCATAGTATATTGGCAGTCTGCTAACCTAACACGTACATCTGTGAAATCACAGTTGAGGTTACAAGAAAAAACCTCTTTTTGCAAAGTGAGATGGAAGAAGAACGATAAACACTTATTTGGGGTCTTTTTCTACTTTTAATTTGCAATATTCAATCAATTACAATCGTTCCATAAACAATATCGTGGACTGGCGACAAATAAAATAATTTAACTTTGAATTAGCCTCAGGGAGTCATTCTTCACTGTTTTATAAAGAGGTGTTCGGGAAGAAAGGTGCTAAACTTCATACGAAAATATAAACATAATATAAACTTGCAAAACATTTGTAGTGAAATCCACGCATTGATGACGAGCTATTAAAAAATCATTGTTTTTTTTTTTAATTTCAACTTAATTATTTTCTCCATAGAGCACAATAGTAAAATTTGAAGGGAGCACACCTGTGATTTCCGCTCATCTGTGTCAAGAAGAATATTAATAGCCACTCATGAGATGGACATAAACCAGACATATAAATTATATAAAAGCGACATATGCATTTTATCAAAGTTTGCAACTTAAAACATTTGATTTCAGTTTTATTGTATAAAACCTAACATATTCTGACAATATCAATGTACGACCAAGTCTGAAGTCCAACCTCATGAGAGGGCCTGGGAATAGAAGAGACATTTTGGTATTATGGATCTAAAAGTTGATTTTCAGTCTTGTGTCTAAAGATAGTTTTACTTTTATTTTCATTCACGACTTATAGGTGTGTTGTTTCTGAAGTAGCGGCTTCTCTGTTTCAGGTTCGAACGAAGCCGAGGTGTGGAGGGCTTTTTTGTTGTTTGTCTGGAAAAAGTGTTGGTCGTCCGAGCGCCAACATTTTCTCTGAAATCCGCTAATTTGAAAAAAAATGTTGATGATTTCACGAAACCACAATTGACTTTATGTAAAAATGCCCCTATGCTTCATATATCCTCTGTGTTAAAGCATATTGCAAACAAATTGTCGTTTACACGAAAACGATAGTTTGTGTATTATTCTTATTTTAAAAAGTTACCTTTGTTCGATGAAAGTAATTCTTTAAAATAATAATAATAATAGACGAACCCGTCGGACATATTTCGTTTATACTTTTTCTACAGATGTATTTTGAGTTGAACTGTTATCAAATCGAAAAACTCTAACACTTGCACGTTATGTCCGAACGTGTTGAGATCCTAGCTACGGGCCTGTTCTCGTTATCTTTGCAAACAAATAGTGCACACCTATATGCATGAACCCCTCTGTTGGAATCATGTGGGAAGCACTCTGCGTGAACCCTGCGGTGGAACATTGTTTGATTATTGTGGTGAACAAGTTCTGTTCTAATGGTACCACAGAACCCAATAATCAACGCCTGAGGTCAAAGTACTCTAGAGTGGGAAACATTGGCATAAATGATTGGCTAAACTCTTGACCTTATATTATGTTGTAGTTATGATTAGGCCATAGGTGCTGAAAGTAACCCGAAGTATTAACCCTTTACCCAACGTAACTACCAAAACCGGCCAGCGCTATTCACAAAAATCACCATCCAATTTTTATTATTTTTTCATTTCTTGTCTCAAAAGCATAGCTTATGACTACTCATTACAACGAGCTCAGCGAGCTCGTTCCAATGAGGGCAATAAGCTATGTTTTAACGCAAAAAATGAAAAAGTAGTTATTCGAGAATTTTGTTTGCGTGTGTCGTCTTCCTTTCGTGTTAGGTAAAGTGTTAATAAACAAACAACAAACATTTTAGTTGAAAAAAAAAATCATCCACCAAAAGTGGATGTTTTAGACATTGTTTTTTGTTGTTGTTGTTGTTGTTGTTGTTGTTGTTGTTGTTTTGAACAACAGAATGATAAACTGACAAGTCATTGTACCTCACAGTGACTCGTGTGTTTCTAGAGATTATCCGAACTCAGAATTTACAAGTATATCCTTTTACTTGGTTATAAGGTCAATGTTGGAGTGTACAAGTTCAATTCATTACGAATAAATGCTTTCGTCTGGCTCCTTATTCAAACTAATAGCGTTTGATGAAGCTAATCAGAAGGCGATACTTGACAAGCGATTAGTTGCGTGATCCTGCTCATTTTCTTAAGTTGTTCATTTAGTTTATTTGTTCATAACTTGACGCGATGGTGTCATCGTGTAACACAATGTAAGAGGTTAACGCTTATATACATGTTTATAATTTTATAAAAGATTAGAAGACAAATATTAGTTGAAATGTTGCGCCTCTTGCCATCAGAAGTGCGGTACACTGCGTTCCACGTCAAAATAGCCGACTCTATTCCAAGGTGGACACATACCAACACGTGATTGGTTGATAACCCATTAGTCCAGGCGCAATATGGTTTGACCAGGAAAAAAAATTGGACAAGCTGATTTTGATGTCATTCGACGCGGAATTTATTTGGGAACAACATATTCAAAATCCGCAAAAATCCGCTTTGGGGAAAATTTTTCATGCAAGATGGCCTCAAGGAGGGGTTTCATAGAAAAAAAACCTTTGGTCGCATCAATTTCTCAGTAGTCTTGATATTTTGTGTGAGATCTGGAGAAGTTTTGTGCGTCATTCGTACTTTAAGCATGAATTCCAATCCAAAAAAGCGGAAAAATGAATGAGAAAATTCACAATTGTTAGGGAAATGTTCCCAAAATACCATTTTCTTCAATTTTCACACCCATCCGAAGTTGAGTCAGAATAGAACAGAAAAAGGAGCTATAATTCTGCCGCCGATGTTTTTCCACGTCAATACAGACTACTCTATTCCAAGGTGGACACATACCAATACGTGATTGGTTGATAACCCATTAGACCAGGCGCAATATGGTTTGACCAGGAATAAATTTTGGACAAGCTGATTTTGATGTCATTCGACGCGGAATTTATTTGGGAACAACATATTCAAAATCCGCAAAAATCCGCTTTGGGGAAAATCATAACATTCGTCATCCTACGATGATGATGCAGCTAACGTAGACACCACGCCCAAACATCATAAACGATACGAACTTCACGATGGGACTTGTTGCCGCCCTCGGATGTTATGATAAGTAGTGGAGGGACTCCTATAGGTAGGTTGCTTCTTGCCTACCTTGAAGCACCGTCTTTCCGCTGGCGAAAATGAAGCACCAATACTCTAATCCCAGAAAAGTAATGATTCGATCGCCATTCTCCATCATGTGTCACATAATTGGCTCTCAGTTCATTCTTTCAGTCACAGTCTGTTTGCAATCACCCCATCTTCTTCCAGGGGGTGGCAGGTAGACAGCCAATCTGGCTATGCCACTTCCCACGGTATACTTCTCATTACATTTGTGCAATATGTTTATTTGTAACCTTTTTACATGTACGTGTACCGTGAATATAGAATCTGAATCTAAAGCGGAAAAATGAATGAGAAAATTCACAATTGTTAGGGAAATGTCTCCAAAATACCATTTTCTTCAATTTTCACACCCATACGAAGTTGAGTCTGAATAGAACAGAAAAAGGAGCTATAATTCTGCTGCCGATGTTTTTCCACGTCAATATAGACTACTCTATTCCAAGGTGGACACATACCAATACGTGATTGGTTGATAACCCATTAGTCCAGGCGCAATATGGTTTGACCAGGAAAAAATTTTGGACAAGCTGATTTTGATGTCATTCGATGCGGAATTTATTTGGGAACAACGTATTCAAAATCCGCTTTGGGGAAAGTTTTTCATGCAAGGTGGCCTCAAGAAGGGGTTTCATAGAAAAAAAAATTCTTTAGTGGCATCAATTTCTCAATAGTCTTGATATTTTGTTTGAGATCGGGAGAAGTTTTGTGCGTCATTCGTACTTTAAGCACGAATGCCAATACTATAAAGCGGAAAAATGAATGAGAAAATTCACAATTGTTAGAGAAATGTCCCAAAATACCACTTTCTTCAATTTTTACACCCGTACGAAGTTGAGTCTGAATAGAACATAAAAAAGGAGCTATAATTCTGCTGCCGATGTTTTTCGTAACTCCCGAGATGGCGAAGAATGACATCGATCAACTTTCTTCGCAATGATTAAATTCCGAGATGAGATCTGACCTAAATCATGCCGGTGTTCCTCAAGGCACTCTGCTGTCGCCTGTTTCGTCTCCAATCTCAACCGGCTCGGAGTTCAGGCAATTCTCCCCTCGAAGTCTCCACAAGTAGAGACACATTTGACTGCGTTCTTTCTACAGCATATATTCGTCCCGCAGGGGTGTTTGGAGGTCATTTTACATTTGCAACGTATAAATATCAGGAGAGCTCCAGGGTATCAACTCATCTTCGAGAATTTCCCAGCCCCATTTCTGTGGATCTAGGATATCAATATCCAATTGCTTCCATTCCACCGTTTGTAGGTGGACTCGCAGGCTCTGAAAGTATGCCGCGCGTTCAGTTGGAGGTAGTTTCAGAGTTTCGATTCCTGTCTTGCTGGAAGTGACCATTGTCATGAACTTTGAGTATCTCAAGTCATTCAGTGTATCTGACTGCTTGCCAGAGTACAGCATTACAAACAGTTCAGCGCCGATTCTTCCAATTTCTGCTTGAGATACGGCGCTGTCGTGCGTTGTTGCTGATATCTTCTGAATCTCCCTTGACTTTTCTAACCTCTTGAGAAGCTGTGTTTTCAGATGGCCAAACGCTGCCGAAGTAACATCACACCTACTCCATGCATGTATGAACAGGAGGTGTCACCTAGTTGTTTCTCCGATCTTCGCTATTATATCTGCGATCTTCCATGCCTCCCCACCCCTATGTGACTTCCGTGCTTCTGATTGGAAATAAACATCAGCCGAAGTATGATTCCAGTGGTGAACCGATAGCACTAGTACATTAGTATCATCTGCGGCAATGACAACTGAATTCCCTTGAGATGAAAGTTTGATGGCACTTTCAACAATCAGCATCTCCCGAACTGCAGTTAACAGTATGTCCACCCGCTCTCAGTAATGTGGGCAGCAATCTTATGAACTGCATTTTGTTATTTTCGTTCGACAAGAACCGTTCCTGGTTCTTGTGTGCAGTCATGGTGTCTGTCAAACGGATATCGGCACACACGTTGACAGCTCTCCTTCTATGCTCATGACTCTTCATGTTTGGTCGCTGTCCATAACCATCGAAGACGACACAGCAATTCTGCCCATATTTGTTGGCCACATATCCAACATACTGATGGGCTACTTCCGAGTAGGTAGCCTTCGCCTTCCATTTGACTCTGTGGAGGAGAGCCCCTCCGTCAAGCACGTACACGGAATCGGATGGCGGCTTCGAAAGTGCTACTCGATCTGTTATTGCAGCTGCTAGGTCTGCCTTGTTTGCTTTTCTGAGAAAGAAGTCTTTGAAGAGGGCTGTTGGCATCACAGTCAGTTCGTACTCGAAGAACTGTGCCACGTCGCGCTCCCTCTGAGCAATAGCTATCAATCGAGTGAACAGAGCTGATGGGTCTAGTGATACCCTCTGGTTATCCAACTTCACCTAGGGGTTCAAATGGTCTAAAGTGCGAATTTGATCACACCTTTTGATGGAGGCATCAGCAACAACAACATTGTCTAGTTTAGAGTGTATCTCCGCCCCTACCGACTCGGTATTGTCGCAGTTAATACCATCACCCAAGGAAGCTGACAATCCGGAGGACAGGGAGCGCAATCTTTCAATCTCATCGAAAGGATCGTACAAGTCAAACCACTCTAGTATTTTCATCATGGCTGTGTGTTGTTCACTGGTACTCAGTTTCATGTCCGTCAGCGTTGTCATAGCTTCGTGTATTTCGGAGAATTTATGCATGGTGTAAATCCACTCCTGACGAACTGATTCGGTCACCCCACGACCATCAAAGAAGAACCTATCATACAACCACGGATGTTTCTTGGAGAGCTCAAGCAGCATTTGCATTTCCAACCTGCAACTCTTAGCGTAGTGTACATGTCCCGTGGCAGCGAAGAGATTCAACATATTACTGACAGCAATAAGGTGGAGAGGCGTTCACCTCTGATGAACATTTTCAATGTTTGGACATATTCTAGATATTGTATCCATAGCTTAGCAGTGCGCGATTGTTCAGCCAATTTGGTTTTGTACTCAGCGAGGCAAGTGTTTACCCTTACGAGAGCTGCTGAGTTTGCAACATCGGAAAGAGCTATCGAGCTGTCCAGCACATTATCATACAACTCCTTGACACTATCTAAATCTTCCCTGTTGATAGATTTCTGTCCACTCCCGACGCTACATGATACACTCTGTATACCCTGTGTGTTAGAGAGTAGATAAAAACTGGATTCACACAAATCCATGTCCTCACGTTCGCAAACGTTGAAATGCTGGTTTCGGAAAATTTATCGAAATTCGCTCTTGCACCACCATCAGTATAAATGCTATAAAAAATTTCCCTAAAGCGGATTTTTGCTGATTTTGGATATGTTCTTCGGAAGACATTCCTTTTCAAAATGACACAAAAATTAGCTTGTCCCAAATTTTTTCCGGGTACAACCACTTTACTTGATTCAACGCCTGTTCTACATACGAAGTTAGTACAGTCTTGAAGACTGATCTCTTCTCTGTTGTAATGATGGCAACTTCCGCCAGATTCACATCAGGCGTTTTGATTCCCAACTAAACATGTTCATAAGGTGGACACTGCCTAGACAAACAATTACAATCGTATTACATTTAGATCCTGCGAATATTCGAAAATCACATCGAATCTGGAAAGGCTTTCGATTCGTTTTCAAAACCGGGACATCGGGTAATTTCAAATCTTGTCACGGGCGCTTTCCTCCGCTCACCGAATTTCGCACGGTTACAAAACGGTTCTTTAGAGTATTATTCCCATGGCAGTCCTCACTGAGAGCATTTTGTCAGGGCTTGAAATCAATCTGAACCCAGAGAAACGACCATGACTGTCACTGCTTTCAAATTTGTAATGGTTAAAGGATAAATTAAATGGGGAATCGACGGGGAATGACTGAATCCCTGTAGTTATTTCCGATGCGATGCAAAAGTTCGGGGTACAGGCCTACAGTGAAATAATGATACGGAATAGTTCCTCCAACATACTGCTAATCACTAATAAATAAGATTTTCAATTTTCGTTCGAAATTCGGTTCGATTTCCTATACCATGCAGACATGATTCTATTCGAGATTCATATTCAACCAAAGGTTTCCGATTCGCAATGTCTGTTTTCATAAACTATAAAGTCGAGTATCAAACCTGATTTTGTGATTTCATTGTACAAGAACTACAGAACTACTAAAACATGATGGTGGGTGAGTGCAATGCAGGTATCTAGAGCTGAAACGGTTAAGGTGTTTTCTTGATTGATTAATCACGTGGATTAACCTTGGTTAACCGATTAATCACTTGACTAAATAGATATCTGAATAACTGCCATACCATTGATGATTTACAGCATGAACCCTTTACACAACGTAACAAACAAAACCGACTAGGCCTATATACAAAAATCTCCATTCAAATTTATTATGTTTTCAATTTTTGTCTCAAAAACATAGCTTATGACCCCTCATTGGAACGATCTCGTTGAGCTCGTTCCAACGAGGGGTCATAATCTATGTTTTGAGACAAAACCTGAAAATATTTAGTAATTCGTGATTTTATTAGCTCAACTTTGGCGAATTGTCCGTCTGTCCGTCAACAATTCAGTACGGCTCGGGCTAAAGGCCGTATTTATGAACTGATCTTTACGAAACTTCTTGGGTACCTTTGTTATGACCATGGGACGAGAACGAGTGTTTTTGGGTCCGATCCGAAATTCAAGTTGGCCGCTGGCGGCCATTTTGTACAGACTTAGGTGCAATCAGATTTTTGCGCAGAACTTCCATATGAAAGCGCTGATTTGAATAATTTTTTTTGTATGAATGTTTAGTACCATGGGCTACATCACATATAATACGGGTTTTTTTCTCGTACGTAAATTATGTAAATTAGACTAATTTTGTTGTATTTAGTGTTACTTTCAGCACTGTAAGTGCAAATGCCAATACGGCTCGGGCTAGAGGCCGTATTTATAAACCGATCTTTACGAAACTTCTTGGGTACCTTTGGTATCACCGTGGGACGAGAACGAGTGTTTTTGGGTGCGGTCGGAAATTCAAGATGGCCGATGGCAGCCATTTTGTACAAAATTAGGTGCAATCAGATTTTTGCACAGAACTTTCATATGAAAGTGCTGATTTGAAATTTTTTTTGTGTGAATGTTTAGTACCATGGGATACATCAAGTATAATACGGGGTTTTTTTCTCGTGCAGAAATTATGCAAATTAGATGAACTTTGATTTTTTCAGTGCTACTTACACACATTAAGTACACATGTCAATATGGCTCGGGCAAGAGGCTGTATTTATCAACCGATCTTCACGAAACTTCTTGGGTACCTCTGTTAACATCTTGGGACGAGAACGAGTGTTTCTGAGTGCGGTCCAAAATTCAAGATGGCTGCCAGTGGCCACTTTGTACCGAAATTAGGTCTAATCAGTTTTTTGTACACAACTTCTATACGGCTCAGGCTAGAGGCCGTATTTATGAACCGATCTTTACGAAACTTCTTGGGCACCTTTGTTATCACTGTGGGATGAGAACGAGTGTTTTTGGGTGTGGTCCGAAATTCAAGATGGCCACCAGCGGCCATTTTGTACCAAAATTAGTGCAATCAGTCTTTTGTACAGAACTTCTGTATGAAAGTTCTGATTTGAATAAATTTTTGTTTGAATGTTTAGTAAAATGGAATACATCACATATAGTACGTGTTTTTTTTCTCGTGCAGAAATTATGCAAATTAGATGAATTTTGATTTATTTATTGCTACGTAGACACTATAAGTGCACATGTCAATACGGCTCGGGCTAGAGGCTGTATTTATCAACCGATCTTCACGAAACTTCTTGATACCTTTGTTATCACCTTGGGACGAGAACGAGTGTTTCTGAGTGCGGTCCAAAATTCAAGATGGCTGCCAGTGGCCATTTTGTACCGAAATTAGGTCCAATCAGTTTTTTGTCACAACTTCTATACAGCTCGTATTTATGGACTGATCTTCGCGAAACTTCTTGGGTACCTTTGTTTTCATCTGGGACAGGAATGAGTGTGTTTTGGGGTGCCTTTGTTATCACTGTGCTATGAGAACAAATATTTTGGGATTCAGTCAGACCCACTCTGGGACTCAAAGATTTCTTTTCTAGTTTAGCATCTGACTCTCACCCACCTTTACAATACTTTACCTATACATTTGTTACAGGCTGCGGTCAGTATTTATGTACAAACCGTTACAATACTTTATATGTACCTTTGTTATCAGGTCATTAGTTAGATGTTTGTCATTGCTGTTTCACATACTATACATGTACATGTCTTGACAAGTTGAGCTACAGTGTCATTGACACTTTCAATTTCCATAATGTCTGCTACCCGCAATGGGTAAAGGGTTCAGAATGGCCATCTCCAGCTACTGATACAGTATGATGATCTTGCAAGTAGCAAGTATGTCAGCAAGTAACTTGCATGCGTTTACTCTGTCTCATATAATTGATGTGAGTCAGTGTGACAATGATTGCCTGTTTTGGGGCAAGTTTGTTCCTTCGTTGACCCATATAATACAGTAGTTCAAAAGTAACGTTTAATCGAAGAATGACTTTTTGGATCGATCAAGATGTTGATCACTGATTAATCGATTAATCGGTTAACCGTTTCAGCTCTACGGGTATCCATTAAAAAAGTTAATATATCATGATATAAAGAAGAATGGATGAATAATAAATATGGATGGATAATTCACTGCTATCCTCAAAGTGTCAGTGAGAAAGTTTTCATAAAAATGTCGAAACTTGCGCTATTTTCAGCGACATCGTGTCCTCAAAAGCACAATGTTTGCGCTGTATTCAGTCCACCTAACATCTGCTCGGGTCACATTATCCCCTACCTTTGAAATAGGAAAAAATGATTGTTTTCTGTCTCATTCTTTGACTGGAAGACCCCGGTGTAGAAATTAATTTAAAAGTAGCAATTTCTAAAAATCACTGTTTCCATAATTTAATGCAATGCTTACTTCGGGCTTCAATCCAAATGACGAAAACGTTGAAGTATGTTGTTTAACAAAAAGCCGAATTCTATCATATATCTTATACCAAAAATATATCGCAAAATTGTGGTTGGATTCAACACATGCACACCCCCCCCCCCCCCCCCCCCCGGTCTTGTTTTCTCTGTTGTGGATACCAGCAGCTGACATTGATTATTGGAACTATCTTCGCGGGAGCTTTCCCACAATCAGTGTCAGAATCTGTCTCACCAATGAAGCAAAATATTCTAATAGTTTTCTTCAACATGCTTCAGTGATTGATGTTGGTGAACTACAATTTATTGCACGCCTGTTCTATGTAATCCCCTTCTACAGCAACACTAAACCATGCGGAAAATGAAAATCTGTTCCGCTCATATGTGCGGAACGGAAATCGTTGACGGACTGTTTTGAAAAAGAAGTAGCTGAAAATCGTTCCCTGAGTTCCAACTTGTGTGTTCTAGGTTCCAATAGGCACATAGGACACATTTGGACTCATGGGACGAAAGAGTAACACGGTTCCACGCGCAAATTTGATTGGCGATAAAATGTGTTCTTTTTGTTGATAGTTGTCAAATGAATTGCTGAGTGGCCTTCTAATAATTGTTTTTACAGACGTAAAGGCGTGTAATAAACACGGTACGGCACACGAGTGTGAATGGGTAAATCCATATGTACTTGTGCCATCACGGAAGGATAAAACTTGAGGCCTATGGCTCCTCGTTCTATCCCTCCGCCCTGGCACTCGTGCCATATCGTTAACCCATGCACACGCGTGTTTCATTCTGTGTATTTATATAAATTGATCAGATAGGGATATAATAATTAGCGAGTAATCATTCACTCTGCGGTAGCAACTTTTACGATAGCGATGGTGAGCGATTGTGATTACGTTATCACCAGCCTTTTTTGCAGACCACTGGTGGTTAAACAGTAAGTGGTGAAACGTGAATGTTCAAAGGGCGTCCGATATTTTGTTGGTTATGTAACGAGTCACCTGGAAAGTTTGATCGTTCGAACAATGTCGCGATTCAGTTTGTAACATGGCGAAACAAGTGTCAGTATAGATTGACGTGTGAAGTGTAATGCTCATTTTTTTATTTCTTCTTTGTTTTGCTTCGCAACTGCATGACGCAATCTTTATATTACAACCTAAACACCGCAACAGAAAACAATGGGTGGGTTATTCTTATTTCGGAACTGGCTACAACTCATGTAGATATTTTCTTAATGGATCCATGAATACCGTTTTAGTGCCCTTCGAATATTTGAAATTTGATTCTGTTCGAAATCCTCCGAGTGAGCGATTCGAATGATGCCGATTCGGAAAACTCCGATTGGTCGAAATGCTCCAAAAATCATACCAAATGTCTTCTCTTGAACACTTCTCCTATCATCAAGTCTCCTATAAATGAGATTTGATGACAGAAGAGTTCAAGGAAGTTCCGATTCCGGAACCATTTTGATTCCGCTTGTGGAATATTTCGCTTTTGTGATTGATTTGCCAAAACGAACGAGTCCTAGTTCATTACAATACTCTAGAGGAGACTGACAATATTTGCTGCATTCAACGTTATAAGCAGAAGCATGGTACACAACTTGGAAGCTTTGTGATACTATTCGAGATTCGATTCGAAATCCTTTGTCTGATTCGACAAAAAATGAAGAGATTCGCAGGGCCTATACCTTTTATTCCGCAAAAGCAGTGCAGTCCAAGTCGCTACAGTGAAGTGATCTGGGTCGGAGTATCACGTCTCGTTGAGACCTTCTCAACGAGACGTGATGCCACGATCCAGATCACTTCACTGTAGCGATAAAAAGGATTATGAAATGACTTACAGTTCCACTTCGCAAGCCAACGCTGGCATTAACAATTCACCCAACCTTTTTTGGTAAACTGGATTGAAGTGAAAAAGAACTATTTTTGTTCACACTTATTTTTTTAACAGGTGAACACTTCCGGGTAATCCCCCGATGCGCATGAATCCGATAAAAAAAATATGAATACGATAAAAATACCCGGACCGCCGTTCGAGCGCACCCATTCCAGCTCGGAGTAAAGTACTCTCTGCGACCGGAACAGCTAATTATGCGAATTCTAACGCACCCGTAAATAGTCCGTCTTACTATAGTGATACGGAATCGGATTCTGCACTGTGGATTTTCCGGGGACCTGGAAACGATCGTCAAACAGTAAATGACATTTAGCGTTTAAATTGCAAAGTCATATAATACAAAACTGTATCATATGCTGTAAATACTCCCGCCTTGAGTTATAGAGACTTTTGTTGCACATGAAATTATGTCTTTTTACATGACTGGGTTCAGTTTCTGTTCTCTGTCCGTTTCTTTCCATTGTTACAGGGGGATCAACCTGGACAAAATTGAAACAGTTGAGCCTCGATTGAAATTTGGGGGAATGTCAACTGATGAGACAAAAGGATAAAAGCGCCATATCTTTTTTGGGTGATTTTATTTTTTGTAACAATTTGCATGGATAAAGCTTGACACAAAGATAAAGCGAAAGGCCTGATCGCATTATTTCGTATACCTGTACCCGGAAGGCCGCGGAATTCTCATAACAAAATAGCTGCAACTCTCATCATCTCGGCACCTGGCTTCACAAATGGCCGTTCAGGAACGAAGGAAGCATTTCGAACCTTTTTTCTGGGGACGAGGGCTGGGGGAGGGGGAGAGTTAACCATACAAGGATGCCCACACACTAATATGTATCAGTGGTGTTGCCGAAGTGTCTTAGTGACTTGGTCGGAACACAATACGAAAAGCTATGTTTGGGACTCACTCACCTCTGCATTGAGAAAAATGCACATTTTTGCCATTTTTGGCTCCATATTTCACGCATTTATTTCGGCCCGATGGGGAATTTTGTTAAATACAAGCCAAAAATGTGCATTTTTCTCGTCTCTGAAGTCCCGCAGTAGAGGCAAACCCTACGAGGTAATATTTGGTCACAAAGTAAAGAGTCTGCGCACCCATTCCTTGTCAATTTCCAATATGATTGCAATGACGGCTTGGTAAAGATAATGTTGTCCAGAACTTTTGTTAGAACGTATTGTGTAGAAAATAACGTTTTGTGTAGAAAAAAGTCAAACATATAGTGTAAAAACGATGGAGGAAAGAAAAAAAATCAACGTGCAGCGTATAAATTTTTTCAACGCATAGTGTAGAAAATATTGACGTATAGAAACTCGTCATGTGTCAGAACGTATAGTATAGAAAAGACGTATTAGTGTGGGTCGTCATGTATTTTCGTGGAAATTGCGTGCCAAAATTGTTTGTTTTGGAATATTTGGACTGTTTAGGGTCTGGCAATCCCCCCACCGCCCCCCCCCCCCCCAAAAAAAACAAACTTTTCTTCATTTTTTCAATGGGTAGGACCTATTCGGCCCCAGCAGTATATGGCGTTTTTCGGCACCTATTAGATGGACCCACTGTGGTGGATCAAGACTGGGAGATCTCATATGGGGATATCATGTCATGTAGCCATACCTCCTCATTGAAAGTGTAAAACCCCCACCCATTCCATCCATACACACACACACGCAGGAATGTGCGTGTGTGTTTGAACTCTCGCGGACCCACGCACGCACTCACTCACGCAGTTAGCAATAAATTATTACATAAATGTGTCGGTGCTGCTTTGCCTGCTTCTGCCTCAAATCCACGCTTCATTATCATTAAACGCACCACTGGTATGACTTAGTGGGAAGATAACCCACCTCCCTCTATCCCTACGCAGTTTGGCGATTCTTTTGTTATAAGTTGATTGGTTTGCCGATCATGTTTTAGCTATCGATTAACCAGTCCGCCACGAAATACGATTAACTTTAGCCAACTATCTAGACGTAACAAAATGGCCGATTAGCTTATTCGGAGATTACACTGTTAACATATCATTTTGTACACTCAACATACATTGGGTCACTTTGTGTGTTACTGTGTGGGTGTACCCGGCTTCACTCGATAGAAGGAATCCGTCCAGTTATCGCTGAGACAGCCTGAACGAAAACGTCACAAAATGTCAAAACGTGACGTCGTACGTCGTAGAGACCCATCCCATGTTACACCCAGGGTCTCAAACATACCCGTGCCAATTTTCGGCTCAACCATGGTAATACCGAGGTATTTGTTTGTTGGGTTATGTCACATTTCAACGCCCATGCCCCAACTAACTGAAAATCCCGGATTAGCCCCTGATGGTGGTATGTGGAATACTTAAACCAAAGTTTGTTTTTTCCGTGTTTTGAAAATAGTGGCAACAACTATTAACTTCGGTTAAGCTTGAACTGGGTGAATGAAGCTGATATTTTTAAAGAAAAATATCACCTTCGGAGGTCTGTTCACTTTCTTGACTGACACTGTTTTGTGTCGAAGCATTTTATTCAAGCCATAGCATCAATAAGACGCGTAACGACCAATCAGATACGTTCTTATACGTAAGCCGTCTTCCACGCGTGGTTTCTGCAGCACATTTTCTTAATGTCTGTATTGTGTTGGGTAACGTTGGATACACACAATCGTGGAAAACCAATATGCACACTGACACTGAAATATAAAACCACTGATTATAATTTAGACGTTATGAATTGCCATGTCAGTCTGTGTACAGCTTGTATTTTTTTACATTAGGCACAGTGGGAGTTCGTACCTATGGCAACGTAGAAGCGCCACGTGTTGTTGTGATAGTAATCTGTTTACCATCACAACTACACGTTGTTGCTTAAACAGATTAGTAATCCGTTTAATCAGATTAGTAATCCGTTTAGCCATTTACTTAATTCGTTTAAACAGATTAGTAATCCGTTTGAACAGATTAGTAATAAGTTTAAACAGATTAACTGCACGGATTTGATTGGTTGATCGTCACGTGGTCTGTTAAGAAGATATAAGTAATAGATATATCTCTATTTTGTGTATTATATGGGTAAATAATTGTACAGTCGTGTAGGTGTCCGGAGATATTTTGGACGAGGCGAAGCCGAGTCCAAATATTGGAGGACATCTGCACAACTCCTGCATTATTTACCCATATAGTACACAAAATAGTGATATATGTGATTTAATCCACAGCCCCTCAATGTTAACAAAAGTCAAAAAAATTATATTTTAGAAAGTTTGACACGAGTAAAAACACATTTTAAAACACTTTTTGCTTGCTCTACCCCCGAAAAACAAAATGGGCATAACCCATTGTTTGCTTGCTAGAAAGTCTATTGAAGTTATGACACGCATCAGGAGTTCAGATATTGTGAACAGATCTGTGGCTTCGAAGTGAACTCACATCATGACGTAATTTGCTCTCCCGCTAGTATAATGTCTCAGCTCAAGGGTGGAATCGTTCATTTTTAAAGCATTTGGAAGAATAATTCCTTTTTTTATCTGAAGAAGAGGTTCGCTTACCCTCAGGGGTGGTGGTGCCTGATTGCCGTCTTAATATTTGAAAAAGAGCGTTTTTTAGGTTATTTATTTATTTACTGGTGTTTAAGGTCACTTTTCTGCAGCTATGGCTAATTGTGACCGCAAAAAGGTGTTAAGTCAAGTTTAGCCAATCGTTTACACCCATGCTGCCCATTTTAGGGGACTTCTACCCCGGGGCACTAGTGACCAGGTCCTATTTTACCAGTAAAACTGAACTTGTTTACCACAGCAAACAAGCACTGCTTCACTTCCGAGGTTTCCACAAGAGTCCTTTTTAGGTTACCAGGGCTGTTGGTTATTAAAAGCAACAAAAAAGTAAAAAGTACATTATAATTTGGACACGATGCACACTCAATTCAGTAGCTCTGTCGAGAAAAGCTTGTCAATAATTCATGTGTTAGAAAGTTTTTCACACCTCCTTTACAGCATCTTTACTTTTGAATGGTTATGATTACAGTACCGTGACAATCGTACAAATATCTAGCTATTGGGACTGTTTCAAAACCGTCCCAATATCCAGATATTGGTACTGTTTTACTGAGCTGTTCTCATCAAAACCGTACTTGGTGTGATTTTATAGGGCTTGTTTTCATGACAGAGAACAAAAGAAATATTAGGTAGCTGTGGATTAATATGCGATCTGGAGAGGTCTCCCCTGATGGGCCTCCGATACTCAGTCGCACTTCTCTTTTTTCCGGAAGTTCTCTCCAACCCCAATCGTCCCCCACTCTTCCCAATGGTCGATGATCAGTGATTGCGGGACACGCAGTGATCACTTGATGAGCATTATAACTCAGATGAATCGAAGGCTCGTCCAGGGAGTCACTCGCTGGGGTCTCTCCTCGATTACCCCACTCGATGGCATCGAGTCGTTCGAATAGTCACTTCTGGAGCAGCTCCCCGCTAACTCATCTGTAAGACTCGTTCGAGGAATCTCTTGCCGAGGGATTGCTCTTCAACTTTTAATGATAACGAAGCGATGACAGGGTGCCCCACAATCATTTATCAGTGATGACCAATTGCCAGAACTGCGAGTGGGGACCTCAGTGAGGCCTCTTTTGGTGGGCTTTTATACTCATATGATGTTCTGCGATACCGGCAACACCACCTTAGAAGCCCTTGCGTTCCGTCCCCACCCTGCATTCCAAGAGGTCTGAGCCACCAGCATTTAACCCGAGGACATAGTCGCCCTTCCTCTTCGTCCAGAATCCCTCCATAGCCCTATTCTTCCCAACTCCAGCAAGCCCCCTCGCCCATCAGTGACCCGGCGACCTTATCCCGGAAGTCCTAGCCCCCCCCCCCCCCTACATGCTACATGCCGTTAGTGACCGGGCGATTTTAGGCCTCTCCCTTCTGATGAACCTCTTATACACATATGGGGTCCGTTGATTTCGGCAACCCTATCCCAGAAGTCCTTGCTTTCCCTCTCCTACCATCCATTCTAAATGGAGCCGGATGGCGTAACCACCCGTATTTGACCGTATTTGACTCTGGGACCTCCCCCGACGGCCTAATCAAGAGCCACACAGTCGTCACTATCCTTCTTCCAGAACATCTCTCCGATCTTAATCTTCCCCACTCTACCCAGCTTCCTCACCCAATCAGTGATCCGACGATCTTATCCCAGAAGCCTTAGCATCCCCTTCTTGCGCTAGTGACCATTCAGCCCTTCTCTGGCGTCCTGATCAAGAGTGAACCTTCTTATAGCAGTTCTTGAGTCCCCAAGCTCAAAGAGTCCTCGACAGGTCAGCCACTGATGATTAGAGGGGCCACTGATCGTTAGGTACTTGGTGATCGGCGATCAGTGATTCGTGACCACAGGACACCCAGTGATCGCGTAGTGATATTATATCCCAGATGAGTCAGAGTCGTTCGAAGAGTCACTCTCCGTGATCAGGCCGTTTGGGAAGGGTCCTGAGGTCAAATGTGGGAGGCTAGGCCATCGGGTCCACCTTATAATGGATGGAGGGGAAGCAATGACTTCTGAGATCGGGTCGCCAGCGTCACAAGGCCCCATTTGAGTACACGAAACCCACCAGAAGAAACCTAAATGAGGCCTTAATACACAGCTCTCATGGCTGTGAGAACTATTAGGACTATAAGGTCATGAGCTGATGCCTCTGCCCGCAACTCATAGTCGCGTGCAATCTCCATAGCCATAAACGGATTACTAATCTGTTTAAAACGATTACTTATCTGTTTAAACGGATTACTAATCTGTTTAAACAGATTAAGTAATCTGTTTAAACGGATTACTTATCCATTTAAACCCATTATTGTTCTGTTTAAACGGATTACTAATCTGTTTAAATGGATTACTAATCTGTTTAAACAGATTGCTATCACAACACGTGGCCCTTTTACGTTGCCGTACGTTCCCACGCTGAGAGAGTTTCCTTCGGCAACAAACGCCCAGCGAAACTGTTATATTTAATCCAGGTTGCAATTACTCTTTCTAAATGCCATATATAAAAAAACAAAAATCAGGAGAGATTATCGTCTCGTGTATGCCTTGTGGAATCAACTTCGTCCAGTGCGTGTGTAGGAGAGGCTTAGTTGTCAGTGTTTCGGAAATTGAAAGAAATTTAGGGTATACTGTTTTTGCCAAATCATCATTATCACGCAAAATCGTTTCTTTAAATGACTTCTTTTTTTTTAATTCAGAAGGGGGGGGGGGGGGGGGGGGGGGGGGCTTACAGGCTTTAGATGTGAATAGGGTTGTACGTGGTAACGCAAGGGAATTACTACTGATTTCTTCCCCATGAATGAGACAACCAGAAAAAATGACCTCAAT